>CM061753.1:105102171-105582391 GCA_030979885.1 Lolium multiflorum
TAGGGTTAGGGTTTAGGGTTTAGGATTTAGGTGTAGTGTTTAGGGTTTAGGGTCTAGGGTTTAGGGTTTAGTGTTTAGGGTGTTTAGGGTGTACGTTTAGGGTATAATTAGGGATTAGGTTTTAGGGTTTAAGGTTTAGGGATCATCGATCGAGTGCACACACACATTATTAGAGGCACCCGCGCGCATAAAGTGCATGCGTATATATAAGTGTGTTTTTTGGCCACCAACGATATATATATAGATCGAGAGAGAAAGATTGAAATATATATATTTATCCCCAAGAATATGTTCAGATATATATTGAAATATATGCACGAATGATATGTGCAAGGTATGCCATGCGCGCATGCACACTAATTGTATATATATTATGAGGCAACTTAATCTGTTTTCATTCGAGAGAACTTGTCAAGATTCAACAAAGTTAATTAATTTATTAGCGCTTGGCCTGCTTGATGCAATTTAGTGTCGTTGGCCTATATATATATGTAGGGTTTAATTAGGTTTAGGGTTTAGGATTAGCTAGCTAGGGTTTTAGGGTTAGGGTTAAGGTTAATTAATTAGGGTTTAGGTCTAGGTTTAGGGTTTGGGGTTTGGGGGTTTAGTGTTTAATTAGGGTTTAGGTCTAGGGTTAGGTTTAGGTTTAGGTTTAGGGGTAAAGTTTTGGGTTTAGGGTCTAGGTTTAGGGTTTAGTGTTTAGGGTGTTTAGGGTGTACGTTTAGGGTATAATTAGGATTAGGGTTTAGGGTTTAAGGTTTAGGGATCATCGATCGAGTGCAACACATTATTAGAGGCACTCGTGTCTTTGCGCATAAAGTGCATGCGTATATATAAGTGTGTTTTTTGGCCACGTATATATATAGATCGAGAGAGAAAGATTGAAATATATATATTTATCCCCAAGAATATGTTCAGATATATATTGAAATATATGCACGAATGATATGTGCAAGGTATGCCATGCGCGCATGCACACTAATTGTATATATATTACGAGGCAACTTAATCAAATGTGTTTTAATTCGAGAGAACTTGTCAAGATTCAACAAAGTTAATTAATTTATTAGCGCTAATTAGTTGGTCGCCGCTTGATGCGCAATTTAGTGTCGTTGGCCTATATATATATGTAGGGTTTAATTAGGGTTTAAGGTTTAGGATTAGCTAGCTAGGGTTTAGGGTTAGGGTTAAGGTTAATTAATTAGGGTTTAGGGTCTAGGGTTTAGGGTTTGGGGTTTGGGGTTTAGTGTTTAATTAGGGTTTAGGTTCAGTTAGGGTTTAGGGTTTAGGGTTTAGGTTTAGTGTTTTAGGGTTTAGGGTCTAGGGTTTAGGGTTTAGTGTTTAGGGTTTAGGGTTTAGGTTTAGGGATTAGGGATTAGGGTTTTAGGTTTAAGGTTTGAGATCATCGATCGAGTGCACACACACATTATTAGAGCACCGCGCCCTTGCGCATAAAGTGCATGCGTATATATAAGTGTTTTTGGCCACCAACGATATATATATAGATCGAGAGAGAAAGATTGAAATATATATTTTAATATGCTTTGTAGATATTGAAATATATGCACGAATGATATGTGCATGCCATGCTGCATGCACACTAATTGTATATATATTATGAGGCAACTTAATCAAATGTGTTTTCATTAGAGAACTTGTCAAGATTCAACAAGTTAATTAATTTATTATTGCTTTACTTGGTCGCAATTTATGTCATGGCCTATATATGTAGGGTTTAATTAGGGTTTAGGGTTTAGGATTAGCTAGCTAGGGTTTTAGGGTTAGGGTTAGGTTAATTAATTAGGGTTTAGGTCTAGGGTTTAGGGTTTGGGGTTTGGGGGTTTAGTGTTTAATTAGGGTTTAGGGTCTAGGGTTAGGGTTTAGGGTTTAGGGTTTATGGTTAGTGTTTAGGGTTTAGGTCTAGGGTTTAGGGTTTAGTGTTTAGGGTGTTTAGGGTGTTTAGGGTATAATTAGGATTAGGGTTTTAGGTTTAAGGTTTAGGGATCATCGATCGAGTGCACACACACATTATTAGAGGCACTCGCCTTTGCGCATAAAGTGCAATATATAAGTGTGTTTTTTGGCCACCAACGATATATATATAGATCGAGAGAGAAAGATTGAAATATATATATTTATCCCCAAGAATATGTTCAGATATATATTGAAATATATGCACGAATGATATGTAAGGTATGCCATGCGCGCATGCACACTAATTGTATATATATTACGAGGCAACTTAATCAAATGTGTTTTCATTCGAGAGAACTTGTCAAGATTCAACAAAGTTAATTAATTTATTAGCGCTAATTAGTTGGTCGCCTGCTTGATGCGCAATTTAGTGTCGTTGGCCTATATATATATGTAGGGTTTAATTAGGGTTTAGGGTTTAGGATTAGCTAGCTAGGGTTTTAGGGTTAGGGTTAAGGTTAATTAATTAGGGTTTAGGGTCTAGGGGTTTAGGGTTTGGGGTTTGGGGTTTGGGGTTTAGTGTTTAATTAGGGTTTAGGGTCTAGGGTTAGGGTTTAGGGTTTAGGGTTTAGGTGTAGTGTTTAGGGTTTAGGGTCTAGGGGTTTAGGGTTTAGTGTTTAGGGTGTTTAGGGTGTACGTTTAGGTTATATTAGGGATTAGGGTTTTAGGGTTTAAGGTTTAGGGATCATCGATCGAGTGCACACACACATTATTAGAGGCACCCGCCTTTGCGCAAAGTGCATGCGTATATATAAGTGTGTTTTTTTGCCACCAACGATATATATAGATCGAGAGAGAAAGATTGAAATATATATATTTATCCCCAAGAATATGTTCAGATATATATTGAAATATATGCACGAATGATATGTGCAAGGTATGCCATGCGCGCATGCACACTAATTGTATATATATTATGAGGCAACTTAATCAAATGTGTTTTCATTCGAGAGAACTTGTCAAGATTCAACAAAGTTAATTAATTTATTAGCGCTAATTAGTTGGTCGCCTGCTTGATGCGCAATTTAGTGTCGTTGGCCCATATATATGTAGGGTTTAATTAGGGTTTAGGGTTTAGGATTAGCTAGCTAGGGTTTTAGGGTTAGGGTTAAGGTTAATTAATTAGGGTTTAGGGTCTAGGGTTTAGGGTTTGGGGTTTGGGGGTTTAGTGTTTAATTAGGGTTTAGGGTTTAGTGTTGTTTAGGGTTTAGGGTTTAGGGTGTAGTGTTTAGGGTTTAGGGTCTAGGGTTTAGGGTTTAGTGTTTAGGGTGTTTAGGGTGTACGTTTAGGGTATGATTAGGGATTAGGGTTTTAGGTTTAAGGTTTAGGGATCATCGATCGAGTGCACACACACATTATTAGAGGCACCCGCCTTGCGCATAAAGTGCATGCGTATATATAAGTGTGTTTTTTGGCCACCAACGATATATATAGATCGAGAGAGAAAGATTGAAATATATATTTATCCCAAAGAATATTCAGATATATATTGAAATATATGCACGAATGATATGTGCAAGGTATGCCATGCGCGCATGCACACTAATTGTATATATATTACGAGGCAACTTAATCAAATGTGTTTTCATTCGAGAGAACTTGTCAAGATTCAACAAAGTTAATTAATTTATTAGCGCTAATTAGTTGGTCGCCTGCTTGATGCGCAATTTAGTGTCGTTGGCCTATATATATATGTAGGGTTTAATTAGGGTTTAGGGTTTAGGATTAGCTAGCTAGGGTTTTAGGGTTAGGGTTAGGTTAATTAATTAGGGTTTAGGGTCTAGGGTTTAGGGTTTAGGGTTTGGGGTTTGGGGTTTGGGGGTTTAGTGTTTAATTAGGGTTTAGGGTCTAGGGTTAGGGTTTAGGGTTTAGGGTTTAGGTGTAGGGGTTAGGTTTAGGGTCTAGGGTTTAGGGTTTAGTGTTTAGGGTGTTTAGGTGTACGTTTAGGGTATAATTAGGATTAGGGTTTTAGGGTTTAAGGTTTAGGGATCATCGATGAGTGCACACACACATTATTAGGGGCACCCGCGCTTTGCGATAAAGTGCATGCGTATATATAGTGTGTTTTTTGGCCACCAACGATATATATATATAGATCGAGAGAGAAAGATTGAAATATATATATTTATCCCCAAGAATATGTTCAGATATATATTGAAATATATGCACGAATGATATGTGCAAGGTATGCCATGCGCGCATGCACACTAATTGTATATATATTAGAGGCAACTTAATCAAATGTGTTTTAATTCGAGAGAACTTGTCAAGATTCAACAAAGTTAATTAATTTATTAGCGCTAATTAGTTGGTCGCCTGCTTGATGCGCAATTTAGTGTCGTTGGCCTATATATATATGTAGGGTTTAATTAGGGTTTAGGGTTTAGGATTAGCTAGCTAGGGTTTTAGGGTTAGGTTACTGTCATTAATCGTGCATCGCACGGCCATCCTTTGTTTGTCTTTTCAACCATATTGTTGTACAAAGCTGATATAGTTTATATAGTGACATTATTTTTCCCATTGATAGTCAAACTTATTCTGGCATATATGTGGCCTATATTGAATTACCGTCTAGATGTTCTTGATACTGTGAAGCTTATGTTCGGAGCTAGTAACTTTTCCCCCATCTTCTATGTGTTATTTATTTAAGAGAGAGACTACATACTATATAAATTGTTTTTTCTTGCTCATATCGTTTCTAGGATTGAACACAAATTTAGAAGTCTCCATTATCTGTGTACCACAATTTAAAAGCACCGCACCTTTTGTTAACCCTAAGGCGTATTACTCTATTCGGAACAACAGCCCGGTTACAGCAGCCCCACTTCTGATTTGCAAGATTATATGGAGATAATTCAGATTTAGTGGTTATAAGTTCCAAATAAAATAAAATAAAATAAACTGTGTCCAGTTCTGAGATAATTTTGACCTAGAAGCCCCTTGTCCTGTAACAAATAATTATGCTAAACATGGACGTCATCAGAGGAAAGCTCAGGCAGATGTTGATTTATTATAAATCTACAACAGTGTGGTGCACCTCTTTACAGAACAGATGCAGCATTTTTCTTGTATAGAAAAGTAGATACAACTTCTCTCAGGTACCTCATGCAGTTTGTCAAGTGTAAGGCGGAAATATGCAAATGACCATACATTAATATATATAACAGATATCTTTCTTTAGTTTCATTGCATTTCAATTAGAAGATGTGTATGTAAGTATATATGATATCATCTTCATGCTACGGTAAATTCAATTAAACATTTAACTCTAATAGCATCTAGAAAGAAGCAACTAATTTATTTAATTTTTATTTTTCTTCATCCATTGCATCCAGTGAGTGAGTCGAAATTGGGCCAAAATTCGTATGTTGTTACTACTAACGTCTAAGGATCATCTGGCAACTAAGGAAAGATCTATAACTCGAATATGTAAGTAGATATTAAAATGCAATATAAATAGATAATCTAATTTATGTTTTGATAGAACAATTATGAGCATTTTCATTGCCACACTCAATTTTAAGCTTAAAATAATATAGCTATCCTAATGAAGAAAATAAAACATATATTAGATAATGTGAATTTTTAGAAAGAAACTATGCAGCACTTCGAGTTTATCAATACCAAGCCCATATCCATATGCGGGATGCGGGACATGTTTCTATCCATTGCATCCAGTGAGTGAGTCGAAATTGGGCCAAAAGTCGTATGTTGTTACTACTAACGTCTAAGGATCATCTGGCAACTAATGAAAAATCTATAACTCGAATATGTAAGTAGATATTAAAATGCAATATAAATAGATAATCTAATTGATGGTGTGATAGAACAATTATGAGCATTTTCATTGCCACACTCAATTTTAAGCTTAAAATAATATAGCTAACCTAATGAAGTAAATAAAACATATATTAGATAATGTGAACTTTTAGAAAGAAACTATGCAGCACTTTGAGTTTATCAATACCAAGCCCATATCCATATGCGGGACATGTTTCTACATGTATTTGACAAAAAAAGAGTATTGCGACAATACCTACAGAAGTGGAGACCATGAGTTGTGTCTGCAAGGAAGAAACAATTTTAGGGCGATAAATAATTAGGCCATACTGCATTAGGTGGTAGCTAGAATCATATAAAAAACCAAATGAAAATACTAAATCCTATGTGCGATCAGTTTAAATAATTAGGTTGGAGCACAGATCTCTATCCATCTCTACTTGATGGAAGACATACACTAATTTCATGAGCTAACACTTCAAGTAACAAATATTAGATAAGCACCCTGAAAAACACCTCAAAATCTCATGTAAACATCAAACTGAGCTGGCACATGAATGTTTTCAGGCTTTTAACTTGTAGATACTGGGACGTAGCCGTACTTCAAGAATTTGGTGGTGCTTCTTGAGGCGATCCATACCATAATTCCTTCCCTTATAATCCCTTCAGGACTACGACTGCAGCTTACACCTATAGAACTGATTTAGTATTTCTTTTTCATCCTGTATAACAGACATAAGCCAATTTATGGGGCTTTGTTGATGAACTCAACGAACTGCAAAATAGAACATATGATTTAAAAGATACTTGAAAGGGACTTCAAAGGTTGGAGAGGAAGTGGATTGAGGGAGGCTGGATTGGATCTTGCCTTGCTTACAGATATTGATTTAAAGTCATATATGTTTTACTTACACATTACCTCAAACACATGCAGGTCGTCCCAAAGATGTAAATAAGAGGGAGATTGGAAGTGGGCAGGCGGAAGGCGCTTGCTGGTATGCTTGTGTTGTGTTGAAAGGACATGCTTCTGCTTTTTTTTTCAAGTCATCGCGAGCGAAGTACAGCTGCAACTGATTCTCGCGGGGCATGATTGCCGTCTAGACGTGGTTGCCGGCCGGCCGCACCGACTTTTCCCTCCAGAAACAATCTGACATCTCCTTAATCTGTTAGACATGTTTGTTATGGCAACTCTTTCCCATTCCTCTTCCTCTCCATCCCGCTCGCCGTTTCGATCTATGCAGAGGACCACGATCGGGAAGTAGTCAGCTAAGAGGAGATGAGGAGAGATGGCCGACAGGAGAGACGACTCAAGAGTCTGGTGGAGATCAAAGTAAACTGCTCCCTGTTTATATCATGTCATACTCGTAACAAATAATTAACTTCCACGGTGGCTACTTGTACGGATTGTGCCGCATGCGAGGAGATATATTTCGTGAGATTGTATCGTGTATGTCAAACAAATCGATGATTCTGACCATGCGTACATGTATTAAAAGAGCCGTGAATATGTATGACTCTAGATATCTCATCTCAATTTGTTTAAAAGGCTTGCACTAATTAAATAACCGGTACATGACACAAATTATGCCAGGACTCGTTCATACGTGACTACCTAATGTGTCAAGGTGATCTTTTACGTTACATTAAAATGCATAAATCTCTTGGCTTATCGTAGCCATAAATTTTAGATCTAACAATCTTAATTATTCTAATGATGTGGATTAATATGGTGTCTCGTATGGTGCCTCCAATTAGTAAATATAAGAAGGTTAATTAATTAGGGTTTAGGGTCTAGGGTTTAGGGTTTGGGGTTTGGGGGTTTAGTGTTTAATTAGGTTTAGGGTTAGGGTTAGGTTTAGGTTTAGGTTTAGGGTTTTAGGGGTTTAGGTTTAGGTGTAGTGTTTAGGTTTAGGTCTAGGTTTAGGGTTTTAGTGTTTTAGGTGTTTAGCTAGGGTCTAGGGTTTAATTAGGATTAGGGTTTTGTGGTTTAAGGTTTAGGATCATCGATTGAGTGCACACACACATTATTAGAGGCACTGATGCCCTTGCGCATAAAGTGCATGCGTATATATAAGTGTGTTTTTTGGCCACCACCAACTATATATAGATCGAGAGAGAAAGATTGAAATATATATATTTATCCCCAAGAATATGTTCAGATATATATTGAAATATATGCACGAATGATATGTGCAAGGTATGCCATGCGCGCATGCACTAATTGTATATATATTACGAGGCAACTTAATCAAATGTGTTTTCATTCGAGAGAACTTGTCAAGATTCAACAAAGTTAATTAATTTATTAGCGCTAATTAGTTGGTCGCCGCTTGATGCGCAATTTAGTGTCGTTGGCCTATATATATGTAGGGTTTAATTAGGGTTTAGGGTTTAGGATTAGCTAGCTAGGGTTTTAGGGTTAGGGTTAAGGTTAATTAATTAGGGTTTAGGTCTTAGGGTTTAGGGTTTGGGGTTTGGGGTTTAGTGTTTAATTAGGTTTAGGGTCTAGGGTTAGGTTTAGGGCTTCTAGGATTTAGGTAGTGTTTAGGGTTTAGGGTCTAGGGTTTAGGGTTTAGTGTTTAGGGTGTTTAGGTGTACGTTTAGGGTATAATTAGGGATTAGGGTTTTAGGTTTAAGGTTTAGGGATCATCGATCGAGTGCACACACACATTATTAGAGGCACCCGTTGCGCATAAAGTGCATGCGTATATATAAGTGTGTTTTTTGGCCACCAACGATATATATATATAGATCGAGAGAGAAAGATTGAAATATATATATATTTATCCCCAAGAATATGTTCAGATATATACTGAAATATATGCACGAATGATATGTGCAAGGTATGCCATGCGCGCATGCACACTAATTGTATATATATTACGAGGCAACTTAATCAAATGTGTTTTCATTCGAGAGAACTTGTCAAGATTCAACAAAGTTAATTAATTTATTAGCGCTAATTAGTTGGTCGCCTGCTTGATGCACAATTTAGTGTCGTTGGCCTATATATATATGTAGGGTTTAATTAGGGTTTAGGGTTTAGGATTAGCTAGCTAGGGTTTTAGGGTTAGGGTTAAGGTTAATTAATTAGGGTTTAGGGTCTAGGGTTTAGGGTTTGGGGTTTGGGGTTTAGTGTTTAATTAGGGTTTAGGGTCTAGGGTTAGGTTTAGGGTTTAGGGTTTAGGTGTAGTGTTTAGGTTTAGGGTCTAGGGTTTAGGGTTTAGTGTTTAGGTGTTTAGGGTGTACGTTTAGGTATAATTAGGGATTAGGTTTTAGGTTTAAGGTTTAGGGATCATCGATCAAGTGCACACACACATTATTAGAGGCACCCGGCTTTGCGCATAAAGTGCATGCGTATATATAAGTGTGTTTTTTGGCCACCAACGATATATATATAGATCGAGAGAGAAAGATTGAAATATATATATTTATCCCCAAGAATATGTTCAGATATATATTGAAATATATGCACGAATGATATGTGCAAGGTATGCCATGCGCGCATGCACACTAATTGTATATATATTACGAGGCAACTTAATCAAATGTGTTTTAATTCGAGAGAAC
Source organism: Lolium multiflorum (assembly GCA_030979885.1). NCBI lineage: Eukaryota > Viridiplantae > Streptophyta > Magnoliopsida > Poales > Poaceae > Lolium > Lolium multiflorum. The sequence continues at coordinate 105,111,496 of CM061753.1, forward strand.
TTGTCAAGATTCAACAAAGTTAATTAATTTATTAGCGCTAATTAGTTGGTCGCCTGCTTGATGCGCAATTTAGTGTCGTTGGCCTATATATATATGTAGGGTTTAATTAGGGTTTAGGGTTTAGGATTAGCTAGCTAGGGTTTTAGGGTTAGGGTTAAGGTTAATTAATTAGGGTTTAGGTCTAGGTTTGGGGTTTGGGGTTTGGGGGTTTAGTGTTTAATTAGGGTTTAGGGTCTAGGGTTAGGGTTTAGGGTTAGGTTTAGGGTGTAGTGTTTAGGGTTTAGGGTCTAGGGTTTAGGGTTTAGTGTTTAGGGTGTTTAGGGTGTACGTTTAGGGTATAATTAGGGATTAGGGTTTTAGGGTTTAAGGTTTAGGGATCATCGATCGAGTGCACACACACATTATTAGAGGCACCCGCGCCTTTGCGCATAAAGTGCATGCGTATATATAAGTGTGTTTTTTGGCCACCAACGATATATATATAGATCGAGAGAGAAAGATTGAAATATATATATTTATCCCCAAGAATATGTTCAGATATATATTGAAATATATGCACGAATGATATGTGCAAGGTATGCCATGCGCGCATGCACACTAATTGTATATATATTACGAGGCAACTTAATCAAATGTGTTTTCATTCGAGAGAACTTGTCAAGATTCAACAAAGTTAATTAATTTATTAGCGCTAATTAGTTGGTCGCCTGCTTGATGCGCAATTAAGTGTCGTTGGCCTATATATATATGTAGGGTTTAATTAGGTTTAGGGTTTAGGATTAGCTAGCTAGGGTTTTAGGGTTAGGGTTAAGGTTAATTAATTAGGGTTTAGGGTTAGGGTTTAGGGTTTGGGGTTTGGGGGTTTAGTGTTTAATTAGGGTTTAGGGTCTAGGGTTAGGGTTTAGGGTTTAGGGTTTAGGGTTTAGTGTTTAGGTTTAGGGTCTAGGGTTTAGGTTTAGTGTTTAGGGTGTTTAGGGTGTACGTTTAGGTATAATTAGGGATTAGGGTTTTAGGTTTAAGGTTTAGGGATCATCGATCGAGTGCACACACACATTATTAGAGGCACCCGCGCCTTTGCGCATAAAGTGCATGCGTATATAAGTGTGTTTTTTGGCCACCAACGATATATATATAGATCGAGAGAGAAAGATTGAAATATATATATTTATCCCCAAGAATATGTTCGGATATATATTGAAATATATGCACGAATGATATGTGCAAGGTATGCCATGCGCGCATGCACACTAATTGTATATATATTACGAGGCAACTTAATCAAATGTGTTTTCATTCGAGAGAACTTGTCAAGATTCAACAAAGTTAATTAATTTATTAGCGCTAATTAGTTGGTCGCCTGCTTGATGCGCAATTTAGTGTCGTTGGCCTATATATATATGTAGGGTTTAATTAGGGTTTAGGGTTTAGGATTAGCTAGCTAGGGTTTTAGGGTTAGGGTTAAGGTTAATTAATTAGGGTTTAGGGTCTAGGGTTTAGGGTTTAGGGTTTGGGGTTTGGGGTTTGGGGGTTTAGTGTTTAATTAGGGTTTAGGGTCTAGGGTTAGGGTTTAGGGTTTAGGGTGTAGTGTTTAGGGTTTAGGGTCTAGGGTTTAGGGTTTAGTGTTTAGGGTGTTTAGGGTGTACGTTTAGGGTATAATTAGGGATTAGGGTTTAGGGTTTAGGGATCATCGATCGAGTGCACACACACATTATTAGAGGCACCCGCGCCTTTGCGCATAAAGTGCATGCGTATATATAAGTGTGTTTTTTGGCCACCAACGATATATATATAGATCGAGAGAGAAAGATTGAAATATATATATTTATCCCCAAGAATATGTTCAGATATATATTGAAATATATGCACGAATGATATGTGCAAGGTATGCCATGCGCGCATGCACACTAATTGTATATATATTACGAGGCAACTTAATCAAATGTGTTTTCATTCGAGAGAACTTGTCAAGATTCAACAAAGTTAATTAATTTATTAGCGCTAATTAGTTGGTCGCCTGCTTGATGCGCAATTTAGTGTCGTTGGCCTATATATATGTAGGGTTTAATTAGGGTTTAGGGTTTAGGATTAGCTAGCTAGGGTTTTAGGGTTAGGGTTAAGGTTAATTAATTAGGGTTTAGGGTCTAGGGTTTAGGGTTTGGGGTTTGGGGTTTAGTGTTTAATTAGGGTTTAGGGTCTAGGGTTAGGGTTTAGGTTTAGGGTTTAGGGTGTAGTGTTTAGGGTTTAGGGTCTAGGGGGTTTAGTGTTTAGGTGTTTAGGGTGTACGTTTAGGTATAATTAGGGATTAGGGTTTTAGGGTTTAAGGTTTAGGGATCATCGATCGAGTGCACACACACATTATTAGAGGCACCCGCGCCTTTGCGCATAAAGTGCATGCGTATATAAGTGTGTTTTTTGGCCACCAACGATATATATATAGATCGAGAGAGAAAGATTGAAATATATATATTTATCCCCAAGAATATGTTCAGATATATATTGAAATATATGCACGAATGATATGTGCAAGGTATGCCATGCGCGCATGCACACTAATTGTATATATATTACGAGGCAACTTAATCAAATGTGTTTTCATTCGAGAGAACTTGTCAAGATTCAACAAAGTTAATTAATTTATTAGCGCTAATTAGTTGGTCGCCTGCTTGATGCGCAATTTAGTGTCGTTGGCCTATATATATATGTAGGGTTTAATTAGGGTTTAGGGTTTAGGATTAGCTAGCTAGGGTTTTAGGGTTAGGGTTAAGGTTAATTAATTAGGTTTAGGGTCTAGGGTTTAGGGTTTAGGGTTTGGGTTTGGGGTTTGGGGGTTTAGTGTTTAATTAGGGTTTAGGGTCTAGGTTAGTTTAGGGTTTAGGGTTTAGGGTGTAGTGTTTAGGGTTTAGGGTCTAGGGTTTAGGGTTTAGTGTTTAGGTGTTTAGGTGTACGTTTAGGGTATAATTAGGGATTAGGTTTTAGGGTTTAAGGTTTAGGGATCATCGATCGAGTGCACACACACATTATTAGAGGCACCCGCGCCTTTGCGCATAAAGTGCATGCTATATATAAGTGTGTTTTTTGGCCACCAATATATATATAGATCGAGAGAGAAAGATTGAAATATATATATTTATCCCCAAGAATATGTTCAGATATATATTGAAATATATGCACAATGATATGTGTAAGGTATGCCATGCATATGCACCTTAATTGTATATATACGAGGCAACTTAATCAAATGTGTTTTAATTCGAGAACTTGTCAAGATTCAACAAAGTTAATTAATTTATTAGCGCTAATTGCTGGTCGCATTATTGATGCGCAATTTAGTGTCGTTGGCCTATATATATATGTAGGGTTTAATTAGGGTTTAGGGTTTAGGATTAGCTAGCTAGGGTTTTAGGGTTAGGGTTACTAGTCATTAACCCGTGCATCGCACGGGCTACATCCTTTGTTTGTCTTTTCAACCATATTGTTGTACAAAGCTGATATAGTTTATATAGTGACAGTTATTTTTCCCATTGATAGTCAAACTTATTCTGGCATATATGTGGCCTATATTGAATTACCGTCTAGATGTTCTTGATACTGTGAAGCTTATGTTCGGAGCTAGTAACTTTTCCCCCATCTTCTATGTGTTATTTATTTAAGAGAGAGACTACATACTATATAAATTGTTTTTTCTTGCTCATATCGTTTCTAGGATTGAACACAAATTTAGAAGTCTCCAGACATCTGTGTACCACAATTTAAAAGCACCGCACCTTTTGTTAACCCTAAGGCGTATTACTCTATTCGGAACAACAGCCCGGTTACAGCAGCCCCACTTCTGATTTGCAAGATTATATGGAGATAATTCAGATTTAGTGGTTATAAGTTCCAAATAAAATAAAATAAAATAAACTGTGTCCAGTTCTGAGATAATTTTGACCTAGAAGCCCCTTGTCCTGTAACAAATAATTATGCTAAACATGGACGTCATCAGAGGAAAGCTCAGGCAGATGTTGATTTATTATAAATCTACAACAGTGTGGTGCACCTCTTTACAGAACAGATGCAGCATTTTTCTTGTATAGAAAAGTAGATACAACTTCTCTCAGGTACCTCATGCAGTTTGTCAAGTGTAAGGCGGAAATATGCAAATGACCATACATTAATATATATAACAGATATCTTTCTTTAGTTTCATTGCATTTCAATTAGAAGATGTGTATGTAAGTATATATGATATCATCTTCATGCTACGGTAAATTCAATTAAACATTTAACTCTAATAGCATCTAGAAAGAAGCAACTAATTTATTTAATTTTTATTTTTCTTCATCCATTGCATCCAGTGAGTGAGTCGAAATTGGGCCAAAATTCGTATGTTGTTACTACTAACGTCTAAGGATCATCTGGCAACTAAGGAAAGATCTATAACTCGAATATGTAAGTAGATATTAAAATGCAATATAAATAGATAATCTAATTGATGGTGTGATAGAACAATTATGAGCATTTTCATTGCCACACTCAATTTTAAGCTTAAAATAATATAGCTATCCTAATGAAGAAAATAAAACATATATTAGATAATGTGAATTTTTAGAAAGAAACTATGCATCACTTCGAGTTTATCAATACCAAGCCCATATCCATATGCGGGACATGTTTCTACATGTATTTGACAAAAAAAGAGTAGAAATAAAAAGTCGTATGTTGTTACTACTAACGTCTAAGGATCATCTGGCAACTAATGAAAAATCTATAACTCGAATATGTAAGTAGATATTAAAATGCAATATAAATAGATAATCTAATTGATGGTGTGATAGAACAATTATGAGCATTTTCATTGCCACACTCAATTTTAAGCTTAAAATAATATAGCTAACCTAATGAAGTAAATAAAACATATATTAGATAATGTGAACTTTTAGAAAGAAACTATGCAGCACTTTGAGTTTATCAATACCAAGCCCATATCCATATGCGGGACATGTTTCTACATGTATTTGACAAAAAAAGAGTATTGCGACAATACCTACAGAAGTGGAGACCATGAGTTGTGTCTGCAAGGAAGAAACAATTTTAGGGCGATAAATAATTAGGCCATACTGCATTAGGTGGTAGCTAGAATCATATAAAAAACCAAATGAAAATACTAAATCCTATGTGCGATCAGTTTAAATAATTAGGTTGGAGCACAGATCTCTATCCATCTCTACTTGATGGAAGACATACACTAATTTCATGAGCTAACACTTCAAGTAACAAATATTAGATAAGCACCCTGAAAAACACCTCAAAATCTCATGTAAACATCAAACTGAGCTGGCACATGAATGTTTTCAGGCTTTTAACTTGTAGATACTGGGACGTAGCCGTACTTCAAGAATTTGGTGGTGCTTCTTGAGGCGATCCATACCATAATTCCTTCCCTTATAATCCCTTCAGGACTACGACTGCAGCTTACACCTATAGAACTGATTTAGTATTTCTTTTTCATCCTGTATAACAGACATAAGCCAATTTATGGGGCTTTGTTGATGAACTCAACGAACTGCAAAATAGAACATATGATTTAAAAGATACTTGAAAGGGACTTCAAAGGTTGGAGAGGAAGTGGATTGAGGGAGGCTGGATTGGATCTTGCCTTGCTTACAGATATTGATTTAAAGTCATATATGTTTTACTTACACATTACCTCAAACACATGCAGGTCGTCCCAAAGATGTAAATAAGAGGGAGATTGGAAGTGGGCAGGCGGAAGGCGCTTGCTGGTATGCTTGTGTTGTGTTGAAAGGACATGCTTCTGCTTTTTTTTTCAAGTCATCGCGAGCGAAGTACAGCTGCAACTGATTCTCGCGGGGCATGATTGCCGTCTAGACGTGGTTGCCGGCCGGCCGCACCGACTTTTCCCTCCAGAAACAATCTGACATCTCCTTAATCTGTTAGACATGTTTGTTATGGCAACTCTTTCCCATTCCTCTTCCTCTCCATCCCGCTCGCCGTTTCGATCTATGCAGAGGACCACGATCGGGAAGTAGTCAGCTAAGAGGAGATGAGGAGAGATGGCCGACAGGAGAGACGACTCAAGAGTCTGGTGGAGATCAAAGTAAACTGCTCCCTGTTTATATCATGTCATACTCGTAACAAATAATTAACTTCCACGGTGGCTACTTGTACGGATTGTGCCGCATGCGAGGAGATATATTTCGTGAGATTGTATCGTGTATGTCAAACAAATCGATGATTCTGACCATGCGTACATGTATTAAAAGAGCCGTGAATATGTATGACTCTAGATATCTCATCTCAATTTGTTTAAAAGGCTTGCACTAATTAAATAACCGGTACATGACACAAATTATGCCAGGACTCGTTCATACGTGACTACCTAATGTGTCAAGGTGATCTTTTACGTTACATTAAAATGCATAAATCTCTTGGCTTATCGTAGCCATAAATTTTAGATCTAACAATCTTAATTATTCTAATGATGTGGATTAATATGGTGTCTCGTATGGTGCCTCCAATTAGTAAATATAAGAAGGTTAATTAATTAGGGTTTAGGGTCTAGGGTTTAGGGTTTGGGGTTTGGGGGTTTAGTGTTTAATTAGGGTTTAGGGTCTAGGGTTAGGGTTTAGGGTTTAGGGTTTAGGGTTTAGGTTTAGGTTTAGGTGTAGTGTTTAGGGTTTAGGTCTAGGGTTTAGGTTTAGTGTTTAGGGTGTTTAGGGTGTACGTTTAGGGTATAATTAGGGATTAGGGTTTTAGGTTTAAGGTTTAGGGATTATCGATCGAGTGCACACACATTATTAGAGGCACCCGCGCTTTGCGATAGTGCATGCGATATATAAGTGTGTTTTTTGGCCAAGAACGATATATATAGATCGAGAGAGAAAGATTGAAATATATATATTTATCCCCAAGAATATGTTCAGATATATATTGAAATATATGCACGAATGATATGTGCAAGGTATGCCATGCGCGCATGCACACTAATTGTATATATATTACGAGGCAACTTAATCAAATGTGTTTTCATTCGAGAGAACTTGTCAAGATTCAACAAAGTTAATTAATTTATTAGCGCTAATTAGTTGGTCGCCTGCTTGATGCGCAATTTAGTGTCGTTGGCCTATATATATGTAGGGTTTAATTAGGGTTTAGGGTTTAGGATTAGCTAGCTAGGGTTTTAGGGTTAGGGTTAAGGTTAATTAATTAGGTTTAGGGTCTAGGGTTTAGGGTTTGGGGTTTGGGGGTTTAGTGTTTAATTAGGGTTTAGGGTCTAGGGTTAGGGTTTAGGGTTTAGGGTTTAGGGTGTAGTGTTTAGGGTTTAGGGTCTAGGGTTTAGGGTTTAGTGTTTAGGGTGTTTAGGGTGTACGTTTAGGGTATAATTAGGGATTAGGGTTTTAGGGTTTAAGGTTTAGGATCATCGATCGAGTGCACACACACATTATTAGAGGCACCGCGCCTTTGCGCATAAAGTGCATGCGTATATATAGTGTGTTTTTTGGCCACCAACGATATATATATAGATCGAGAGAGAAAGATTGAAATATATATATTTATCCCCAAGAATATGTTCAGATATATATTGAAATATATGCACGAATGATATGTGCAAGGTATGCCATGCGCGCATGCACACTAATTGTATATATATTACGAGGCAACTTAATCAAATGTGTTTTCATTCGAGAGAACTTGTCAAGATTCAACAAAGTTAATTAATTTATTAGCGCTAATTAGTTGGTCGCCTGCTTGATGCGCAATTTAGTGTCGTTGGCCTATATATATATGTAGGGTTTAATTAGGGTTTAGGGTTTAGGATTAGCTAGCTAGGGTTTTAGGGTTGGGGTTAAGGTTAATTAATTAGGGTTTAGGGTCTAGGGTTTAGGGTTTGGTGTTTGGGGTTTAGTGTTTAATTAGGGTTTAGGGTCTAGGGTTAGGGTTTAGGGTTTAGGGTTTAGGGTGTAGTGTTTAGGGTTTAGGGTCTAGGGTTTAGGGTTTAGTGTTTAGGTGTTTAGGTGTACGTTTAGGGTATAATTAGGGATTAGGGTTTTAGGGTTTAAGGTTTAGATCATCGATCGAGTGCACACACACATTATTAGAGGCACCCGCGCTTTGCGAATAAAGTGCATGCGTATATATAAGTGTGTTTTTTGGCCACCATATATATATATAGATCGAGAGAGAAAGATTGAAATATATATACAAGAATATGTTCAGATATATATTGAAATATATGCACGAATGATATGTGCAAGGTATGCCATGCGCGCATGCACACTAATTGTATATATTACGAGGCAACTTAATCAAATTTGTTTTCATTCGAGAGAACTTGTCAAGATTCAACAAAGTTAATTAATTTATTAGCGCTAATTAGTTGGTCGCCTGCTTGATGCGCAATTTAGTGTCGTTGGCCTATATATATATGTAGGGTTTAATTAGGGTTTAGGGTTTAGGATTAGCTAGCTAGGGTTTTAGGGTTAGGGTTAAGGTTAATTAATTAGGGTTTAGGGTCTAGGGTTTAGGGTTTAGGGTTTGGGGTTTGGGGTTTGGGGTTTAGTGTTTAATTAGGTTTAGGGTCTAGGGTTAGGGTTTAGGGTTTAGGGTTTAGGGTGTAGTGTTTAGGGTTTAGGGTCTAGGGTTTAGGGTTTAGGGTGTTTAGGGTGTACGTTTAGGGTATAATTAGGGATTAGGGTTTTAGGGTTTAAGGTTTAGGGATCATTGATCGAGTGCACACACACATTATTAGAGGCACCCGCGCCTTTGCACATAAAGTGCATGCGTATATATAAGTGTGTTTTTGGCCACCAACGATATATATATAGATCGAGAGAGAAAGATTGAAATATATATATTTATCCCCAAGAATATGTTCAGATATATATTGAAATATATGCACGAATGATATGTGCAAGGTATGCCATGCGCGCATGCACACTAATTGTATATATATTACGAGGCAACCTAATCAAATGTGTTTTCATTCGAGAGAACTTGTCAAGATTCAACAAAGTTAATTAATTTATTAGCGCTAATTAGTTGGTCGCCTGCTTGATGCGCAATTTAGTGTCGTTGGCCTATATATATGTAGGATTTAATTAGGGTTAGGGTTTAGGATTAGCTAGCTAGGGTTTTAGGGTTAGGGTTAAGGTTAATTAATTAGGGTTTAGGTCTAGGGTTTAGGTTTAGGGTTTGGGGTTTGGGGGTTTAGTGTTTAATTAGGGTTTAGGTCTAGGGTTAGGGTTTAGGGTTTAGGGTTTAGGGTGTAGTGTTTAGGGTTTATAGTCTAGGGTTTAGGGTTTAGTGTTTAGGGTGTTTAGGGTGTACGTTTAGGGTATAATTAGGGATTAGGGTTTTAGGTTTAAGGTTTACGGATCATCGATCGAGTGCACACACATTATTAGAGGCACCAGCGCCTTTGCGCATAAAGTGCATGCGTATATATAAGTGTGTTTTTTGGCACCAACGATATATATATAGATCGAGAGAGAAAGATTGAAATATATATATTTATCCCCAAGAATATGTTCGGATATATATTGAAATATATGCACGAATGATATGTGCAAGGTATGCCATGCGCGCATGCACACTAATTGTATATATATTACGAGGCAACTTAATCAAATGTGTTTTCATTCGAGAGAACTTGTCAAGATTCAACAAAGTTAATTAATTTATTAGCGCTAATTAGTTGGTCGCCGCTTGATGCGCAATTTAGTGTCGTTGGCCTATATATATATGTAGGGTTTAATTAGGGTTTAGGGTTTAGGATTAGCTAGCTAGGGTTTTAGGGTTAGGTTAAGGTTAATTAATTAGGGTTTAGGGTCTAGGGTTTAGGGTTTCGGGTTTGGGGTTTGGGGTTTAGTGTTTAATTAGGGTTAAGGGTCTAGGGTTAGGGTTTAGGGTTTAGGGTTTAGGGTGTAGTACGTGTTTAGGGTTTAGGGTATAGGGTTTAGGGTTTAGTGTTTAGGGTGTACGTTTAGGGTATAATTAGGGATTAGAGTTTTAGGGTTTAAGGTTTAGGGATCATCGATCGAGTGCACACACACATTATTAGAGGCACCCGCCCCTTTGCGCATAAAGTGCATGCGTATATATAAGTTTGTTTTTTGGCCACCAACGATATATATATATAGATCGAGAGAGAAAGATTGAAATATATATATTTATCCCCAAGAATATGTTCAAATATATATTGAAATATATGCACGAATGATATGTGCAAGGTATGCCATGCGCGCATGCACACTAATTGTATATATATTACGAGGCAACTTAATCAAATGTGTTTTCATTCGAGAGAACTTGTCAAGATTCAACAAAGTTAATTAATTTATTAGCGCTAATTAGTTGGTCGCCTGCTTGATGCGCAATTTAGTGTCGTTGGCCTATATATATATGTAGGGTTTAATTAGGGTTTAGGGTTTAGGATTAGCTAGCTAGGGTTTTAGGGTTAGGGTTAAGGTTAATTAATTAGGGTTTAGGTCTAGGGTTTAGGGTTTAGGGTTTGGGGTTTGGGGTTTAGTGTTTAATTAGGTTTAGGGTCTAGGGTTAGGGTTTAGGTTTAGGGTTTAGGTTTAGGTTTAGGTTTAGGGTATAGGGTTTAGGGTTTAGTGTTTAGGGTGTACGTTTAGGGTATAATTAGGGATTAAGGTTTTAGGGTTTAAGGTTTAGGGATCATCGATCGAGTGCACACACACATTATTAGAGGCACTCGCGCCTTTACGCATAAAGTGCATGCGTATATATAAGTGTGTTTTTTGGCCACCAACGATATATATATATAGATCGAGAGAGAGAGAAAGATTGAAATATATATATTTATCCCCAAGAATATGTTCGATATATATTGAAATATATGCACGAATGATATGTGCAAGGTATGCCATGCGCGCATGCACACTAATTGTATATATATTACGAGGCAACTTAATCAAATGTGTTTTCATTCGAGAGAACTTGTCAAGATTCAACAAAGTTAATTAATTTATTAGCGCTAATTAGTTGGTCGCCTGCTTGATGCGCAATTTAGTGTCGTTGGCCTATATATATATGTAGGGTTTAATTAGGGTTTAGGGTTTAGGATTAGCTAGCTAGGGTTTTAGGGTTAGGGTTAAGGTTAATTAATTAGGGTTTAGGGTCTAGGGTTTAGGGTTTAGGGTTTGGGGTTTGGGGTTTAGTGTTTAATTAGGGTTTAGGGTTTAGGTTAATTAATTAGGGTTTAGGGTTTAGGGTTTGGGGTTTGGGGTTTGGGGTTTAGGGTTTAGAGTCTAGGGTTTAGTGTTTAGGGTGTTTAGGGTGTATGTTTAGGGTATAATTAGGATTAGGGTTTTAGGGTTTAAGGTTTAGGGATCATCGATCGAGTGCACACACACATTATTAGAGGCACCCGCGCCTTTGCGCATAAAGTGCATGCGTATATATATAAGTGTGTTTCTTGTCCACCAACGATATATAGATCGAGAGATAGAGATTGAAATCCCCAAGAATATGTTCAAATATACGCACACACATGAATTATTAGAGGCACCCGCACCTTTGCGCATAAAGTGCATGCATATGTGTGTTGTTCTGGCCACCAACGATAGATCGAGAGAGATAGATAGATTGAAATCCCCAAGAATTAGAGGACCCCTTGCACAAGTGTTGGCCATCTATATATAATATGAATCCCAATAATGTTCATACATGATAGGGCATATGTGTGAAGCAATTTTTTTTCGAGAACTTGTAAAGATTCAAATTTATCAGTGCTAATGGAAACTAGTGCACATTAGAGGACCCCCTCTTACACGTGTTGGCCATCTATGTATAGTTTGAATCCAAATAATGTTCATACATGATAGGCTATATGTGAATCAATTTTTTCTTCCAAGAACTTGTCAAGATTCAAATTTATCGGTGCTAATGGAAACTAGTGCGCACTAGACGAGCCCCTTGCGCAAGTGCTGGCCATTACATATAGTTTAAAACTCAAGAATGTTCATACATGATAGGCCATATGTGCAAAGGAATTTTTTTCCCGTGAACTTGTCAAAATTCAAGTTTATCGGTGCAAATGGAAACTAGTCCAAAAAATTACATAGAGGTCCAAGAGAACTAGACAATAACTAATAGGACCTGCAACTTTACAAAAAGGACCCCAAAACATATAGAAGAAAATCAATCGAGTCCTTCTCGACCGCACATCAGATCTCTGCTCCGCATCCTTTCCAGCAACTCCGTCGCCGGGGACGCACCACTTGGGACGGTGTCGCCGGTAGTCGCCAGGACGAAGGAGAAGAAGGGCCTCAGCAACGGCACATTGGCTCTGAGAAGGGCCGCTGAAAGGCCAAGATGTTCACGGGCAAGACGGATGACGCCGTCGTATGCCCCGAGCTTGTGAACGTTAGCAGCTTGACTTCCCAATTGACCAGATCTGAAGCACTGACCAAAGCAAGCCTCACCGTTAGCGCCATCACCTTGATGGCACCAGATCGGGGTTTGGCCGGCAAGATCCGCCAGATTCACCGTAGGCCAGATCTGAAGCCGATGACGAGATCCCCGACTCCATTGCGCCATTCTGCTCATGGGAAACACTGGATCTAAGCTTACAACAACATGAACTCCCTCGGATCCAAATTAACTGACTCAACTTTGCTTATCTAAATATGGATGTATCCACACATGTTTTTACTCGAGATACATACACGTCTAAGGAAAGTTGAATCAATTAATTTAGTTCGGAGGGTGTACGATATACAGAGAGAAGTCGGCCTCGTCTCCGGCCGGCGAGGCCGCCGGAGAGAAGGGGGAGAGGAGCCGGGGGAGTGGGAGAGACTCGAGAGAGAAAGAGAAGAGGAAGAAATGAGAGCTCCCTGGGGAAGAACATTATTTTTGTCGTTCTGCTCGTAGCTTGAAACTGAAAATTTCGGCCGCGCGCCAAATCATCCCGCCGCATCCATTCGAAAATCCCGTGACCAGTTTTACCCTTTTAACCCTGGTCCGGAAGCTACAACCCACCGACCATGGAGGGCTCATTCGGTAACAATGAAATATCTTGCCTAGATCCCGAACCCTCCCCACAGGCCCACACCCACCCACCAACCATTCGCCCCATTAGCTCAAAAATACTCTCACACGCCAAAGCTCTGACTCTCTACTACTAGATCTGCTTCGCCGCCGGCATACTCCTCCACAGCGTAGCCTTGATCGTGTTGGCTGTCCACCCACCTGATCCGCTCCCCCGCCGCCCTCGCCACCGACGGATCTGCTTCACCGCCGACCTCGCCACCGACGGATCTGCTTCACCCCCGACCTCGCCACCGACGGATCTGCTTCACCGCCGACCTCGCTACCGACGGATCTGCTTCACCGCCGACCTCATCCACAGTGTAGCAATCAACGCCTTTCCTGTCGACGCACCGGATCCTCTCCAACGGAACCGTGTCTACTTCACCGCGCCCCCCCTCCACAGAAGCCGATCTATTCCACCGACTACCTCGGCGCAGCGGCTGTATCAACTCCACCGAATCCCTTGCCAGCCAACCAGATCTGCTTCACTAACGCCCGCTTCTACTGAAACAGGTCGACTCATCGTCTCCCGCGTTCGCCGCCGCTGGAATGCAAGTTGCCGCCCCCGTCCACCCCGCCGCAGCTTGGTTAGTACGCTGGCCCGTTAGATCGCGGTGTTTCTTTAGCCATGTTTTGTGTAGTTATTTGCAGATCTCATATGCCATTAAATTTCTTGATGTGTTACTTCGCATGAAGTTCGTTTAAATATTGTACAGTACCAAAGCATTATCCGGTCGCTACCATCCTGTTCATTCTACTGACACCTGTGTGCATCCACATATTTATAGGGGACCCATTCATTTGCTGCCAACTGTTTTTGTACTGCATGCTATTCCTTTTATAGTCATGCTATGGGCATTTCCAATCTGGTTGTTCTTATACCACGTCATTAGCTCACCGCTAGCCGCTAGCTGTTTTCTCGTGTCTGCTATTCTTTACTGCTTTTATAATCATGCTATGTGCATTTCCAATCTGCTTGCTCTTATACCTCGTCTTTAGCTTATAGCTATTTTTTTCCATGAATGCTCCTGTCGCACAGCTTGTATAGTTATTGTTGCGTGCATGTCTGGTCTTTGTATTATCGTAGACTAACTTGTCAATGTTATTTTTCCTAGGGATTGATCATGCGAACCACTTATTAGAATATCCAACATTAACAGCGGGGACGCTAGGGAAGGTTGGAATCTGAGTTCTTGGTTGGTAACTTTGGCAGTTTACTTCCGTTATTATCTATAACCTATATGCATTGTTCCTTATGCAAGAGATAAACACTTGGAACCCTGCCATAGCAATGCCATCCATGCTTTACTATGTTTCTGCCTATTTGATATGCTTGTCTTGGAGCAACTGCGAAGGTGATTTGAACCTGACATTTGGTCATTCTTAATGCCAGTTTACTTTATGTGGAAAACCTTGGCATTACCCTACTCTAAATCTGAATGTCTGAAATTCGTATCTCATGCAAAGCAACATCTAGTTGGTTTTAATCTGATATCTGGTAAATATTGGCTTATTCATTTGGCAGCTCAAGTTTTTTGTTATTTGAAACCAGCTGACTTGGTCTTAAATGTGATATCTAAACACAGATTAAGGACAATGGAGCAGGAGGATTAGCATTTCACTTGATGGCTGAACCTAAAATGACAGGCATGTCGACCACGACTAGTGCACGCAAGAGAAGGACCTGCAGCGAGCCAGTATGTTCTGCTACATGCTGTTATCTGATCTCTACATTGCGTAATACATGTTTGAATAGTTAATTGTTGTAACTATTTTTGCAATATTACCAGAATGCAGTTTTAGTGAAGCAGTCATCATTAGAAGATAGTCGCCAAAGCGACCCTGTGCAACATTATGATGTAAGTCTGCTTAGTACAAGTTCCATACATTGTCTTATTTATGCAACTTGTTATTATCTTATATCTACATTGCATAATAAATGTTTGAATAGTTCACTGTTGTAACTATGTTTGCAATATTACTAGAATGCAGTTGTAATGAAGAAGTCCTTAGTAGAAGATAGAGCGCAAAAAAGGTTCCGGCGTGAGCCTATGCAACGATATAATGTAAGTCTGCGCTTAGTACTTGTGACTATCTCATATCGACAATGCTTAATACATGTTTGCATAGTTCATCGTTTAACTCTTTTTGCATTATTATCAGAATGCAGTTCTGATGAAGCAATCTTCATTAGAAGAGAGGCCCACAAAAAGTTCTGATCTTTGTTCTGATGCATCCTCTCATAGCCGTCAACCTAGACCATTCTTTTCATCAAACAGTGAACATCTCAAGGCTGTACTTTATAAAAGACATGGTATTGCTGCTTTAAGGTCTGTAGCTGATATGTTGACCAAGAGTACACAAGATTCAATCAAGGCGATTGCCAAATGTCAACGTGTTATTGATGATGCTAATAAAAGTCCTCAATGATTCTATGTAATTTTTTTATTTGGGCACATTAATTGCCTTGTAATTTTCCTAGTTATTTTATTTGTGTATGTAATTGTGTGTATCATTGATATCAGATTTTAGGCTCATGAAATTTAATGCAAGTTGACTAGTCAAACAACCAGGGCCCTATAACAGATTGGGCCGGCCCATTAACAGTAGTGTGGGACCCACTTACATTTTGGGCCGGCTCACTTACTTATTGGGCGTTATCAGAAAGTGGGACCCACCTGTGCTTTTGGCCCGGCCCACTGTCTTGTTGGGCTGGGCCGGCCCACTTGCTACATGATGGACCCCACATACTAAATGGGCCGGTCCGTTAAGAGGAAAGTGGGACCTACCTGTGTTTTTGGCCCGGCCCACTAGCGTGTTGGGCCGGCCCACTTGCTATATGGTGGACCCACATACTAAATGGGCCGGCCCTTTAACTGGAAAGTGGGACCCACCTGTGCTTTCGGCCCGGCCCACTATCTTGTTGGGCCGGCCCACTTGCTATATGGTGGACCCCATACTAAATGGGCCGCCCCTTTAACCGGAAAGTGGGACCCACCTGTTTTTGGCCCGCCCACTATCTTGTTGGGCCGGCCCACTTGCTATATGGTGGACCCCACATACTAAATGGGCTGGCCCATTAACAGGAAAGTGGGACCCACTGGTGCTTTTGGCCCGGCCCATCGTTGGCGGGCCGGCCCATTTGATCTAATATGGACCCCACGTACTAAATAGGCCGCCTCGAGAGCAGAAAGTGGGACCCACATAGCATCACGGCCCAATAATTCTTGGGCCGGCCCACTTGCTTTAAGGTGGACCCTACTTGGTAATGGGCCGCCCGATAATGTGAAAGGGTCCCACATGTTTTTGGGCCGCCCTTTTGCCTGTTGACCGGTCAAATGAGTGCATTCGGCCCGACCCACATGCTTAGTGGGCCGGCCCATTAATGTTTTGACCAGTCAACCTTAGAGGTTAGGCCCGCCCACGTAACTAATGGACCAGCCCAGCTGATAGTTGACCGGTCAAACTAAGTCACTGGCCCGGCCCGCAAACTTAATGGCCGGCCCGCTTAAGACGTGGCAGCTCCTGTGGGCCTACCATCTACCACGGGGTTTCACCGTTAACGCGTTAATCGCAAGAAACTGCGTCACACGTGTCGGCCTTGCATGACGTCGCACAACGGCTCCGGAACACTTCGCAACGGTCCGATTATCCGTGGCGGAAGGGCGCCAAGCGCGACGGATCGAAAAATCGTCGTAGGACTTTGCCTCGACGCAGCTTCGACAATGTAACCCATATCGTCGGGTTAGGCCCATAGGCGACGAAAAATACCCCTTAGCGGACGATTTTGAGACGTTGTCTATCAGAACTTTTCTTGTAGTGTATGAATGTGTTCAAGTTGGAAGTATCTCTCTTTAGTTGGTTATCTATGTATCCCTTGATGTGAGTTATCGTTATGGAATATTAATGAGAATTTTTATCATTTACATATTGCACATCTTATTTTAGTTTGCAATCTCTATTATATGATTGATCTTGTTGTTAAGTATTGGTATCACTTTGGGAGCATTGAGTAAATCTATTTGGTTTTGGCAAACTTAGCATTGGTCAATAGTAACAACACTTTGAGTTTAAGTAGAAAAGAGGAAATACATGTAGATATGTTATTTCATTATCTTTCTTTCTTGTTAGTTCCTAGCTTGGTATTCTGAAGTTAAAATTGCTTGTGCTTACAAGGAAAATGCATGATTGTTTCTATCACATGTATATTTGTTTGTTTCCCTCAACTCTTATGCTTGCTAATCAACCATGCTAGCCAAAGACCTGAGAGGGAATGCTTCTCGTGCATCCAAACCCTTAAACCAAACCTATGCCATCGTGTCCACCATAACTACCTACTATGTGGTATTTTGCCATTCCAAGTAAATACTTCATGTGCTACCTTTAAACAATTCAAAAGTTATCATCCCTTATTTGTGTCAATGTTTTATAGCTCATGAGGAAGTATGTGGTGTTTTATCTTTCAATCTTGTTGGGCAGCTTTCACTAATGGACTAGTGGCTTCATCCACTTATCCTATAATTTTGCAAAAAGAGCTGGCAACGGTTCCCAGCCCCAATTAATCAACTTTCATTAATAACTCTCTTCACATGTTTTGCCCTGGCTTGAGAAAGCAAAGGTTGGGAGGAGTGTCATCCTTAAATAAACTAAAGTACATGTGTAAACAAAAGAGAAGGGGGATGATCTACCTTGCTGGTGGAGATAACGTCCTTCATGGGAGCCGCTCTTTGGAAGTCTGTTTGGCAAGGGGGTTAGAGTACCCACTACCATTCATTGACAACAACAAACACCTCTCAAAACTTTACTTCTATGCTCTATATGATTTCAAAACTTAAAAGCTCTAGCACATGATTTAATCCCTGCTTCCCTCCGCGAAGGGCCTATCTTTTACTTTATGTTGAGTCAGATCCCCACGTATCGATAATTTCTTATGTTCTATGCCATATTATTGATGATACCTACATGTTTTATGCACACTTTATGTCATATTCGTGCATTTTCTGGAACTAACCTATTAACAAGATGCCGAAGTGCCAGTTCCTGTCTTCTGCTGTTTTTGGTTTCAGAAATCCTAGTAACGAAATATTCTCAATTGACGAAACAAAGACCCAGGGGCCTATTTTTCCACGGAGCTTCCAAGACCGAAGAAATACGAAGTGGGGCCACGAGGTGGCGACACCACAAGGCGCGCGCCGGGGGCCCGCCGCCCCATGGTGTGGCCCTCGTCGTGCCCCGACTCGCCCTTCCGCCTACTTAAAGCCTCCGTCGCGAAACCCCCGATGAAAACCACGATACGGAAAACTCCACGAGACGCCGCCGCCGATCCCATCTCGGGGACGGAGATCCCTCCGCACCCTGCGGGAGAGGGGATTCATCTCCTGAGGACTCTACACCGCCATGGTCGCTCCGGAGTGATGAGTGAGTAGTTCACCCTGGACTATGGGTCCATAGCAGTAGCTAGATGGTTGTCTTCTCCTCATTGTGCTTCATTGTTGGATCTTGTGAGCTGCTTAACATGATCAAGATCATCTATCCAGTAATACTCTATGTTGTGTTTGCCGGGATCCGATGGATAGAGAATACCATGTCATGTTAATTATCAAGTTATTACATATGTGTTGTTTATGATCTTGCATGCTCTCCGTTACTAGTAGAGGCTCTGGCCAAGTTTTTACTTTTAACTCCAAGAGGGAGTATTTATGCTCGATAGTGGGTTCATGCCTTCATTGACACCTGGGACAGTGACAGAAAGTTCTAAGGTTGTGTTGTGCTGTTGCCACTAGGGATAAAACATTGGCGCTATGTCCGAGGATGTAGTTGTTGATTACATTACGCACCATACTTAATGTAATTGTCTGTTGCTTTGCAACTTAATACTGGAGGGGGTTCGGATGATAACCCGAAGGTGGACTTTTTAGGCATAGATGCAGCTTGGATGGCGGTCTATGTACTTTGTCGTAATGCCCAATTAAATCTCACTATACTTATCATGTCATGTATGTGCATTGTTATGCCCTCTCTATTTGTCAATTGCCCGACTGTAATTTGTTCACCCAACATGCTTTTATCTTATGGGAGAGACACCTCTAGTGAACTGTGGACCCCGGTCCATTCTTTAATACCGAAATACAAATCTGCTGCAATACTTGTTTTTACTATTTTCTCTGCAAACAATCGTCTTCCACACAATACGGTTAATCCTTTGTTACAGCAAGCCGGTGAGATTGACAACCTCACTGTTTCGTTGGGGCAAAGTACTTTGGTTGTGTTGTGCAGGTTCCACGTTGGCGCCAGAATCTCTGGTGTTGCGCCGCACTACATCCCGCCGCCATCAACCTTCAACGTGCTTCTTGGCTCCTCCTGGTTCGATAAACCTTGGTTTCCTTTCTGAGGGAAAACTTGCTGCGGTGCGCATCATACCTTCCTCTTGGGGTTGCCCAACGAACGTGTGAAATACACGCCATCAAGCATATTTTCTGGCGCCGTTGCCGGGGAGATCAAGACACGCCGCAAGGGGAGTCTCCACTTCCCAATCTCTTTACTTTGTTTTTGTCTTGCTTTATTTTATTTACTACTTTGTTTGCTGCACATTATATCAAAACACAAAAAAATTAGTTGCTAGTTTTACTTTATTTACTATCTTGTTTGCTATATCAAAAACACAAAAAAATTAGTTACTTGCATTTACTTTATCTAGTTTGCTTTATTTACTACTGCTAAAATGGCCAACCCTGAAAATACTAAGTTGTGTGACTTCACTAGCACAAATAATAATGATTTCCTATGCACACCTATTGCTCCACCTGCTACTACAGCAGAATTCTTTGAAATTAAACCTGCTTTACTAAATCTTGTTATGTGAGAGCAATTTTCTGGTGTTAGTTCTGATGATGCTGCTGCCCATCTCAATAATTTTGTTGAACTATGTGAAATGCAAAAGTATAAAGATGTAGATGGTGACATTATAAAATTAAAATTGTTTCCTTTCTCATTAAGAGAAAGAGCTAAAGATTTGCTATCTCTGCCTAAGAATAGTATTGATTCCTGGACTAAATGCAAGGATGCTTTTATTGGTAGATATTATCCCCCGCTAAAATTATATCTTTGAGGAGTAGCATAATGAATTTTAAAAATTGGATAATGAACATGTTGCTCAAGCTTGGGAAAGAATGAAATCTTCGGTTAAAAATTGCCCAACCCATGGACCACTACTTGGATGATCATCCAAACCTTCTATGCAGGACTAAATTTTCTTCTTCGCGGAATTTATTGGATTCAGCTGCTGGAGGTACCTTTATGTCCATCACTCTTGGTGAAGCAACAAAGCTTCTTGATAATATGATGGTTAATTACTCCGAATGGCACACGGAAAGAGCTCCACAAGGTAAGAAGGTAAATTCCGTTGAAGAATCCTCTTCCTTGAATGATAAGGTTGATGCTATTATGTCTATGCTTGCGAATGATAGGACTAATGTTGATCCTAATAATGTTCCATTAGCTTCATTGGTTGCCCAAGAAGAACATGTTGATGTAAACTTCATTAAAAATAATAATTTCAACAAGAATGCTTATCGGAACAATTCTAGTAATAACTATAGGCCATATCCTTATAATAATGGTAACGGTTATGCTAATTCTTATGGGAATTCTTACAACAATAATAGGAATACACCCTGGACTTGAAGCTATGCTTAAAGAATTTATTAGTACACAAACTGCTTTTAACAAATCTGTTGAGGAAAAGCTCAATAAAATTGATATTCTTGTTTCTAGAGTTGATAGTCTTGCCTCTCCGATGTTGATCTTTTGAAATCGAAAGTTATGCCTAATAGGGATATTGAAAATAAAATTGTTACTACAGCAAATGCCATCCAAGTTAGAATTAATGAGAATATAAGATTAATGGCTGAACTGCGTGCTAGGTGGGATAGAGAAGAAAATGAAAAACTAGCTAAAAAGGAAAATGTAGCTAAAGTTTGGACTATTACCACCACTAGCAATACTAATGATTCATATGTTGCTGCACCTCCTACTATCAATGGTAAATAATTGGTGTTGGCAATGCTTCTACTCCTAGTGCAAGGCGCGCAAAATTACCCGAAACTGCTAAAACTGCTGAAACTGCTTGTGATAAAACTGCTGAAATTTTTTCCAACCTTGGGGATGATAATCCCATTGCTTTAGATTGTAATGATTTAGATTTTGATGATTGCCACATCTCCGAAGTTATAAAGTTCTTACAAAAACTTGCTAAAAGTCCCAATGCTAGTGCTATAAATTTGGCTTTCACAAAACATATTACAAATGCTCTCATAAAAGCTAGAGAAGAGAAACTAAAACTTGAAACTTCTATTCCTAGAAAGTTAGAAGATGGTTGGGAGCCCATCATTAAAATGAGAGTCAAAGATTTGATTGTAATGCCTTATGTGATCTTGGTGCAAGTATTTCTGTTATGCCTAAAAAAGTCTATGATATGCTTGACTTGCCACCATTGAAGAATTGTTATTTGGATGTTAATCTGCTGATAATGCTAAAAAGAAACCTTTGGGGAAGGTTGATAATGTTCATATTATGGTTAACAATAACCTTGTCCCCGTTGATTTTGTTGTCTTGGATATTGAATGCAATGCATCTTGCCCCATTATATTGGGAAGACCTTTTCTTCGAACCGTTGGTGCTACTATTGATATGAAGGAAGGTAATATTAAATATCAATTTCCTCTAAAGAAAGGTATGGAACACTTCCTAGAAAGAGAATGAAGTTACCTTATGATTCTATTATTAGAACAAATTATGATGTTGATGCTTCATCTCTCGATGTTACTTGAGTTACACTTTCTGCGCCTAGCTGAAAGGCGTTAAAGAAAAGCGCTTATGGGAGACAACCCATGTTTTTACTCCAGTATTTTTGTTTTTATATTTGTGTCTTGGAAGTTGTTTACTACTGTAGCAACCTCTTCTTATCTTAGTTTTATGTTTTGTTGTGCCAAGTAAAGTCTTTGATAGAAAAGTAAGTACTAGATTTGGATTACTGCGCAGTTCCAGATTTCTTTGCTGTCACGAATCTGGGTCTATCTCCCTGTAGGTAGCTCAGAAAATTAAGCCAATTTACGAGCATGATCCTCAGATATGTACGCAACTTTCATTCAATTTGAGCATTTTCGTTTGAGCAAGTCTGGTGGCCTAATAAAATCCATCTTTACGGACTGTTCTGTTTTGACAGATTCTGTCTTTTATTTCGCATTGCCTCTTTTGCTATGTTGGATGAATTTCTTTGATCCACTAATGTCCAGTAGCTTTATGCAATGTCCAGAAGTGTTAAGAATGATTGTGTCACCTCTGAACATGTGAATTTTTATTATGCACTAACCCTCTAATGAGTTGTTTCGAGTTTGGTGTGGAGGAAGTTTTCAAGGATCAAGAGAGGAGTATGATGCAATATGATCAAGGAGAGTGAAAGTCTAAGCTTGGGGATGCCCCGGTGTTCACCCCTGCATATTCTAAGAAGACCAAGCTGTCTAAGCTTGGGGATGCCCAAGGCATCCCTTCTTCATCGACAACATTATCGTTCCCTCCTGAAACTATATTTTTATTCCGTCACATCTTATGCACTTTGCTTGGAGCGTCGGTTTGTTTTTGTTTTTGTTTTGTTTGAATAAAATGGATCCTAGCATTTACTTTGTGAGAGAGACACGCTCCATGCATATGGACAAATATGTCCTTAGGCTCTACTCATAGTATTCATGGCGAAGTTCTTCTTTCGTTAAATTGTTATATGGTTGGAATCAGAAATGCTACATGTAGTAACTCTAAAATGTCTTGGATAATTGATACTTGGAAATTGTTGTGCTTATGTTTAAGCTCTTGCACTTATACTTTGCACCTATTAATGAAGAAATACTTAGAGCTTTTAATTTGGTTTGCATATTTGGTTTCTCTAGAGTCTAGATAACATCTAGTATTGAGTTTTGAACAACAAGGAAGACGGTATGGAGTCTTATAATGTTTACCATATGTCTTTTATGTGAGTTTTGCTGTACCGCTCATCCTTGTGTTTGTTTCAAATAACCTTGCTAGCCTAAACCTTGTATCAAGAGGGACTTCTCATGCATCCAAAATACTTGAGCCAACCACTATGCCATTTGTGTCCACCATACCTTACTACATGGTATTTATCCGCCATTCCAAGTAAATTGCTTGAGTGCTACCTTTAAAATTCCATCATTCACCTTTGCAATATATAGCTCATGGGACAAATAGCTTAAAAACTATTGTGGTACTGAATATGTACTTATGCACTTTATCTCTTATTAAGTTGCTTGTTGTGCGATAACCTTCTGGGACGCCATCAACTATTCTTTGTTGAATATCATGTGAGCTGCTATGCATGTCCGTCTTGTCTGAAGCAAGAGAGATCTACCACCTTCATGGTTGGAGCATGCATATTGTTAGAGAAGAACTTTGGGCCGCTAACTAAAGCCATGATTCATGGTGGAAGTTTCAGTTTGGACATATATCCTCAATCTCGTATGAGAATAATAATTGTTGCCACATGCTTATGCATTAAAGAGGAGTCCATTATCTGTTGTCCATGTTGTCCCGGTATGGATGTCTAAGTTGAGAATAATCAAAAGCGAGAAATCCAAAATGCGAGCTTTTCTTAGACCTTGTACAAAGCATGGAGGTACCCCATTGTGATACTTGGTTAAACATGTGCATTGCAAAGATCCGGTAGTCCAAGTTAAGTAGGAGGTGCGGGCACTATTAGTATACTATGCATGAGACTTGCAACTTGTAAGATATAATGTACATAACTCATATGCTTTATTACTACCGTTGACAAAATTGTTTCATGTTTTCAAAATAAAAGCTCTAGCACAAATATAGCAATCGATGCTTTCCTCTTTTAAGGACCATTCTTTTACTTTATGTTGAGTCAGTTCACCTATCTCTCTCCACCTCAAGAAGCAAACACTTGTGTGAACTATGCATTGATTCCTACATACTTGCATATTGTACTTATTATATTACTCTATGTTGACAATTATCCATGAGATATACATGTTACAAGTTGAAAGCAACCGCTGAAACTTAATCTTCCTTTGTGTTGCTTCAATACCTTTACTTTGATTTATTGCTTTATGAGTTAACTCTTATGCAAGACTTATTAATACTTGTCTTGAAGTACTATTCATGAAAAGTCTTTGCTTTATGATTCACTTGTTTACTCATGTTATTACCATTGTTTTGATCGGCATCCACTACATATGTTTACAAATAGTATGATCAGGTTATGATGCATGTCACTTCATAAATTATCTTTGTTATCGTTTTACCCGCTCGGGACGAGCAGAACTTTACTTGGGGATGCTTGATACGTCTCCGACGTATCGATAATTTCTTATGTTCTATGCCATATTATTGATGATACCTACATGTTTTATGCACACTTTATGTCATATTCGTGCTTCCTGAACTAACCTATTAACAAGATGCGAAGTGCCGCCTGTTTCTGCTGTTTTTGGTTTCAGAAATCCTAGTAACGAAATATTCTCGGAATTGGACGAAACAAAGACCCAGGGCCTATTTTTCCACGGAGCTTCCCGAAGACCGAAGAACATACGAGGTGGGGCCACGAGGTGGCGACACCACAAGGCGGCGCGGCCCGGGGGCCCGCGCCGCCCTGGCCCCTCGTCCCCCCCGCCTTCCCCTTCCGCCTACTTAAAGCCTCCGTCGCGAAACCCCGATGCGAAAAACCACGATACGGAAAACCTTGCGAGACGCCGCGCCGCCGATCCCATCTCGGGATCCAGGAGATCTCCTCCGGCACCCTGCCGGAGAGGGGATTCATCTCCCGAGGACTCTACACCGCCATGGTCGCCTCCGGAGTGATGAGTGAGTAGTTCACCCCTGGACTATGGGTCCATAGCAGTAGCTAGATGGTTGTCTTCTCCCATTGTGCTTCATTGTTGGATCTTGTGAGCTGCCTAACATGATCAAGATCATCTATCTGTAATACTCTATGTTGTGTTTGTCGGGATCCGATGGATAGAGAATACCATGTCATGTTAATTATCAAGTTATTACATATGTGTTGTTTATGATCTTGCATGCTCTCCGTTACTAGTAGAGGCCCTGGCCAAGTTTTTACTTTTAACTCCAAGAGGGAGTATTTATGCTCGATAGTGGGTTCATGCCTGCATTGACACCTGGGACAGTGACATAAAGTTCTAAGGTTGTGTTGATGCTGTTGCCACTAGGGATAAAACATTGGCGCTATGTCCGAGGATGTAGTTGTTGATTACATTGCGCACCATACTTAATGCAATTGTCTGTTGCTTGCAACTTAATACCGGAGGGTTCGGATGATAACTTTGAAGGTGGACTTTTTAGGCATAGATGCAGTTGGATGGCGGTCTATGTACTTTGTCGTAATGCCCAATTAAATCTCACTATACTTATCATGTCATGTATGTGCATTGTTATGCCCTCTTTGTCAATTGGACTGTAATTTGTTCACCCAACATGCTTTTATCTTATGGGAGAGACACCCTAGTGCCGTGGACCCCGGTCCATTCTTTAATACTGAAATACAAATCTGCTGCAATACTTGTTTTTACTATTTTCTGCAAAAAATCATCTTCCACACAATACGGTTAATCCTTTGTTACAGCAAGCCGGTGAGATTGACAACCTCACTGTTTCGTTGGGGCAAAGTACTTTGGTTGTGTTGTGCAGGTTCCACGTTGGCGCCGGAATCCCTGGTGTTGCGCCGCACTACATCCCGCCGCCATCAACCTTCAACGTGCTTCTTGGCTCCTCCTGGTTCGATAAACCTTGGTTTTCTCGAGGGAAAACTCTTGCTGGCGCATCATACCTTCCTCTTGGGGTTGCCCAACGAACGTGTGAAATACACGCCATCGGAAACCTATTTCCCTCTGTCTTGCAAGCAATTGAGTTGTTGTGACAAACCATTTATATTGTGATCTACTTAATCATGCCTTTTATTCTTCCTTGTTTAGTACAAGTTTTATCCGAATGAATATAGCTTTGAAGGTTATCAATGATTATGAGGAGATTATTATGATTGAGTATGCAAGTTTTGCCATATAAGCTTTAATATAAGAGCGCTGCTCGATAGATAAGTACAATCTGTCAATTGTTCTCTGAACAAGAACGAAGTTTGCCATCACCAATTATGATTTCCTATGCACCTTTATTTGTGATTTCCTTTTACTTGTTTCAAGTTGAATCATATGGGAAGTTGTTCACTAGAATGTCTTGTGTGAATTAATATGATGCTTCTTGTCCGTATTTTATTTATCGACTCTTCACTCCATAAACATGTGGTCTTGTTTACTGAGTTCAGTTTCGCTTGGGGACAAGCGAAGTCTAAGCTTGGGGGAGTTGATACGTCCATTTTGCATCACTATTTTATATCATAATTGACTGTTATTCATTGGTATATTTCATATTTAGAGATGATACTTATGTTATTTCACCTATTTTGCATGTTTCATGATTATTGGAGAATCGCTCACCGGAGTCAGGATTCTGCTGGAAAAAGCACCGTCGAATGCAATATTTTAAGATCAACAATTGACGGAAATTACACCAAGATCTTATTTTCCGAAGAAGAAGCCAGCCAAAAGGAGGGACCGAGGAGGGCCGCCATGGGCCCCCATAGGCCGGCGCGGGCCCTGCCCGCCGCGCCGTGGTGGGGAGGGGCCCCGCCCCTTCGGCCGCCTCTCTTTCGTGTACTTCTCTCGCCGACAACTAAGCTCCGCATAATCGCGAGGAGACACAGCCGCCTCGCGGGGCGGAAAACACTGAGAGAAAGAGCTCTCCGGCAGGCTGAATCCGCCGGGGAAATTCCTCCCGGAGGGGGAAATTGACGCCATCGTCACCGTCATCGAGCTGGACATCATTGGGATCATCATCACCATCATCTCCATCATCATCACCGCCATCTCCACCGCTGCACCTCGTCACCGCTATAACATCTAGGGTTGAATCTTGATTGTTTGGTAGGGGAAACTCACCCGGTATTGATTACTCCTTGTTATTGATGCTATTGAGTGAAACCATTGAACCAAGGTTTATGTTCAGATTGTTATTCATCATCATATCACCTCTGATCATGTTCCATATGATGTCTCGTGAGTAGTTCGTTTAGTTCTTGAGGACATGGGTGAAGTCTAAATGTTAGTAGTGAATTATGTTGGGTAATATTCAATGGTTTGATATTTAAGTTGTGGTGTTATTCTTCTAGTGGTGTCATGTGAACGTCGACTACATGATACTTCACCTTTATGGGCCTAGGGGAATACATCTTGTATTCGTTTGCTAATTGTGGGGTTGCCGGAGTGACAGCAACCTGAACCCCCGTTGGTATATCGATGAGGGATAGCAGGATCTCAGAGTTTAAGGTTGTGGTTAGATTTATCTTAATTACTTTCTTGTATTTGCGGATGCTTGCAAGGGGTATAATCACAAGTATGTATTAGTCCTAGGAAGGGCGGTGCATTAGCATAGGTTCACCCACACAACACTTATCAAAACAATGAAGATTAATCAGCTTATAGAAGCACTAGACTAAATTCCCGTGTGTCCTCAAGAACGTTTGGTCATTATAAGTAAACAAACCGGCTTGTCCTTTGTGCTAAAAAGGATTGGGCCACTCGCTGCAATTATTACTCTCGCATTTTACTTACTTGTACTTTATTCATCTGTTATCAAAACCCCCTGAATACTTGTCTGAGCATTTACAGTGAATCCTTCATCGAAACTGCTTGTCAACACCTTCTATCGTTGGGTTCGACACTCTTATTTATCGAAAGTACTACGATACACCCCCTATACTTGTGGGTCATCAAGGTTCCACGCCACCGCTCGCCGCTGATGTCCCTTTCTCCGGCGAACTTCTTGTCCCAACGCCTCGGGAGTCTTCCGCCACCCATCTAAGGTTAGTGTGGCTCGATCTAGTCTTTCCCCCTTCCGTGTGTTCTTCGTGTTCTTCACTGGTGCAGTAGATTTATTTACCCTCTTCTCCTTTTCATTTTTTCTTGTGTCTAGATCTTCACGAATCGCTTAGAAGTTCCGGATCTTGTTGTTAGGTAGTTTCAAACACTTAGAGAAAATGTCTTCTGAAGAATCCGGCGGGGAGCTATCCGGTAGCACCCAATTTAGTGAATCCCGCGAGATCTCTCTGGGTGTGAAAGAAGTAGTAGAGCAAGAAGCCGACGGGCTCGAGGAGGACCTTGCTCGAATGGAGGAATAATCTGGTAGGCCGGATCAAGAAGTCGGTTCTAGCTCCACGGCATACACCCGAGGTGCATGGAAAGGTTCCGAGGTGAGTCAGGCAAAAATCGATTGGCTATACAGGTCCCGAAGGATACCGGAAGAGGTATCCTGCTGGATTCCGGGCAAGGAGCGGGAGCCTGTGCCCAATCCGGGCGAGGTAGTTGTCTTCGCCGCCCATTTTGAGCGCGGCTTTGGTCTTCTGGCGTAGGACTTCTTCCGGCGTCTCCTCGACTTCTACAAGCTTCAGCCTCACCACCTTCCCGGCAATGCCATTTTCTATCTTTCCTCTTTTGTTTCATTCATGGAATGTTTCGTCGGCCTCTGGCCTAGTGTCGAGTCTTTCGCTCGTTTTTACAATCTTCCGATCAATTCGATCCAAGATTCGAAGCTTCCAACCCCCAAACCCATTGTTCAGCGCGGGGCGTGCATACTCACGCCCCGCGAGGGGAGCCTATCTTACCGGTTTACCGGTTTAGAGTCCTGCCGAGCATGGCAAGAGACTTTTTTCATGTCCGGAACTCCGGCCACTCCGACTTCATCAACCTTCTGGCATACGTTCCCGGCGCACCCGCCAGGACCAACTGGCGGTTCAACCCCCCAGGAGGGCCACGACGAGACCAACCGGATTGTCCGGTATATGGAGGAGCTGAACGACACCACCGGCATCTGCGCCGATGACATTGTGCATGCATTTGTCTCGCGCCGGGTTCTTCCCTTACAGCGCCACGCACACAAGATTTGACAGATGAGCGGACGGAGGGATCCCACGAGGATCACAACCTTCTCCCTGAGCAAATCCGTCGTGGTTCTGAAAGCCATGCAAATTTGTAAAACTAAGATGCCGGTTGACTGGACGTGGGCATGCCTCCTTTCAGCCGCACTCGCCCACCAACGTCCCAAGTAAGATCTTGGGGCTTCCGGAATATTGCTTCCGGGAAGCTGGAAACTATTCTTTTAACCTGCTTATTCCTTGTGTTGCAGGACTTTCCTCGTATCAGCGCGGAGGTGCCGGAACCCTTTGCCGCCAAACGCGTCTTTCAGGACGACGTGGACCCGGACCCGTATACTATCGGCAACGTCCATAAGATGGGCCCGACGCACTCCCGATGCCCCGGTAACCCTTTTGCATCCCATCCTTCAAGAAACTGAGCCAATGCTCCCGACAGCGATGATGATGATTGCACTATGCTTGAGGTACTTGATCCACTTCCTTTATCTTATGTTTTTCTGCCATGTCGGTTTCAGCTGATCAAGATCGTCAGGTGCTGGAGCACGTGACACCACTCGCTGCTGAGGTTGGATACCCTCCGGCTCCTCGAGTCCGGAAGACTCCGACTTCCGATGCCGGTAGCAGCGATGGTCCTGCCCCCAAACGCCAGAAGAAGTCGAGCTCTGGGCCTCCCGGGAGGAAGAGGAAGCACGAGATTCCGGTCTCCTCCGGGTAAATTTCATCATCCCATCTTACTGGTTTACATCTTCATACTTTGATAATTTCTGTAGCTAATTCTCATCTTTTATCTCTCAGGCCTGCTCTTGAGCTTACCCGGAGCGCGTCCGGGATGAAACCGGAAGCTTCCAAGGACAGCGGCAAGGACCAAGATCCTCCTCACCAAAGCCCGGCACATTCTGGTGCCGGCAAAGCTCCATCCTCCCCCGGGGAGGTAAAACAAGTTCGGGAGCGCCGCCCCCAAACGGAAACATCACCGCGCGTAGGAGGATTTCTCTTCTCCTCCCGAGATCGAAGGTATCAGCGCCAACAACACGGGCGCCGGTTCAGAACCAAGCGGGCGGTCGGAACCTTTGGTTCCGTCCGTTCTCGAGAAAACCAGCCAACCTACTGCTTCCCCCTCCAACACCTCATCTTCTGCACCAAGGAAACCGGCTTCACCGGCCAAGGGAAGTGCCGCACCGACACCGGCACCCTCTAGCAAGCCTCCTCTTGCTCCTTCCGGCTAGAAACCTCCTTCCCGGAAGGGTGCAATGATCAGCGTCAGGCATTTTGGCGACGTTAGAAGTCAAGGCCAATCCAAACTCCCCAATTGCTGGAGAGATATGCCCAAGAGGCAATAATAAATTAGTTATTGTTATATCTTAGTATTCATGATAAATGTTTACATCCCATGCTATAATTGTATTAACCGAAACATTGATACATGTGTGTTATGTAAACAACAAGGAGTCCCTAGTAAGCCTCTTTGTATAACTAGCTTGTTGATTAATAGATGATAATCACGTGATCATGAACATTGATACAAAGCAGCAAGATCAAGGTAGGTTACTAATATGATCGAGGCACAAACGCCGTGAGCTACACCATCAACAAAGCGGCTCTCTAAGGCCAAATGTCCTGCTCTCGGCAAAGAATGCTGAAGACAGTCACATGGGCAGGCCCTTACCCCCCATCCCGACAAAGAGAAAAAGATGCGAATGCACATCAGATGATCGTGCCATCCGGTTCTGACCGGAAAACAACAAGCGGGGCAACATAGATGCCTGCAGAAAAAACCAAGGGGCAGTAGTGGCTATGCCGGGAGCTGCAACGCCCGAACGTTTATGCGCTGGAAGGAGAAACCGGGCAAAATTATCGAACGGCAAGAGCAGCTTATGCTGAGGAGGAAATGCCACCACCAAGGTACCAGCGAGGAAAACCTGCGATAATTCTAACGATACGTACGAGGCTGATTCCGCAAGACCGGCAGCATACCGGAACCCATTGGGAGAACGTGGTTGGAGAAGATACCCATGACCGGGATGCGAGGCACAGGCTGGATAGAGTGTATCTTTCCGAAATGATCGAGGCCGAGGGTCCGGGGTCCGAATGCTTGGTTCTCATGGATCATGAGGGAAGAATCACGCAGACGCGAAACTTTCAAGGTTCCCGTGACACCAAAACATTACTACACCAAATGCTCAAGATTGGCTAAGGATCTGCGTGACAAATGTATACGTCGCCGGAGGTGGAGAACCCAGAGTGCGCAGGGAAACTGCAAGGCGGTGAGAATCATACCGTCCTTCCCCTGGTAGGACCGGCACACATTTGGCTTAACAATTTTCCAAAGTGTGGAAGCATAAATGGTTGACTTGATTTTGAAGAAGATTGCGGAGTTAACCTAAGAAGACATACCGGAGGCTAAACAATTAGTTAGGGCCGTCATGTGCCAAAGAAGACGAGAATCCAAATAGACCCGGACTATCCGACTCCGGAACTCTCCATGAGAAATTCTTTACAGGGTGATAGCACAAGTGTAATTGTTCCGTAACGGGTGCCTGGAGGCTCCGTCCGCCAGGCAAAGTTGCTACGTAGTGAACATGCCGACCACTTTGGTTGAGATGATCCGGGTGGCTGATAGGTACGCATTGGGAGATCCAATGCAACCGGCATCGCGGGCACTCAAGTCAAACCCCGCCCGCCAAGACCGCACCGGAACAACCACCACAATATAATATGCACTTCCTGACGGAGGTACGGAATGCAACAAGTGGCCGCGGTGCAAGACAATTCCCGCGCCGGCGGAAGCCAACAACAGAATACCGGATTGCAGCCATGGGCGGGTCCGAAGAAACAATGGGTTGAGAAGAAACCCTGGGGCCAGAAAAAGAACTGGCAGGAACCCGCGGCCGGCACACGCCAACCGGCAGCCTACAACCACTGATGCACGGCTCGTGGACCAAGAGGTTGATGGAGAGAGGCATGATGAAAGATGCCAGGGATAGCCTCATCAACCCAACGAGGCGTTTCCACCGCCACGTGGGCAAATGCGCAACCGGTTTACGCTCGCCCAAACCGGCCGAGCAGCCGCAAGAGGTTCACTGTGGCACAAGGCACAACCAAGCTCCACCGGGCCGGCACCTTTGGCTTGGAAATGTTTACCACGATCCGGACATGTGTTGTGTCAAATTATAATGTGCCGATGGACCGGCAAAGTGTGCATCGCCGTTCCATGGAAGTGAACGCGGGATACGGGCAAGACTAAAATACATGACGTGGTCGATCAAGAAATTACTTGGTCGTTTAAAGATCATCCGAAAGTGATGCCGAATCCGGGCGGATATGCCCTGGTGGTGGATCCGATCATGCACGGGCCATCGTCACGAGTCTGGTTCAGCAAAGTGCTGGTGGAAAATGGTAGCAGCATAAATATCATGTACCGGCACACCATGCACACGATGGGCATAACTGAAAACATGCTAGAGCCAACTCACACGACTTTTCACGTCATCGTTCCGGGGCTGTCCTGTTCGCCAATGGGCAAGGTCCGGGTTGATGTGCTGTTCGGAGGGCGTGACAATTGTTGCGTTGAAAATATTCTCTTCGAGGTGGTCGATCTAGACAGCCCGTACCATGCACTGGCGAAATTCATGGCCTCAACTCATACCGCATATCTCAAGATGAAGATGCCGACACCCAAAGGACCCTTAACTATGGTGGGAAATGATGACCCACAAGTATAGGGGATCGCAACAGTCTTCGAGGGAAGTATTACCCAATTTATTGATTCGACACAAGGGGAGACAAAGAACACTTGGAAACAATGGAGTTGTCAATTCAGCTGCACCTGGAAACAGACTTGCTCGCAAGAGTTTATCGTGTTAGCTTTATAGCAGAGAAGAGGAAATAACATCAGCAGAGTAACAAAGACAGCAGTAGATGATTTTAGTAAACAACAGGATTAAAATACTGTAGCACAGGGACGGATGACGGGCGCATGGATGAGAGAAACTCATGTAACAATCATAGCAGGGCATTTGCAGATAATAATAAAATGGTATCCAAGTACTAATCAATCAATAGGCATGTGTTCCAATTATAGTCGTGCGTGCTCGCAATGAGAAACTTGCACAACATCTTTTGTCCTACCAACCGGTGGCAGCCGGGCCTCAAGGGAAACTACTGGATATTAAGGTACTCCTTTAATAGAGTACCGGAGCAAAGCATTAACACTCCGTGAACACATGTGATCCTCACATCGCTACCCTCCGGTTGTCCCGATTTCTGTCACTTCGGGGCCATTGGTTCCGGACAGCGACATGTGTATACAACTTGCGGGTAAGATCATAAACAATGAATATCTTCATGAATCAATAACATGTTCAGATCTGAGATCATGGCACTCGGGCCCTAGTGACAAGCATTAAGCATAACAAGTTGCAACAATATCATAAAAGTACCAATTACGGATACTAGGCACTATGCCCTAACAATCTTATGCTATTACATGACCAATCTCATCCAATCCCTACCATCCCCTTCGCCTACAGCGGGGAATTACTCACACATGGATGGAAACATGGCTGGTTGATGGAGAGGCGTTGGCGGTGATGGCGCGATGATCTCCTCCAATTCCCCGTCCGGCGGAGTGCCGAACGGAGACTTCGGCTCCCGAGACGGAGTTTCGCGATGTGGCGGCGTTCTCGAGGGTTTCGGCGACTTCGACTTCCCGTGCGTTTTTAGGTCGAGGCGATAAGTAGTCCGGGAGAGCGTCGGAGGCCGGCCGAGGGGGCCACACCATAGGGCCGCGCGGCCCCCCCCAGGCCGCGCCGCCTTATGGTGTGGGGCCCTGGCCTCCACTAATTGTCCTTCTGGCTCCGTCATTATTCTGGGAAAATAGGCCCTTTCGTCAAAATCCCGAGGTTTTTCCTGAAAGTTGGATTTCTGCACAAAAACAAGACACCAGAACAGTTCTGCTGAAAACAGCGTTAGTCCGTGTTAGTTGCATCAAAATACACAAATTAGAGGCAAAACAATAGCAAAAGTGTTCGGGAAAGTAGATACGTTTTGGACGTATCAACTCCCCCCAAGCTTAGCTTATTGCTTGTCCTCAAGCAATTCAGTTAACAACTGAGCGATAAAAGAACTTTCACGAACACATTTGCTCATATGATGTATATATTCTCATGATATGGCTAATACTTGAGCAGTTCATAATAAGGTACATGCAAATAAGATCATCTAACAGCTATGTCAATCATGAAGAGGTACCAACAATTAATAATAAGCATCATGAATCATGTATATAAGCAGGATTGCAATGTTCATAAGAGAGTATGATAAAGTGGTATCTCGCTTGCCCGTATTTGATCGGCAAAACATAAATGCCGAGGCACCTCTGAAGTTCATAGAAAGACTAGAAGTAGTGATTGTCAAAGATAAAAGCATCAAAGTTATACCACAATCAATCATATTTTGAGACAAGCATATTATACTAAGAATGACAGTTGTGCTCTCAAGAAAGTGCTCAAAGAAAGGATGGAGACACAACATAAAAGTAAAAGATTGACCCTTCGCAGAGGGAAGCAGGGATTAACATGCGCTAGAGCTTTTCATTTGTAAAGCAGGAGTAAAATTATTTTGAGAGGTGTTTGTTGTTGTCAACGAATGGTAATGGGTACACCAACTACCTAACCGGACTTTCAAGAGCGGCTCCCATGAATTATTTGCATGTTTATGTGGCACTCCTTCCAACCTTTCTTACACAAACCATGGCTAACCGAATCCTCGGGTGCCTGCCAACAATCACATACCATGAAGGAGTGCCTTTTAGTTTAGTTTTATTATGATGATGACACTCCCCCCAACCTTTGCTTACACAAGCCATGGCTAACCGAATCCTTCGGGTGCCGTCCAACAATCACAAACCATGGAGGAGTGTCTATTTAAGTTAATTAATTCGGGACTGGGAATCCCATTGCCAGCTCTTTTTGCAAAATTATTGGATAAGCGGATGTGCCACTATTCCATATGAGAGTCCGTCAAAAGTAAATGACAAGGTTGAAAGCTAAACACCACATACTTCCTCATGAGCTATGAAACATTAACACAAATTAAGAAGCATTTTGAAGATTTTAAAGGTAGCGCATGAGAATTTACTTGGAATGGTTTGAAATGCCATGCATAGGTATTTATGGTGGACACTGTGGAATAACTTGGTTTTCATGTGTTTGGAGGCACGAGCAGCGTTCCCGCTCAGTACAAGTGAAGGCTAGCAAAAGACTAGGGAGCGACAAATCAAGAGAGCAATAACTGTCATAATCATGCTTGCGGCAAAATAAATTAACTGAGGCATAAAAGTGATACAAGAACTCTGAAGCAATGTAAATCATTGAGGCTTAATTGACTCTTGTTCAGTCATATGCATGCGTGAGCATGTGCCAAGTCGATATAAATGAATTATTCAGAGGAGGATACCACAATGCCATACTTACTTATGAATAAAACAATGCAAGCAAACATCCATGACATGCTACTCATATTAATAAATTGGAGCTAAACATGAGAGATCATGAACTACTAGACTTTCTTAAATGACATATACCTCACATGAACCAACTAAGCATGCTCACATGGATGAGTATATGTACAAAAATGAAAACAAATAGAGTTCATACTAGCCTCTCACCACAATCAGATTGTCGTAGATCGTCATTATTGCCTTTTCACTTGTGTAGCTTGGATAATATGAAATGAAAACCACGCTCCAGCCACCGAAGACCATTGAACTCATGATGAACTTTACAAACCAAAGAAGAACAGCAAATATTTTTGGTGTTTTCGAATTTGAGAACAAGAACAAAAGGAAACAAGCAAACAAAGCAAAATCTTTTTGGGTTTTCTTATAGCAGACTAGCAATAGCAAATAAAGAAACAAATGCAAGAAACCAAGATAAACAAATGGTGAAGAGAAACAACAGAAATATTTTTGGTCTTTTTGTGTTTTGGGAAAGAAACAAAGTGGAAACAAGAAATAGCAAACTAAAAGAAACACAGAAAAGCGAGATGGCAGAAATCTGCCAAAACCTGACAGCAGTACAGAAATCGATTTTTACAAAAATCTTACGTTGCTCAGTTCAAAAGTGTTCAACTAATGAAAGTTAGATAACAACCTGGGGAACATGCACAAAAATTGGCTTCGCAAAATAACGTTCTGGCTGTGCGCACGAATTTTTACGGTAACAGCCCAGAATCTGTTTTCAGGCAGCACTTCCCCAAATATCATCTTCCTCTCATTAGAAAACCACTCAAAGAGACTAAACAAGTATATACAAGTATCCAGCAACCATAATATGCAAAGAATGAGTGATGCCGGTATACCTCCCCCAAGCTTAGGCTTTTGGCCTAAGTGGAGTTCAACCCCATCGAGGGTCTGGGTTCCACGCCGGTGGATCATACATGGAGTAGTCATAATAAGGTACCGATGCAGAAGAAAAGCGTGGAGGCTCCTCATGCCCAATTGTTGATGCGAAGAGCTTGCTGCATCGGATGACGAGTCGAGGTGTTCCTCGACCTCATCCGTGTTGTCTCGTGCACGATGGCTTCCTCCCTCGATGTATGCATTAACTGCACTTTCCGTGACTGACCAATCCTCCCTGGAATCAAGGTTAAACAGAGAAGGTGCAGGCAATCCTACTAATTTTTCAACTTTCTTAGTCCTTGTCCAAGATTTCTTGTAAAATGTTATTCTATAAGACAGGTTCCCTAAATTAGACGAACTAGAAAGAAATTCATGCTTAATCATGGAAGCTATGTCAAGTTTCTCCATGGGGAGCGGAATATCAAGATGGTGAGGTCCTACATTATGCATAGCTAATAAGCGAGAGGCGATGAGACCCCCACAAATTCCTCCTTTCTCACGGTTAGTGGCAAGTCTGTTGGCTATCAAAGCTCCCAAGTTATAAGTCCTATTACCTTGTAATGCAGCAGCTAGAAAGGCTAGATCCGGGATAGTTACTTTACCTCCATTCTTTCTCGCTAGAACGCACTTGGTAATGAAATAAGCAAAGTAACGAATAGCTGGGAAATGAATGCTACTGATTTTACCATCATCCTCTGAGAAACTTCTTCCATGACAAATCATCTTGAAGAGGTCCAAGAGCTCTTGCGGCGATCCCTTTATCTTCTCGCATGATCCCCATTGCGGCACTCTGATTGCTGCACAAAAATCACTGAATGGCAAGTTGACAGTTTTATTATAAATTTTGTACTGAACCATTGAATTTAAAATCTTGCACTACTGACATAGTCAGTTTCACATATTGGCATGGTTCCCCATCAACAAAATCATCCAATCCTGCACGAGAGATTAAATTTTGAACGTCCTGCAAGATCCCTGCACTTCTCATGAAATAAGTGGGATATACTCCTTCTTCTCGGTGAACTCTCATGACCTGTGGCACCTCCAACTCATGTTGGTTGAGTTGGTGCCTACCTCCTTCCATTTTCTGAAATTTTCAACAAACAATATAAAACTTGATTTGGTGACATATAATTGAGGGAAACTACCATAGGAACTTGCTAGAGTACTAATCATGCATCAAAACTAGTTTCTACCACTTAGAACAAGCATGCAAGCTCACTAAACATGTTACCTACAGCAGCAAAATATTCAAGATATACTCAACCAAACAAAATTCTACTTGGATAATCGAAGGAGTCACATACCGGAGAGCAAATGTGCCAAATTTCAAACAGAAATCTGGGCTGAGCAAAGAGATCGAAAAATCCTGAGCTCTTGAGCAAAAACGCGAGTGAGAGAAAGTTGGTTCGAGTTTTTTCGGGAGAGAGAAGATGCTGGGAGAAAGAGATGAGATAGTGGGGCAAGGAGGGGCCCACACCACAGGGTGGCGCGCCCTCCTCCTTGGCCGCGCCGGCCTGTGGTGTGGCACCCTGTGGTGCCCCACAGGTCATCCTCTGGTGCTCCCAGGTGCCTCGTCGAAAAATAGGACCAACGGTGTAATTTTCGCGAATTTTTGAAAACTTTGAAAAATGCACATTTCTGGGTATTAAGTTTATTATTACTGGCCAGGAAAATTTTTGAAATCTCAAATCAACTAAGAAACTTTGCAAATTAAAAGTGCTACAGCAACTAAAGCAAGTGGAGGAAGAAAGAGATGTTGTTTACCTCCTCTATGCATATAAAAGGTATTTGTTAACAAGGTTGATCAAGTCTTGCCACCAAATAAATTTTACATAGCATATGAAGAAATAAACCTCAAATCAATCATGTTACCTTGAATTGTATTGATATGGATCCAATCACAAGAGTTTGATATTCTTCTTTAGGCTCATATATAGGACAATCAATAGTTCCCACTTTGATAGTTCTCACATTAGAAATAGTATTAACTCCGCATGCTTTTTCAATCCTCTTGGGGAAATAGACGGTGTGTTCCTTATCATCAACATTGAAAGTAACCTTTCCTTTATTGCAATCAATAACAGCCCCTGCGGTGTTAAGAAAAGGTCTCCCAAGAATAATAGACATATTATCATCTTCAGGCATTTCCAACACAACAAAATCAGTTAATATCAAGCAGTTATTAGTAACTTGAACAGGAACATCCTCACATATACCAACAGGAATAGCAGTAGATTTATCAGCCATTTGCAAAGATATATCAGTAGGTATCAACTTATCTAAGTAAAGTCTCTTATAAAGAGAAAAAGGCATAACACTAACACCGGCTCCCAAGTCACATAGAGCAGTTTTAACATAATTATTCTTAATAGAACAAGGAATAGTAGGTATACCTGGGTCGCCCAACTTCTTTGGAACTTTGCCATTGAAAGAGTAATTAGCAAGCATAGTGGAAATTTCCTCATTGGGGATTTTCCTTTTGTTAGTAACAATATCTTTCATATACTTTGAATAAGGAGGCAATTTAATAGCATCAGTCAAAGGGATTTGCAAGAATAAAGGTTTCATCCAATCACAAAATTTATTATAGTGTTCTTCTTCCTTTGATTTTAGTTTCTTAGCAGGAAAAGGCATTTGCTTTTGCACCCAAGGTTCTCTTTCATTACCATGTTTCTCAGCAATAAAATCTTCTTTAGTATACTTTTTATTTTTAGCATGCTTTTCAGGTTCTTTTTCAACCTCTTCTTTATCAGGAGTATCATTCTTATCATTATCTTTATCATGTTCATTACCACTTTCAGTTTCAGCATCAGAAATAGAAATACTATTAGGATCATTAACAGGTTCAGAGGATTCTACAACATTCTTATGTTTCTTCTTCTTTTTCTTAGATGGAGCACTAGTTTTAGTTTGTTGAGAATCTTGTTCAATTCTTTTGGGATGCCCTTCAGGATATAGAGGATCCTGGGTAGAAACACCACCTCTAGTTGTTACTTCATAAGCATGTTTTTCTTTAGCATTATTTCCCAACAAGTCATTTTGCACTTTAGTGAGTTGATCAATTTGAGTTTGAACCATATGAAAATGTTTAACAAGCATCTTAACATCATTGGAGGTTCTCTCCACAATATCATGCAATTCACTAATAGCTTGAGAATTTTCCATTAGATGATTCTCTACTCTCATATTAAAATTTTCTTGCTTAACAATATAATTATCAAACTCATCTAAGCATTGCGCAGGAGGTTTTGAATACGGAATATCTTCCCTAGTAAAGCGTTGAAGGGAATTTACCTCAATCATGGATGAAGGGGGAATTATCTCACATATATCTTCTATGGGAGGTAGATTCTTCACATCTTCAGATTTAATACCTTTCTCCTTGAGAGACTTCTTGGCTTCCCTCATATCTTCATCATTCAATTTAATTAAACCCCTCTTCTTCACTATTGGCGTTGGAGTTGGTTCAGGCGTAGTCCAATCATCATAATTCCGGCCTATTTTAGCCAATAATTCTTCAGCTCGTCTGGAGTTCTTTTCCTGAAAACACAACCAGCACAACTATCCAGGCATGCCCTAGACTCAATGGTTAGTCCACTATAAAATATATCAAGTAAATCATGCTTTTCTAAATCATGGTCAGTGCGAGCTCTAATAAGAGAGCAAAATCTCGCCCAAGCCTCAGGCAATTTCTCTTCATCTCCTGATCAAAATTATAAACTCTCTGCAAAGCAGCATGTTGAGCACTAGCAGGAAAGTATTTCCGGAAGAAAACAGCAAGCAATTCTTTTGGACTTTTAATAGAACTAGGTGGCAAACTATTATACCAAGTTTTAGCGTCATCCTTTAATGAGAATGGAAAGATTTTAGCAACAAAGTAAGTACGCTTCTTAACATCATCAGAAAACAAGCTACTCAAAGTAGATAACTCAGTCATGTGTTCAACAGCACTTTCTTTTTCAGTACCACAAAAGGGTGTTTTCTCAACAATAGCTATATGAGATAGATCAAGAGAAAAATCATAATCTTTATCCTAATGTTTATAGGAGATGTGGCAAATTTAGGATCAGGAGACAGTTTATATCTAACAGCATGTTCTGCAAGCAACTTTTTAATTTTTCTTGCATCAGTAGTAGCATTGCATTTTTCAATAAAATCATCATCAAGTTCCACATAATCTTCATCAAGATCATCACTAGAGTATTCAAGTTCAGGTGAATTAACAGGTGTATTTTCATTAGGAGTTTCAGTATTTTCAATTTGTCTAGACCTAGCAATTTTAGCATCTAGAAAAGTTCCCAATGAACCACTATCATCAAGCACAGCAGAAATATTATCAATATTATGAGAGTTTTCAGATTCAACAGAAGTACCAGCATTTGAAGCATGTGGCGGGTTAAACAAGTTTATCAATCACGGATGGTGAATCAAGAGCAGCAGAGGTACTCAGAGTTGTACCTTTTCTTGTAGTGGATGGTAATATGGCGATCTTAGTATCGCGAGGTTTACCCATGATGGAGAATTTGCAGCGAACAATATCAATCCAAGTGAACTTCCAAATAAAGCTATGCCCCCCGGCAACGGCGCCAGAAAATAGTCTTGATGACCCACAAGTATAGGGGATCGCAACAGTCTTCGAGGGAAGTATTACCCATTTTATTGATTCGACACAAGGGGAGACAAAGAAGACTTGAAAGCCTTAACAGCGGAGTTGTCAATTCAGCTGCACTGGAAACGGACTTGCTCGCAAGAGTTTATCAAGTAGTAACAGTTTTATAGCAGTAAAGAGTGAAATAACAGAGCAGAGTAACAAAGACAGCAGTAGTGATTTTAGTAAACAGCAGGATTAAAATACTGTAGGCACGGGGACGGATGACGGGCGTTGCATGGATGAGAGAAACTCATGTAACAATCATAGCAGGGCATTTGCAGATAATAATAAAACGGTATCCAAGTACTAATCAATCAATAGGCATGTGTTCCAATTATAGTCGTACGTGCTCTCAATGAGAAACTTGCACAACATCTTTTGTCCTACCAGCCGGTGGCAGCCGGGCCTCAGGGAAACTACTGGATATTAAGGTACTCCTTTTAATAGAGTACCGGAGCAAAGCATTAACACTCCGTGAACACATGTGATCCTCACATCGCTACCATTCCCTCCGGTTGTCCCGAGCCACCGGGGCCATTGGTTCCGGACAACGACATGTGTATACAACTTGCAGGTAAGATCATAAACAACGAATATCTTCATGAATCAATAACATGTTCAGATCTGAGATCATGGCACTCGGGCCCTAGTGACAAGCATTAAGCATAACAAGTTGCAACAATATCATAAAAGTAACATCTACGGATACTAGGCACTATGCCCTAACAATCTTATGCTATTACATGACCAGTCTACCATCCCCTTCAGCCTACAGCGGAGGAATTACTCACACATGGATGGGGGAAACATGGCTGGTTGATGGAGAGGCGTCGATGGTGATGGCTGCTATGATCTCCTCCAATTCCCTGTCCCGGCGGAGTGCCGGAACGGGACTTCCGGCTCCCGAGACGGAGTTTCCACGATGTGGCGGCGTTTTGGAGGGTTTCTGGCGACCTCGACTTCTCCCCGTGCGTTTAGGTCGAGGCGACAAGTAGTCCGAAGGAGAGCGCCGAGGCCAGCCGAGGCCACACCATAGGGCCGCGGGTCCCCCCCTAGGCCGCGCCGCCTTATGGTGTGGGGTCCCGGGCCTCCACTTCAATTGTCCTTCTGGCTCCGTCAGTATTCTGTGGGGAAAATAGGCCCTTTTCGTCAAAATCCCAAGGTTTTTCCTGAAAGTTGGATTTCTGCACAAAACGAGACACCAGAACAGTTCTACTGAAAACAGCGTTAGTCCGTGCTAGTTGCATCCAAAATACACAAATTAGAGGCAAAACAATAGCAAAAGTAATTGGGAAAGTAGATACGCTGGACGTATCAGAAACTACAACAAGTCGCTTTCGAAACCGCGTCCGCGCATCAAATCTGGCCGACCGCTGGTGATAGCTAAGAAAAAACGAATTCAAACCGCTGCTGCGCTGGCTCAACTCTCCAGCTAAACTTAGTGGCAATGAGCGGCCAGCTTGGCACACCGGCTTTCAAGCCGATAAAAGAAACAAAGGACATTGTGTTGGATCGGGCTTACCCAGAGCGCACCGTCCGTATCGGTGCCGGTCTGAGTGAGGCATAGGAAAGCGCGCTCGTCAACTTCCTCCGTGAGAATCGGAACATCTTCGCCTGGTCTATTGATGACTTGGTGGGTGTGCCGAGGGAGTTGGCTGAGCACTCTCTCAACATCCCAAGGCTGCGTAAGCTGAGGACAACCTTACGAAATGTATGCCGAAGACGGGAGGCAAGATCATTGGAGAAGAGGTAACAAAGTTGTTGGTTGCCGGTTTCATCGTAGGTCACGCACACAAAGTGGCTGGCCAATCCGGTGTTGGTTAGAAGAAAAAAGAGGAAGACCCCAAGGCTCCAAAGGTGTGGCGATTGACTACACCAACCTGAACAAGGCTTGTCCTAAAGATCCGCTCCTTACTCACCGATTGATCAAGTCATAGACTCGACTGCCGGTTGTGAACTATTGTCT
Organism: Lolium multiflorum; assembly: GCA_030979885.1. Classification (NCBI taxonomy): domain Eukaryota; kingdom Viridiplantae; phylum Streptophyta; class Magnoliopsida; order Poales; family Poaceae; genus Lolium; species Lolium multiflorum. The sequence goes on from CM061753.1 coordinate 105,154,607, forward strand.
TTTCTAGATGCTTATTCCGGTTTCCACCAAATTACCTTGAAAAAGGAAGATCAAATAAAGATTGCGTTCATTCCCCCGCACGGGGCTTATTGCTATGTCACTATGCCTTTTGGTTTGAGAAACGCAGGCGCAACATACCAACGCTGCATGCAAAAGTGCCTTCACGATCAAATCGGTAAAAATGTGCAAGTCTATGTGGACGATGTTGTGATAAAAACAAAGGTAAAAGACACCTTAATCGATGATCTGAGGGAAACATTTGACAACTTGCGAAGGTTCCGGATGAAACTTAATCCGGCAAAATGCACCTTTGGTGTGCCAGCCGGGAAACTTCTCGGTTTCTTGGTATCTAGCCGCGGTATAGAAGTGAACCCGGTAAAAATTCGAGCAATTGAGAGAATGACCATACCTCAGGAACTGAAAGATGTCTAGAAGCTTACCGGTAGCTTGGCATCGTTAAGCCAGTTGGGGGAGAAGGCCTTACCTCTCTACGCCCTAATGAGAGAATCGGATACTTTTGTCTGGACACCCCAGGCAGATGTTGTGAGCGTTGTGGTTGTGGTAGAAAGAGAGGAGGAAGGAAAAACCGTGCAGAGGCCGGTATACTACCAGAGCGAGGTGCTCTCCCTTTCAAAACAAAACTACCCGCACTTCCAGAAAATGACGTATGGCGTGTTCATGGCCGCAACTAAGCTCAAGCACTACTTTGAGGAGCATCCGATGAAGGTGGTAAGCGAGGCACCTATCTCGAAAATCATTGGCAACAAAGATGCCAGCGGATGGATTACCAAATGGGCGATTCAGCTGTCACCTTACGTACCGGCCTACGAGAGAAGAGATACCATATAATCACAAGCTTTGGCAGATTTCCTGGTTGATTGGGCAGAGATGCAATATAAGCCGCGTAAACCGGAAGCTGGTCTAGCTTCATAGTCTGCACCGGGTATGGCAATGCCAAGTACCCAAAGGTTTATGCCCACATCACTTACAGTACGTTCTGCAGATACACTTCAGGGCATCGAACAATGTCGCTGAGTATGAAGCTCTAGTTCATGGGCTCAAGGTCGCAAAAGAAATCGGTGTACACCGGATCATTTGCTACGGCGATTCAGATCTGGTGGTACATCGCTCCCGAGATTGGGATGCAAAGATGCCACCATGGCCTTGATACTTCCGCCCATGTGCTAAAGATCAGCCATCTTTCGAGGGGTGTGACCACCACAAATCATGAAAGAGAAAATGAAGCCGCTGATACGCCTAAGTCGGGTTCGTCTCAGTAAGAAATTCCTTCCGGAATAGTCTTGGCTCACCTGAGAAACCATCGATCAAATCGAGTCCGGAATCCGAGTCAAATTTCATACCGGAGCCAGATATTGTGCCAATGGACATCAACGAAGGAAACCCAGGGACTGCTCCATCTAACCCGGGGACTTCGGGATTGAAACCGTAGGAAACCATGATGGTGTATTACATGGAGGTTGACGTGCCAGTTATTCTAGTTCGGGAAGCACCAACTTGGGTAAAACCTATTAAGGAATTCCTGATAAACGGTGGCTTAGCGGCAGATGAAACCGAATCGAGGAGGATACAGAGAAGGTCCAAGGCGTATACCATGATCAATGGTGAGATATACAAAGAAGTGTTACCGGTGCTCTCCAGCGATGTGTGGAACCGGAAGAAGGAAAAGAAATGCTCCCCGAGATCTACCAAGGAGTGGCGGGCACCATGCCCTTACCCACTGCTAGTGGCAAAGATGTTCCCGCATGGGGTTCTATTGTCCCACTGCTTTGGAGGATGCCGAGAACTTAGTCCGGAAGTGCAATGGGTGCCAGAGGTACGCCAAGCAAAATCATACCCCAGCATCCGGTTTGAAAACGATACCGATAACTTGGCCATTTGCTGTATGGTGCCTAGACATGGTTTGCCCATTCAAAACGGCAAGGGGAAGCATGACGCACATCTTGGTGATGGTGGATAAGTTTACCAAGTGGCTGGAGGTTAACCCAATCGCAAAGTGTGATGGGCACACTGCTGTGAAATTCTTGAAGGATGTCATTCTGCGGTATGGATACCCGCATAGCATCATCACTGACAACGGAATGAACTTTGCTCAAGGAGAGTTTAAGTGGTTCTGTGACGACAACAACATCCGGTTGGATGTAGCCTCCGTGGCACACCCACAAGCAAATGGTCAAGTGGAAAGAACAAATGCACTCGTTCTTTCCGGTATCAAACCGAGGCTTATCGAGCCACTCGAAAAGAAGCCAGGATGTTGGCTCGATGAACTACCATCAGTGTTGCTGTGGAGCATAAGAACCACACCAAACCGGTCAACCGGCTACACACCATTTTTCATGGTATATGGAGCAGAAGGGTCATACCAACCGACATCATCCATGACTTACCGCGAGTACCGAAGACGAGGTAAAAGAGGACCGAGAAAACGATGTTGACTTGCTCGAGGAACAAAGAGAGCTGGCTTTGGCAAGATCGGCCATATACCAGCAAAACCTCAGACGCTATCATAGCCGGAAGGTTAACCCGAGAGTGTTCCGGGAAGGGGACCTGGTGCTACGTCTTGTGCAGCGCACTGAAGGACGGCACAAGCTCTCACCTCCGTGGGAAGGACCTTTCATTGTGAGCAAGGCTCTGCACAATGATGCCTACTACTTAATTGATGCACAGAAATACAAGGAAGGGATTTAGGACATGTCAGGAGAAGAAACCAAGCACCCATGGAACATAGCTTTGCTTCGCCCTTTCTATTCCTGAAGATGTGATGTAAGGAGTTCCTTTTTGTACCTTATTTGCTATGAATAAAGATGCCGGCACCTCGAATGTATCTCGGGGACTGCCTCTACCGGAATCGCATGCAATGTGTTTTTTTTTCGTATACCGGTTTGATTGTTGGAAGCCTTCCTTTCCGGTTTAGTAACGTGCTAAACCTAAAGGAGGCCCGACTTCTGGCTACTATCCGAAACCTGGCTTTATGGAAAGCAAGACAAACCGGAAGGTTCTAAGCACATGAAAGACGGAAAAGAAACCGAAAACAAACAAACCGAGGAAAATTTAACTAACCCCGGTCATACCGGTTTTTTGTGAAAATTTCAAAAAAATTCTAAGTTCGAGAAAATGCTTGCTTGACAAAAGAAGTTCGAGCTCATACGTCAAACACCCAAAAGAGGTAGACATAGCCAAAGCAATAGAACCAAGCGTGCATCGGATTGAATTCAGGAATGAATCCGGAATCCTCACCGTGCAAGATCAAAGCGGAACGAAATAAGCAAGTTTAAACCAAATGATACCGGAATGTATATATGCTTAAAGAGTTTAGCATGCAAACCTAACAACTACCTAGTCTTACACAACCAAAAGGGGCTTAAAGTATCATACATACTCCCTCCCGGCATACCAGGGGCAAATTAACGATCATTGTTTTTCATGAGGCACGGCAGGTGTTCACTGGTATAAAGGAGATGAGCTCTACGGAGCTGATGCTTTAGTAAGGTGTACTTCAGGGGCTTCGGGGCGCTTTTCTGGAGCTGGTCTGGGCACCCAGCAGTGTTCCTGACGTCGCCGTTTCGCCGTCCTCCTGCCTTCTTCATCATCCTCCTCTTCATCGTCAGAGAATACCTCTTTGAGGTTAGCCGGAGGAGCGATGAAGGTACTGGTGGTGGAGTAGATGGCGATTTCGTAGGCCCTGGCGCGGCGCGCGCGGCGTCCTTCGCTATATCCTTGTTGGTGGGAGCATCGTTCCGCATGCTATGAAGTGCATCCAGATCTAGGCCCTCATACCAGGATCACGCGAAACCCAGTGCGATGTCAGCTCCGGCATGGGCAGAAGAGTGGCGCCATTCACTCAGTCGGTGGCCGGTTCCTTGGAGGCGTTCAGCGATGAGGCTCTCTTGTCCCAACGTCCATCTAGCCGTAGGCTCCCTGGCTGCGAAGGCACCATGCATCACGCCAAGGTCAACACGGCGCGCATATGAGTGATCCTGTTGTACATCGAGGTGAGGCGGTCCTTGGTGGTCCAGGGGAGGTTGGCATCAACCACTTCCTCGACCTGGCTCTTGGCAACAATGGTCTCAGCGCGCATCCGGGAGTCGGAGAAAAACTCTGGGCAAAGAATAAAAAAGACAATTATGAGAACAAGCCGGTATACGAGTGAACCGGTGAAAACGCAAAAGCTTATAAGCAAGGGGAAAGAAATCTTACTCAGGGCCTTGGCGTCGGTATCCCTTGACCATGTCTTCGATGCCGGCCAGGTACACCTAAACCGCCTGCTGTGCTCCTTCTGCTCCAAAGAACCGCTACGCTCCTCCTCCAGCTCCCGCCGTAGTTGCTCTTCCGCCTCGGCGAACTGCTTCCTGGTTTCCTCCACCTGGGCGTTGCCGGTGCTGATGGCTTCCTTCACCGCCATGACGTGCTCTGACCCAGCCTGGATCGGCTGATCCTTGCCGTAGCGCCCTCTGGCCACCGGGAGATCGCAGGTGTTGGAGCACAAGATCATCCCGGGCAGCTAAATCCGGAAGGCACGGGTTTAGTACAGAAGATGAAAAGCAAAAAAATAAACCGTCGAGAGGGGCTTACCCTTGAGCGCAACAACTTGGGCGATGAGTTCCTCCGCGGAAGCTTCCAGCAGAGCAGCTGCACAAAAAGATACTGGTTATCAAAGGCAGGAACCGGTACCAAGGAAGCCGGTTGATCAAGCAAACCTTGGCACTTGTTGTGATTGAGCTGGAGGGCGGCGAACGCCTCATTTAGGCTCTGGTGCTCCCACAAGAGTTTCTCAAAGACCTGCTTCCGGGTGTCCAACACGCTCTGCAAAAGTAAAAACATCGTAAGCTATGCCGGTTTCTTTCAGTTTCGCGCTAAGTACTTTGTGCTTAACCCGACACTCGGGGACTAGCTATGCCGTTTTTCGCCGCGCGTTACTTCTTTAGAAGTGACCCAAACTCGGGGACTAGCTATGCCGGTTTCTTGCAGTTTCGCGCTTGGTGTACCGTATGCTTAACCCGGAACTCGGGGACCGAGTATATATATCTGCTGTGTTCTAAGGATAAAAGGTTTTGGTATAAAGAAAAGGTGCTCTGTGTTTCGAAAGATATCTTACCAAAGACATTGGTTGCTGGCGTCGTGCTGCCGTTGTCGAACTCCTTCACGACATTTTGAGCCGGGCCGAAGTGCTGCACGGTGCTGCGGCGGCCGCGCGGTCGAGCTTTGCTCTGCCATCCATGCCAATGCCAAGATTGGCGCTGTGAAGACGCGAGGTTCCACCGGTCCACGAGGTGGCCGGCGCACCTGCATTGGCGCAGCCGCGGTTCCGCCTCCACCACTCCGCCCAGTTGCGTCGGAATTTTCTCACCGGCGGCTACGAGAAGGCCTCCGGTAAGGAAGGACGAGAGGTTGGGCCTGCGAGGCCAGAGGCGGGGCCGTCGCGTCTTAACCGCGGTAGTGAGCTGCTCGCGTTACCACGGCGCCTCGTCGGGGCTCCGGCGCTGCAGAGGAGCCTTAGCCGCAGAAGCGCCAAAGGCCGGCTGAGCGGCTGCGCTCCGAATCAAGCAGGAGGGCTGGTAAAGCCTTGGAGGGGGAAGCGATTGCTTTCTTCTTTCTTCATGACTCGGCGGAACCGCAGGTTCCCGACCGCCCGGTATAGTCCGAGCTGGCGCCTTGTTGGGCCGGCGCTGCATCTCCAAAGTCGGGGAGGGGAGGTGAAGTCCCTCCTCCGCGCGAGTGTGTCGGTTTAGGTCGCGCGCCCGAGTTTGCTGACCTCCCGAGAGGAGGATGGGAGCTTGCTGCGCCGCAGCAGCCGACTTTGCGAGGGAGGAGGTGTGGCTCTCCCGGTATCCGTGGGGGTCTCCGGCCTCATTCCGGGCGCGCTCCTGGTAAGTTCCAGGGAGGGTCTGTAAAAACGAAAAAGATAAAAGTTAGCATTGAAGATGGAAAAGAACAAAGATGCAAAGGCGAAATCAGGAAATATACGAAGAAAGGGTTTACCCGGAGGCGACCGAGATAGCGTTCCTGCGCTTCCTCTCGAGGGGCTCGAGGCTGGCCTTCTTCCGGCGCTTGGGAGGTGGAACCTCGCAGGGGCCGGCATCCGTTGCCGGCGCCGGCGCCTTCCGGACTCTGGAAGCCTGGGGTCTCCCCCACTCAGACCCACTTCAGCAACAGAGGGGTCACGTGTCGGTAACCCGAGGCTTCCAGTCAGCTGAGCACCTCACAAAGAAAAGTTATAAGTCAAAGAAAGCTGGATGAAGTACCAGGACGATGCCAACGTCATCGTCAGATCGAAGCAATGTCCGGTTCCGAGGCAGAAGGCTACCGGGCGCCGGGAGTGCGTTGGACCCATTTTATGCTTGTTCCCAACTACGTAAGGATCCGGATCATCCTTGTCCAAGGGACGCTTGCCCGTAAAGGACACCGGTACCTCAGTAAGGATGCGAGGAAAGCGCTCCAGTGCCTGGAAAAGCAAGTTAGTTTACATGTCAGTGCACACTGAAACGTTATTCCGGATTCCCCAAGTTCTTACTTCGTAAGAAGGGTGCGGTTGCGGGCAGATGGCTGGAGGCCCCACGTCCACCCGTCGGCATTCAGTTGGCAAATCTGCTTGGCCTCCAGGACCATCAGACTTGCTCAAGCCGAAGCCGGTGATCCTTGTTGGACCTCCGCCGCTGGCTGGCCCATTCTATGGACCGGCGCTGTAAAGGCAGGACCCGGCGCGAGACGAACGCACGGATTATATCATCAGAGAAGATACCGGTGTTCTTGTTAAGGTCCCTCATGAACCGGATGATCCGGTTAGTCTCCACGTGGATATCCTTCGGGTTGAACCTCCAGTTGGCTCAGGAGGGTGCGCTAGGGGCATATGCCGGCTGATTGATGAAGTCGGCAGAGCCGGTATTCTTGACATAGAAAAAAGTTTGCTGCCAGGCGCAGCAGGATTCCAAGCCGGAAAACCGGTAGAAGGGGATTCATCGTGGGCGTAATAATGCACGCCTGCACCGAACCGTTTGGGGTTCGAAGCTTTATCTTTGGATCGGAAGTTTATTCAAGATTATAGAATCAAGCAAAAGTATCAATATGGAAGATGCCATGAAGGCTTCCATGAAAGAAACGTAACAAGAGAGGTAGAAGATGGTATTGCCAGAAGGTGTGAGGCTGGAGTCCGGCGCGGAATAAATCCATACCGGATACAAAGCCGCGCTTCTCAAAATGGGCGAAAGACCACATATTCGCCGCCTTGGATAGTTCCGCTCTTTTGCCGAATCCTAAGAGACACCTCTTCCTATCCTCCGACCAGAAGCTGGGCCGATCTCGGCTTGTTTTACGTCGGAGCCCTTCCAGGCCCCGCGAGTGTATGCAGCCAGATTCACGCCGAAAGTCCGGTATCTTCTTCCGGGGCGCCGGAACCTTCGTCCATCCGGTAGTTCGCTCACGATTCTTGGGTTACTGCAAGGCTCCTCCCCAAGGATATCTCGGGGATTCACAACCGGGTCCTTCGGAAAGCTGCCCTTCACTTTCTTCAGAAGACATTTTCCTAAGTGCGGAGGCTAACTAAAAACAAGTTTCCTCAAATCTACCTCCTCACGAAGATCTACGCAAGAGAGAAAACGAAAAGAAAAGGGGGATAAATACCCTACCGCATTCGACAAGAATGGTAAGAGGGGAAGGAAGCCAGATCTGAGAAACTGACCTGAGGACGGCGGCGAAAATCCTGAGGTCGACGGGCCCGAGGGTTCGACGGAGTTCGTCAAGGAGGCGGTCGACGGCGGCGAATGGCGAGGCAGAGTCGGGCTCGGTGGTGCGTCCCTCGGCTGAGGAAGAGCGGCGCTGCGCAATCTTGACGGAGAAGACCGAGCGAGCTCCGCAATGCACTCCAACGGAGTTTCCCCGGAGAGCTAGGGCGCAGCGGCGGCGCGGAGAGCTCGACTGGCAGGGGGCGCAGAGAGGATGAAGGAAGAGGAAGTGAGAGCGTGGGGCGACGAGGAACCGTCGCGCCCTTATATGGAGAAGAAGATCGTGGGGCCGAAATGGCCAAAGCCCGCGCTACTTCGCTTCCCCTTCGTGGGCCGCCACGTGGCGCCAAGTGCACACGCGCCGCAGAGGTTGCCACACTGGGGTGGGAGACCCCGCATACTACCGCATGTTGTAGTATGCCGCCGTTGATATAACATTCACGGGCACCACGCACAAATATTACATCCCTCGCAGTAGTACAACGTAACATATAGCAGGTCCATAACTCATTCATTTATTATTACAAACATAATATACATATCATCTCGGAGCTCCTCTTGGGTCCTAAGAGGCATACTCCTGGGTTCGAGGCGAACCCAACTTAACTTACAATATAAGAGTCTTAATAAGTGGTACATTTATTGCAACGAGCAGTTAAGTACTAGAGGTTCGTACTGCTCGGTTACTACTACTCTCTATCGGTCTAAGCTTGTTCTCCACCGGAACCCTCCCGGTTCCGTAGACTATAAGGTAGTCTACACCTTCGACACCTCCAGAGAGGTCTGGTTCTTCATAGTCGATGATGTCGGCTCCTTCAGGGTTGTCGTTGTCCTCCTCCAGATGGTTCAGACAATCTAAGCAAGGGATTTAAGAGTGGTATGAGTACGAGCGTACTCAACAAGTTCATTATAGAAAAGAGGTGTTTAATGCACTAGCTACGATACTAGACCAGAAAGTCTAATACCAATGCAAGTTTTGATAAACATTTCTTCAAGAGGTTGCTTTAATTTCAAAGAACTATGTCCGTCAGCCTTCACCGGTTTACTAGAACTTCATGTAACACCAATGAAAACACCGTTCCACTAGTATTATATCGCTTAGAGTGTACAACACAAACATATGCGGGTCCAAGGTATGTCTATAGAATTACAACATCGAATCTGTTACATAAGATCATCACAGCCTCCTACTTTACAATGAGGTAAAACTGCAAATAAACTCAAGAAGAACGACTCGTAGTCTAATCTTATCACGAACTCTATTTGTAGAGTATTTGACTAGCTATAGGGCTATGAATAGATTCTAGCTAAATAGGAGCTAGGTTTAAGAAGCTAGTTCCCTTCTATGGCTAAACTATGTTTTCTCCTCGTTGGATGTGATATCTGACTCCACTGACAGGGTCCTGTCTCTTGAAGTAGTTGTTGACTCCTCGTCTTCGAGTTTCACTGTAGATCTTCCTTCAATGCCTTCAGATCTAAGCAGTGATTTCAAAGAAGGGTGAGTACGAGTGTACTCACCAAGTTCATTATAGGAAAGAGGTGTTTAATGCACTAGCTACAGCATTAGACTAGAAAGTCTATACCAATGCATGTTTTCATAATCATTTCTTCAAAAGGTTGCTTTTATTCAAAAGAACTATGTCCGTCCTTCACCGGTTTATTAGAACTTCATGGAGCTCCTTTCCTGCCGTTCGCAGTTCCATATCCCAGAACAGGGAGTGACAGGTCAGTTTCTTACACTCGTTGCAGGTGTGTTGCTTTACCCATAAGAGATCTTAACCTTGTTGCCACCGGGCAATTTCCCCGTCCACACTTCCTATGGTGTGAGGCCCGGTATAAGTTCTAGCCAATCATGTTCCTCCGCTACCTCGAACACCCACCCGTTGTTGCATGCCCCGACCCTGGGTCCACGCCGGTCCCATTATTCCCGTAGATTTCAGGGTGGACCCCGACCACGACGACAGTGCTGGGCTCTACCATACACTCCTACGCCGGTAGCTGCAACCCATCATAGACGCATTACCATGGGGAATTAGAATGGGATCCCCACCCTCCGGTTGTTCCGCAAGACACAACTGCTACGGTAAGCATTGCATTACCGTGGGGAATTAGAATGGGATCCCCACCCTCCGGTTGTTCCGCCAGATACAACTGCTACGGTAAGCGCATCCGTTGATGAACGAGAGGTGGAAACACTTTTGACTACTCCGTCCCACTCCGGATCTTATGGTTAACACGGGTATTATGGCACAAGAATCACTGGCGACATTTGTTGCTTAATCCTAGATGGATATATAAACCCTTGCAATGGAACCTCCACCACATCAACACAATCCATGGTTCCATTGCCCACCACATAGTCATATTCATAGTTATGAAAGTAGGTTTTGGTTTTTATGCAATAGTGATAACCATAGTACTTTGCAAGTAATTTGATAGAAATACACTAAATGACATGAGCAAGTGATGAACTTGCCTTTCTTGACCGGCAAGATTATGCAGGCAAGGTCTTCGGTGCGCAATAACTCCAAATTCTGAAAGCATCATCGTCCGGTAAGGACGATGTTTAAAAGATTGGCAAGGATGCAATAATGATAAGTATGTGAGATGCAACCGCTCTAAGCGTGACCTAACCCGATGATTTAGGATCCAGTGAGTTGTAATGATTGGTTCAGGGTGTGTTGCACTTTTAGAGTGATTCACATACAAGGTTCTTATTCAGGTGTGATTATTTGGTATTATAAACAGGTATATAATAAAGCATAATAATCAATTGAGCACAAAGAATGATAATTGGCATAATGTTAACAAGTAAAGAACAGTGGTCATTTTAGTATTATATGGCATGGTTAATGATTAATTATCATATACTTTAAAAGAATAACTTTTGAAGAACATGTTCTTAATAAAGAACAAGTATGGTAATTAAGTGGGTGGTTTTCTATGATTGACTATGGCTTCATGTAGTTGCTGGGATAGGTATTAGATGGATCCCAACAAAGTTGGATTCATCAACACCTAGGGCTTGTAAGGTTAAGATAAGTAGGTATCCTAAGCAATTCATTATACATGGTTGTTGTCAAGTTTGGTTTATCTTGCTAGTGATAGCTAGCTAGGGTTTATAGGTCCTTATAAGCAGGGTTGATGATGATTCCTTATTTTCTTCAAAAGAATAACTTTTGAAGAACATACTTCTTAAATATTAAGAAGTATATCAATTAGGTTGAGGTTGTTTAGGTTTGCTATTTGATCCACTAAGTAAGGAATGATTGGCTCCTAAATAGGATGGTTCATAATTATGAAGTATTTGTAGTGTTCAGTGGACTTGGTTATGTAATGATAAATATTGAGCCTAGATGCTATTTGGATTCATCACAATGGTGTGATGCTAAGCATGGATGAATAAGGATGATGGTTTTGACAGTAGAAGCTAGGGTTTAAACTTGGTTGATCCTACTTGATCAACTAGGTTTAGTGATATGCATACATGGAATACTAAATTGCTAGTGATAGGGTTCTACATTTTATGTGGACATAGGTATGTCTTTTAGTTGCTAATGGTGGCTCTATGATTTGAATTAAAGTACCATGATCACCTGTTCTAACCTTGGGTTTAGGTTAGAAGCAAATTAGGGTTCACATGTAATAATAGAACTAGGGTTCCTAATTAATTTAGGTTTTTAGGAGTCACATGAATGATAGGGCTATAATATCATTCCCATGTGGAATTTAGGGTTTGCTATTTACAATTTAATTCTATGATTAATAACTTCATGTTAAAGTTGAAGTTCTTAATAACTTTGAAATAAAATTAATATTCAATTTGGCTTTTTATTATTTTTAAATAATTTACTAATTAGGGTAATTATTAATCAGGGTTTAATTCTCTCTAATAATGATTTACCAAATTAATAAAATAAAGAAAATTAGTTTTAATGTTTTCTTTATTTATTTACTGGTTTTTATTTAATTTGGAAAGTTTTCCTAATTATTGAATTTTAATTGAATTTAGAATTAATTAAACAAGGCTTAAATAACAAGTATTAAACAATTGAATTTTTATTAAAATAAAATTTTGATTTTATATTTTTATTGGATAGATTTTTCTTTTCTAAGAATTTTGATATCTTATTTGTATTTTTCCGAGTTAATATGAATTTTATATAAATTCTCAAAGTTGCAGTAATAATTGAATTGAAATAAACGAAAAGGAAATGCTAAACGCACCCGGGCTAACCTACACGCAGAGACTGACCAGTGGGCCAGTGGTCCACGTGGACTGCCACGTGAGCGTGGACTGGTCAAAATCGAGACCAAGTCCAGAGCTCACAGTGGCCGGCGAATTTGGCAACGACGGCGAGTTTCCGGCGACCACCGGTTGCGCGCTGATGTCTGTGCTACTCTACGCGACGCGGGGATTCTAATGGTGGTGGCGCCGCCCACTTTTGGTCGCCGGCGCTTGCCCGACGGCAAGGCCGAGCGGCGGAGCTCACAGGTCTACGGAGTGTTATCGAGCAAAGAGAGCATGCTATGAGATCGAGGGGCTCACCAGGAGCACGCAGGGCTTTACGGCGAGGTCGATGGAGGTCTGCATCGCCGGAATTGGTTGCTCCCGGCGTCGGGTAGGACGAGGATGACGCGGTCAATTCCGAGCACGGCGGCTCGATTCCTCTTGCAGGAAGAGCAAGTCGAGGACGGCGATGCTGATGGTGGCCACGGCGAAGCTCGGGGAGGTCCCTACCGGCGGCGATGGCTCGAGTCCGCCCGCCCAGGGTTTCTGGGGAAAATGAGACGAGGGAGGAAGAACCCGACGCGATTGTTCGTGCCGGGAGCTTTTATATGGCGTCGCACAGTGCCTCCCGTCACGTCGTCGATCGAGGTCGGCCAAGAAGAGAGAGGACGAGCACGCATCTTCGTGCTTCGTCCAGCATGCGAGCTGGAGAGGATGAGGACGACCTCCCCTCGTCGATATTTTGGACGAAGGGTTACGTGGGCTGGGCCAGCCAGGTGCTGGGCTTCTCGTGCGTTAGTTATCAAGGTCGCGGTCCTGGAAAGGTCCAGGTGAGTTTTTCCATTCTTTTCTTTTTTCTATTTTCACTTTTTGTTTTATATTTCTTATTTGAATTCATATTTGAATTCCATACTGTTTGCAAATATTTTCATTATGTGGTTTTAATCAAAATTTGGTATACTGACTTTTGTATCACTATTCTTTGTGAATTCATATTTTATGTTAGATTGTTTGTATATTTGTAAACTTCACTCTAAATAGTAATATTACATGAATTGATATTTTCACTTAATTTTCCTTTTTGTTAGTAATTGCATTCAACTTAGAAACATAAGAGTTGGTACCCTCATCTCTATTTCTGAAATGGTGATTATTTCTTAGTTCCTATTTGAGAAATTAATCACTTGTATGTTATTTCATGTGAGCAACATTTCATTATAGTTTTGAAGGTTTGATGATAACCCATATTAAATTAGCATTTGTGTTATGATCTATTAACACTTTGAATTATCTAGAGTAGATATTACTCTTATCAAGGTTTGGTCTTGGTCATAATGGTTAAGTGGTTGATCTCCATACATATGGTTTCAATTATAAAATGTAGCACAAGATTTTGCTTATGTTCAAGAATTGAAGCATAAGATTTATTTGATGTGCAAATCTAGGGTTCCAATGCTATTTACCTAATGACATATGGGTTGAATCTTAATTGGGGTTTAGGTTTTATTTGTGATCACCCAAGTGATACACAAACTAGGTTTGAGACTTGATTCTGGGTTGTAGAGATGAGATGGCACCATATTGCATGCTAGGGTTTAATCTCCCCTAACCATGTTAATATGGTTGCTTGCTTAATATTTCATGTGCTTCTCTAATTACTAAGGATTTGAGAATTGGTTTTAGCTTCTACCAATTAATTTCTTTTATTATCCTCAATTAATCATTAAAGTAACTACAATGGTTATAGTTCTTTTTATAGTTAACTTTGGTCATATGGATGGATGGTTTCTCACCATATAAAGTATACAGTTTGACTCTAAGGTTTTCTTATGTTCTTTAATTGAGAAATAAGTCGAATATAGATGTGGTAGGATTCTACTTATGATCACCAAGTGATTCACAAGTTAGGATTGAGATATAAGTCTAGGGTTGCTTACTAGTGATCTCCCTATGATTTCATGTGGTGGATGATATCTCTTATCATACAAGAATTTAACTTATCCTCACATATCTCTAAAGCATGATCATGTATTAAACATGATCAACTTGTTCTTAATATCTCTACCTCAAGTTCTTAGGGTTTATGATCATCACTCAATTTATAATGATCAAGATTTGGCTTCCTAATAAGGTATCTCTCATTAAATGGGTTCTCACTTCCATGATCAAGCATTGTCTAGATCAATCAAGGTGTAGCACTTCTAATTTACCTTCTTGTATGGGTCTACTATGATTGTCTCTTTGGTTTATATCCCAGGAGAATGCCTGAGATATTATGTTAGGGTTCTACTTAATCAATGATGATATTATCATCTAGGTATATAGATAGTTCTCTTCCCCAAGTCTAAGTGTTGCCTCAACTAACTTGAGTGTAACACCATAGCTTGAGCTTTCTTATATAAGAATGGATTATTCTAGGTTATGGTGTACTCCTAATACTCTAGTTCAATGGTTGTCCTTTATTCTTAAATAGATAAGGCTATGTTTTGTATGATTGGTCTCTCTCATTTTGGAAAGGACTTTAATACTAACTTAAGGTTAGGCTCCATAGGGATTGATGTGATCATCAATATCTATGTTTAACATAAATGGTTTCCCTCTCTCGGAGTGTTTTGAATAATATCCTAGGGTTCCTTTTAAAGATGATGCTTTGAATACTTGGATGTATATCCAAGGTTTAGCTCAAGGTTTGTTATTGCTTCTCTAATAATTGTTATAGAACTCTCACCTCTCTAGGTTTGATGTACAATAATATGGAATAGAGAAGGATATATATTTCTAGAGTGGATCTCCTTGTTATGTTTCCAAGAATGAAATAATATGAAGACCATGAGGTTCATGGTAGGATCATGGATTTGTTTAAGACATGGAGAAGATAAGTGAAGAATGGTTTCTCCATTTTATTGTTACTTGGTTTGTACTTAAATAGATGTTCTTATGTTATGGCAAGAAATACCATGTTATGATCTTTAATAAGATCAAGCAATTGATCATTGAGTAAAGTGTTGTTATGTTGATTATTAGTTCCATTTGATCTAACCCCTTAGATCAAATCATCTCTACCCAAAACAATGTTTTAACAAAGTCACATTGAGGTTTATAGCGCTTGGACTTGATGAGTTACTTCAATTCCACCAAGGTCAAGTGAAACTTCAATTACTGTGACTGTTTTACTTCTTAAAGCGCGATCCCCAGATTTTCTATGCATGAATGGAATGCACACATCTATTTCCTCTATTTTTGTAACCCCATTACCTGGGATATTACACTATGTACGTCAGCCTTCACCGGTTTACTAGAACTTCATGGAGTTCCTTTCCGACAACGTTCGCAGTTCCAAATCCCGAAACAGAGTGACAGTCACGATTCATTACACTGGGCAGAGGTGTGTTGCTTTACCCATAAGAGATCTTAACCTTGGTGCCAACCGAGCCCCCGTCCACACTTCCTATGGTGTGAGGCCCGGTATAATGTCCTAGTCAATCATTCCTCCGCTCCCTCGAACACCCACCCTTTGTTGCAACCCGACCCCTGGGTCCATGCCGGTTCACTTACACCACCAGGATGGGCCCCGACCACGACAACAATGCATGGCTCTACCATACATTCCTACGCCGACTGCAACCCATCATAGAACGCAATACCGTGGGGACTTAGACTCCCCAGCCTCACCGCCTTGCTCCTTCCGGGCGACAAGTGTACTACTGACAATGCCGGTGGGGACTTAGACTCCCAGCCTCACCGCTTCCCCTTGGATTACAAGTGTACTACGATAAAGCGCATCCGCTGATGAACGAGAGGTGGAAACACTTTTGACTACTCCGTCCCACTCCGGATCTTATGGTTAACACGGTATTACGGCACAAGAATCACTAGACGACATTTGTTGTTTAATCCTAGATGGATATAAACCCTTGCAATGGAACCTCCACCATATCAACACAATCCATGGTTCCATTGCCCACCACATAGTCATATTCATAGTTATGAAAATAGTGGTTTTGGTTTTTTGTGCAATAGTGATAATCATAGTACTTTGCAAGTAATTTGATAAAGATACTCAAATGACATGAGCAAGTGATGAACTTGCCCTTCTTGACTGCAAGATTATGCAGGCAAGGTCTTCGATACGCAATAACTCCAAATTCTGAAATAGCATCATTGTCCGATAAGGGCAATGGTTAAAGAAGCATTGATGCATGATTCCAATTTTTAGGGTTTGTTCCCCCCTTCCGATGTCGTTATTATTTCATGTGAGAGGTTAATACTAAGAATAATTTGGAGATACTCTATTTAGGGCAAATACAACCTTGAAATGTTGTCAAGGTGTTTTTAAAGTCCAAAAGAATTTATGGACTTATTTTTATTATTGAAAATAATATATGTGATTTTAAATGATTATTTTAATCATCAAATTTGAACTTATTCTTGTTTATCTTCAAAAGTTCTACTTCATATTTTATTATGATAGGGTTTTTTATACTGAGTGGTTTTCATATTTTTAATTACTTTTTTTAGAGCTAGGAAACATTTATTGTGCATTTTCAAAGTTTCTGTATTTTAAATGAATTTGTGAAATGGCAAAAATGCCCCTGGGCCCACCTGTCAGAGTGGCCCAGCGGTTAACCCTAACCCGAGCCGCACATCCGGCTCGGTCGGACGCACCCGTCCCCTTCTCCTCCTCCCCCGCGAACCCTAGCTCTCCTCTCTCCTCGCGACGCCGTGGTCGCCTGCGCCGTCGCCGAATTACTCCGGCCGCCACCGGCCATCCCCGCCGGCGAGATCGGTCGCAATCGAACGGCCGCACGACGGCGCACCGATCGGTCCGCGCCGATCTGTGTTTCGCCTCCTCGCTCGCCCCCAACCCTGACATGGCCGTGGGGTTCCGCGGCGATCTCGTCGTTGCCGACGAACCCGGCGCCGGAGTGGCCGTTCCCGCCGCGTGGTTGTGGAGCCTCCGCGCCTCGGTGACCGCCAGGTTGGCCATGGCCTAGCGCCCCGGCCAGGCCGTGGCCGTGGCGTCGTGCCTGCCACGAGACGGGTGCTCTGTTCGTAGCTCTGTCTACTGGCCTGCTTCCCCCATGGAGATGCTGGCCCTGCCGATGGGCTCTGCACCATGCTAGTCCTGGTGCTGTCTTGATGCGCTAGCTGCTGCTGCCTACACGCGCCATGGCTGCAAGCTGCTGTGCTTGTGCTACGGCTTTGCTTATGCTATTTGCTGTGCTGCTACTGCCACGCTTGCCCTAGTCTATGCGCGTGTGTAAATCTTACTGTGGCGTATGCCTCCTTTGTTTCCTGTCTCTGCTCACCCTTGTGGTTATACATGCTATTATCTGGCTAGATGCTCATCTGAGCATCCTAGCCATTGCTGTTGCTTGCTTGCTTGTGCTGTGATATGCTCTGGCTCCCTGGTTCACTTCTGTGAGTGATTCTTTTGTTTAGCAAGTACCAGTGCTGCTTGGGTGATGATTAAAGGTTGTTGGCTCATGGTAGGCTCGGCCTTGCTTAATTGTTGTCCATATACATCAATTCCTTGATGATATGCTTCTGGATACAATCATAAAATGGTTTATATAATTATCTGTGATTCAATTATTGCTTAACTGTGGCTGTTTAATTTATATGATTCATGTGTTGATGCCAGTGATGCCCTAGCATGCCCTGGCATGCTCTAGCAAGCTTCTGATGATCATATGATCATCAGTTGCTGTAAATGCTGCTGTGTTGTGTCTGTGCTTCATGCTACTCAACCTGTGATGTGTGTGTATCACACAGGCTGCCTGGTGTGTGCTGGTGCTGGTTTAAGCCTACCTATTGCTTGCAATGATCCATTGGATCATCTGCAAGGCCCTGGTGCTTTGATTATTTGTGTTGTTCACTTATCTGTATTGCCTGGATTTACTGAAATAGATAAGTGATGTGAGCTGCTTTGCAGTTGTGATCATCCTATTAACTGTGACAGGGCTAGATGGATGCCAACACTCAGTTGTGTACCCTAGCCCTCTACTGAATCCAAATGGATAATGATGTGTAGGTTCTTGTGCTGGCTCAGGGTTGAGGTGGCCCTGGCAGCACTTGTGATGTTGTCATGGTTGCTCCCCTCTCTGTGATTTGCCATGGTTTGTGATTGCTTGCTGGAATGGAATAGCTGTTCACTGGTTTGATCCAATATTGGACTTCCAGTGGCCTTTTGCTGTTGACAAAGTATATAGACAAGAAATTGTCTATAGTCTGATGGCATACATAGCTGTAGGTGCTAAGTGTGTGGGCTAGGCTAGCTGTGACTTCATCTTTTGCTGGATTTCTTCAGTTATGCATTATTTGCATAACTGCTGTTCCCATAGGATGATTGCCTAATGGTTTTTACCCATACTTGCTTGCACCAAATGGCTTTACAGCCAAATGATGACACAAACAGGGTTTCATACCCTTTTTGATTCTGTGATGCATGTGTATGCTTATTGATGAGCATGTGTTTGCTCAGGTTCTTTTGTGTATACCTCACTCCAGCTCCTAGAAATGTGTTGGTGTAGAGGGTTTGCTTCTGTGAAGATTTGTTGAACAGCAGTGGCTGTTCAACCTGTTCTTGTGTTCTTGTGTTCTTGTGTTCTTGTGTTCTTGTGAACTTACCCAGCTGCTGGTCTATCGATGAACTGCTGGTTCTGGCGGTGGAAAAGGTTTTATATGAATCTTGTGTTGACCTCCTGGTCGACAACAAGGCCTGGCCACTCTTGGTGACACACTGACCGGTGTGTGTGTGTTGTGCTGCATGCACACTGCCTTGTGAGCAGTCTAGCTGTGTGTGTGTGTGCAAATGCTTGGTATCTGGCTTGTGCTGGCCTTGAGTGGATCAGCTCGGCAGCTTGGTTCATATCCTCTCCAATATCCTTTATTTCTAACCAGCCAAGTGGCTATGCCACTTGGCATAACTTGTTTTTGTTGTATTTGTGTGCAGGGTTCAAGGTAATGATCCAATGGTCATGAAGATCATCAAGCACAAGACTAAATGAAGTTTAGCTTGTAGTTTTAGGGTAGATCATTGAATTGTAATTTCCTTTTCTTTTCTTTTTCTATTTTTGTCCAATTCTTGTAATATGTTGTAATATTCCTTTATTTCATTTGTGAATAATGTAAAGACATTGTATAATGTGTGTTAATCAATAAAGCTCAAGGTTTTCTCTAATGAGCTTGACTTCTTATATATATTGTTCATAATGTGTATTATTTACCATTTACTTAATGAATTTCCTCATAATTTAATTTTGGTTATTTATTTAATGTTTGAATTTGTAATTCAAATTCAACTTTGGTTTGAATTCAATCATGCAACTTAAATTTGAATTCAATCATGCAACTTAAGATTGTGATGCAATATCTCTTCTCTCTTCTCGAAACCCTAATTTAGTTGAGTAGGAACAAGTTTGTCGCACTCTCGAAACCCTAACCCTTGTAAGTCGAGAGAGAAACCTGTCCCCCTTCGATGCTTTGTTTTAAAAGCGCGAAATTTCCCAGAATTTACGATGCAATGCACATCCCTTTCTAAAATCTACCCCTCGATCGTCTCTAAACCTGGGACATTACAGCCTTTCCCCCTTAAAGAAAACTTCATCCCGAAGTTGTGGTTGTATTACCTGAAGAGTTCGGGGTATGTTTTCCTTAGGTCTTCCTCCTTTTCCCAGGTGGCTTCCCTCTCGGGGTGATGCTTCCATTGTATCTTGCAGTACTTTATTGCTCTTCCTGAGTTGTTTCCAGTTCTCCTCGAGAATCTTTGATGGCTTCTCGATGTATGTCAAATCTGGTTGTAACTCGAGCTCATCATGTGATATTGGCTCATCTGGGGTCTTTAAACACTTTCTAGTTGTGACACATACGTTGTGAACTTGAGATAACCTTCCCGGTAGTTCCAATTCAAAGGCTAACCCTCGATTTTGACTCAGAATCTTGAAAGGTCCGATGTATCTAGGGCTTAACTTCCCTTTACTCCAAATCTCTGAAGACCTTTCATCGGGCTCACCTTGAGATATACCATGTCTCCAACTTGTGGCTCCCATGTTCTTCTCTTCTGATCGGCATAACTCTTTGTCGACTTTGGGCTATTTTCAACCTATCTCTTGTAATGTCGATGATTTGTTGCTTTTCTTTAACATAATCAGGATTAAACTCCTTGCTTGCTCCAGCTTCGTACCAGCATATGGGTGATCTACACTTCCTTCCGTACAGAGCTTCGAACGGTGCCATCTTGATGCTACTTTGATAGCTATTATTGTATGAAAACTCTGCTAGTGGCAGATGTTCCTCCCATGACCCTCCGAAGTCTAGGGCACAAGCCCTAAGCATATCCTCTAGGATTTGGTTGGTTCTTTCTGTTTGTCCACCTGTCTGAGGATGATAGGCGGTACTATAATCCAGTTTGGATCCTAAAGCTTCATGTAGTTGCTTCCAAAATGCTGATGTGAATACGGATCCTCGATCTGACACGATCTTCTTGGGCACTCCATGTTTGCTTACGATCTCTTTGATGTAAAGATCGATGAGTTTTTCTCCTTTATCCTGTTGATTTACCGCTAAGAAGTGTGCGCTTTTCGTCAACCGGTCCACGATTACCCATATCATATCCTTCTTTTTATTTGTCATGGGTAGTCCGGTGATGAAATCCATTCCTATTTCCTCCCATTTCCATTCTGGGATTGGTAAAGGTTGTAACTTTCCTGCCGGACTCTGATGTTCAGCCTTCACTCTTTGGCAGGTATGGCATTCCGCCACGTATTGTGCTATCTCTCTCTTCATGTTGTTCCACCAGAATAGCTCCTTAAGATCCATATACATCTTTGTACTTCCCGGATCTATGGAATATGGTGTTTGATGAGCTTCCCGGAGTATTACTTCCTTAATTTCAGCAATATCCGGAACGCCAATCCTTTTCTGGAACCATAGTGATCCTGATTCTCCTCGGTGAAATTCTGATGGTCTTCCTTCATCTATCCTTCTCATCTCCTCTACGATGAATGGATCGTCCAATTGAGCCATCATTATCTCGTTCTTTAAGTTAACATTTAGCTCATCGGCCACTTGTAAAGCCGATAGTCCTTCATGAGCTTCTTTCTCCCAAAGTTGTATTTGAGCTTGACTTATTTCCTTCCTCAACTCCGGTGATAATTCTTGTTCCACTCCTCCAGTGCTCTTCCTACTCAAGGCATCTGCTACAACATTAGCCTTTCCTGGAGTATAATTGATGGTGAAATCATAATCCTTGATTAGTTCAAGCCATCTTTTCTGCCTCATGTTGAGTTCCTTTTGAGTGAAGAAATACTTGAGACTCTTATGATCCGTATAGAGCTCACACTTGGCTCCATAGAGAAAATGTCTCCATGTTTTAAGTGCAAATACAACTGCTGCTAATTCTAAATCATGTGTTGGATAGTTCACTTCATGAGGTCTGAGTTGCCTTGATCCATAAGATATCACTTTTCGATCCTGCATGAGTACGCAACCCAATCCATGTTTGGATGCGTCGTAGTACACGGTGTAGTCCTTGCCAACTTCCGAACTGCTAACACCGGTGATGTGGTGAGTTTCTCCTTCAGAGTTTGAAAACTCTTCTCACACTCCTCCGACCACATGAATGGTGTGTTCTTCCTTAATAGTTTGGTCATTGGTCCTGCTATCTTGGAGAAGCCTTCAATGAACCTCCGGTAGTATCCTGCCATTCCTAGGAATCCTCGGATTTCTTTGACAGTCTTTGGTGCTTCCCAGTCTAAAACTGCTGCTACCTTTCTCGGGTTCACAGCTATTCCATCCTTGCTAATGACATGACCAAGAAATTCTACTTGATCTAGCCAAAACTCACACTTGCTAAATTTGGCATAGAGTTGGTGTTCCCTTAGTGTTTGCAACACTATCTTCAGATGTTCAGCATGTTCAGCTTTATCTTTGGAATAGATCAAGATATCATCGATGAATATGATGACGAACTTGTCTAGACATGGCATGAAGATCTTAATGAGATTCATGAAAATTGCTGGGGCATTAGTTAATCCAAAAGGTACTACTAGGTATTCATGATGTCCGTACCTCGAGACAAAGGCTGTTTTTGGAACGTCTTCCTTCTTGATCTTTATCTGGTGATAACCGGACCTTAGATCAATCTTGGAAAAGACTCCCGCGCCTCTTACTTGATCAAATAGATCTTGTATTCTAGGAAGTGGGTACTTGTTCTTGATGGTAACATTGTTCAAATTCCTGTAGTCTCCGCACATCCTTCTACCTCCATCTCTTTTATCCACGAAGATCACAGGTGATCCCCATGGTGAGATACTCTCTTGTATGAATCCTTTTTGTTCCAAGTCATCCAATTGCTCCTTGAGCTCTTTCAACTCCTTAGGCCCCATCTTATATGGTGCTTTAGCAATCGGAGTTGTGCCTGGGATTAGGTCGATAGTAAATTCTATCTCCCTATCTGGTGGCATTCCAGGTAATTCCTTTGGAAACACATCCTGGAATTCATTCACTACGGGTATGTCCTCCAACTTCACTTCCTTCATGCTATTCAATTGTAGCTCTACTTCAATCTGTGTATGCTTGTCTCCTTGGTAGATCATTCTACTTCCATCGGGGCTTTTCAAAGACACGGTCTTGTTCACACAGTCGATCAATGCTCCGTTAGCTTCTAACCAGTTCATACCAAGAATGACATCAATGTCCTTCATCGGTAAAATGAACAGGTCTGCGTCAAACGCACACTTATTGATCATGATGACTTGTCCTTGTTTGGTATGGGTTACTACTATCGTTCCCCCCGCGGAAAGTATGGTTATGGGTTTAACTAACTTAGTGCAACTAATCCCATCTTTGATGATGAATTGCTGAGAAATGAATGATGTGGTTGCACCAGTATCGAAAAGTACTTTGGCCGGGATGAGTGAGTATCCGGAGCGTACTATTGCTTGATCGGGTTAACCACCCTCCAAGCTGGTGCGAACCTTGGAAGGGTTTCTTGTTCTTCCGTTCCCTCCCGTGTTTCCCCACGGCTTCCTCCTCCTCCTGACTGACCTCACTCGCATTTCTCTTTGGGGCATCCTTCAACATGTGCCCCTCCTGGCGACAACCAAAGAATATTATCTTTGGCTTCTTGCAATCCTTGGAAAAATGTCCTGAGAGTCCACAGCTTCGGCAAACTATTTGATTTGCAGTCTGAAACGCTTGGTTCCTCCTGCTATTGTAGTAGTAGTAGTAGTAGTAGTAGTAGTAGTAGTAGTAGTAGTAGTAGTAGTAGTAGTAGTAGTAGTTGTGTTGTTGTTGTTGCATTGTTGTCTTTATTCTTTTCTGCTAAGCTGTTCTTCTTCTTTATTCTTGTGTTGTTATACCTTGGCTTGAAACTCAAGCTGGTATTGGGCTTGTTGTTGTAAACTTCTTAGGCTCAAACTTGGCCTTCTTCCTCTTCTCATCCTGCAGTTGTTTGAAATCATCTTCAAGAGTGATGGCTGCATCCACCAACTCTTGGAACTCAGTTGCTCTCATCATCCTGAGCTGAACCTTGAACTGGGGACTTAACCCCCGCAAAAACCTCTTCTTCTTCTTGTCCTCGGTGTTGACCTCCTCAACCGCATACCGAGACAACTTCGAAAAGACATAAGTCAGGATAGCTTTATCCTTCTGCTCGAGACTTTCAAATTCTCGACGCTTCAGTTCCACTATGCTCTCAGGGACATTGGATTCCCTGAACTTCCTCTTAAACTCCTCCCAGGTGAATACCTTTTCAGCCGGATATACGGCTACTATATTGTCCCACCATGATGCGGCAGGTCCACACAACAGTGTGTTGCATATCTGACCTTCTCCAGGTCATTGCATCCAACGGTGTTGAGCTTTCGCTCTGTGTCCATCAGCCAATCTTCCGCGTCCATTGGTTCGGGCGCGTATGCGAAGGATATAGGCTTAGTGTTCTGGAAGTCAAACAAGGTGACTCCCTGGTTCTCGGGCCTCTCCACCCTGTTTTGTTGAAGGAGCTCCTGGAAGAACTTATTCTGCTGCTCCAATGTCACACGTTGCCTCTCCTCCAACATTTGCATGTATTTGAGGAAGTTCTGCTGCGTCATGGGTGGTGGTGGTGGAAACTGATTTCTGGCTGCTTCATCAGCCTCTTCCTTTTGCTTGGCCTCGCGCTCCACTCTCCTCACCCGTCAATCCCGACATTTTCCCCTAGTTCTGCAACACAAAGTGGTACTCATAGTTACTCCATGCGCAAGTTTTCTGAGCTCAACTTTGTGCACAGAACTAGTCACGCAATGGAAATCAAGAAGCAAATCCAAATCATACAAAACATATACCCTGTATATACATACATAAGTGGTCTTATTACAATACTCAAGTCGATGTGAGTATGCAAACTCACTTATTAAAGTATATGTACAAATTTCTACAAAGTATTACATACTACAATACATGTGGTACTTATGTATTGTAGTCTCGCCTCCCATGGTAGTCACTAGTCGTGCTTCACTCCCGGTACATTCCAGGCTTCCATCCGGTCGAACGTGTAGTCCTCCTGACAAAACCTGGAACATAAGGTCTCCCCGTCGGCTGGTAGTCGGAATCAGATGATGATCCCAGGGAGAAATCGGTGTTCACGAACTGGTCATTCAGTGCATCATAGTCCACCCATCGGGTGTACTCCCCGGTGACTCCACCATAGGTATTTCCAACATTTGTATCCGACTCAACCTGTATCGGATACCCTCCATCTTCTTCCCCATTCCACGGATAACTCTGGTGCTGGGTCGTGGCATCCTCATTCATCTCCCCATCATAATACACTGAAGTACTATGGGTTCCAGTATCAGATCCCCAACGCCAACCCGTGGAGTTTTCTATAGGAGTCACGGAACGCTGATTGTTCCGGATTCCTCTCCACCCTCATATCCTCCATGGGAACTACTAGGAAAGTACCTAGGTGTCATGGGTGTGGTTTGTTGTTCGGGATGATCAATACTAATGTAATCACCAGCTGATTAAACTGGTGTGTGAACCTCATTCTCCATAGGTGCACTCTCCTTGGTCACCTCCTTGGGCTCAGTGAACTCCTCTAGCATTGTATCAATTGCTCACGTCAGATGACGGTTCAGCTGATATAACAATGACAGTAGGTTGCGGCTGTTATCCATATACTTAGCGGCTTCTGCTGGTTTGCGTTTTGCAAACTTGAAGTGGTTAAGCATAGGATCATCTTCCTCCTCCATATGAGGAATGTGTGTGAATTCGGAACCCATAAGCTCTTTCATCTTATGCTCCCGGATATCAGTTATGGCTCTCATAACGGCTATGTGGTAGGCTGTGTTGATAGTCCTGGCCTCACCTGCTGGCATCACTACACTCATTCCTAGGGATTCTGGAAGTCTTAGCCCTACCCTACACTTTGCCAATACTGGTCCATCATAGTACCAGTATTTCATTACTTGGATTTGGGGATTGCACCCAAATTCAAGCAACATGGCACGAAGAATATTTGCGAGTCCTCCGTCATATTCACTCAAGTTTGACGGCTTCACTTTCACGTTTCGTCCCGGGCGTGAGCTTGCCATAGTTGGCTGTAGAATAGAAAGAATATAAGATTAGTAATAATGCATCATAATAGTAATAATAAAGAATTATAGCACTAAAACATATGATTGTTTTATTCTCAAGTGAATATACACCATATTTTTAGAGAATTATTTACTAATCCTATTTGACTCCTAACGCTGCCCCATTTACTAGGTTCAACCTAAGGTCGCTTTTGCTCGATACCAACCGTGTGACTCCGTATACCATCGCATGTTGTAGTAGGTGCCGGGGCCGTTGATATAACATTCACGAAGTACCGTTCCGCAAATATTACATCCCTTAGAGTACAACAGAACATAGCATGTCCATAACTCATTCATTTATTATTACAAACATAATATACATATCATCTCGGAGCTCCTCTTGGGTCCTAAGAGGAATACTCCTGGGTTCGAGACGAACCCAACTTAACTTACAATATAAGAGTCGAATAAGCGGCACATTTGATTGCAATTCAGCAGCCAAGGCCTGAGTCTGAGACTGCTCCTGCCGCTACCACTCTACTGGCTCAAGCTGTTCTCCACCCAACCTCCCGGTTCCGAGACTATAAGGTGAACCACACCTTCGACATCTCCAAAGAGGTCTGTCTTTCATAGCCGATGATGCTCTGCTCCTTTTCAGGGTTGTCGTTGTCCCCTCTCCCGCATGGTTCAGATAATCTAAGGTAGGGGATTTAAGAGTGGTATGAGTACGAGCGTACTCATCAAGTTCATTATAGAGTAGGTGTTTGCTGCACTAGCTACGATACAAACCATAAAGTCTAATACCAATGCAAGTTTTGATAAACATTTCTTCAAGAGGTTGCTTTTATTCTGAAGAGCTATGTCCGCCAGCCTTCACCCCTGTTTACTAGAACTTCATGGAGTTCCTTCCATAATGCTCGCAGTCCCAAATCCCGAACAGGAGGACAGTCACGATTCATTACACTCCCAGAGTGCGTGTTGCTTTACCCATAAGAGATCTTTACCTTGGTGCCAACCTAGCAGCTTCCTTCCCACACTTCCTACGGTGTGAGGCCCGGTATAAGGCCTAGCCAATCATGTTCCTCCGCCACCTCGAACACCCACCCTTTGTTGCAAACTCCGACCCTGGGTCCTCGCCGGTGCTCTTACACCACTTAAGGATGGACCCCGACCACGACAACAATGCAGGGCTCTACCATACCATTCCTACGCCGGCAGCTGCAACCCATCATAGACCGCAATACCGTGTGAATTTAGGACTCACTTCTCACCGCTTGCTCCTTCGAGCGACATACAAGTGTACTAATGGACAATGCCGTGGGACTTAGGACTCTCGTGCCTCACCGCTTGCCCTTGGATTACAAGGCCACGGTAAAGCGCATCCGTTGATGAACGAGAGGTGGAAACATCTTTGATCACTCCGTCCTACTCCGGATCTTATGGTTAACACGGGTGTTACGGCACAATCACTGGACGGCATTTGTTGTTTAATCCTAGATGGATATAAACCCTGGCAATGGAACCCCACCATATCAACATAATCCATGGTTCCATTGCCAACCACATAGTCATATTCATAGTTATGAAATTAGTGGTTTTGGTTTTTATGCAGTAATCATAGTATTTTGCAAGTAATTTGATAAAGATACTCAAATGACATGAGCAAGTGATGAACTTGCCTTTCTTGACTGCAAGATTATGCAGGTTGTCCTCTGTTGTTGAAAAATAGCATCATTGTCCGATAAGGGCAATGGTTAAAGAAGCATTGATGCATGATTCCAATTTTAGGGTTTGTTCCCCCCTTCCGATGTCTTATCATTTCATGTGAGAGGTTAATACTAAGAATAATTTGGATACTCTATTTAGGGTAAAATACAACCTTGAAATGTTGTCAAGGTGTTTTTAAAGTCCAAAAGAATTTATGGACTTATTTTTATTATTGAAAATAATATATGTGATTTTAAATGATTATTTTAATCATCAAATTTGAACTTATTCTTGTTTATCTTCAAAAGTTCTACTTCATATTTTATTATGATAGGGTTTTTTATACTGAGTGGTTTTCATATTTTTAATTTTTTTAATTATTTTTTTAGAGCTAGGAAACATTTATTGTGCATTTTCAAAGTTTCGTATTTTAAATGAATTTGTGAAATGGGAAAAATGCCCCCCGGGCCCACCTATCGTAGGCCCCGCCGGTTAACCTTAACCTGAGCGCACATCCGGTTCCGGTCGGACGCACCCGTCTCCTTCTCCTCCTCCCCCGCGAACCCTAGCGCTCCTCTCTCTCGCGCGACGTCGGGCTGCTGCCCCCGCGCCGTCGCCGACCACCTCGCCGTTGGGCCTGGCCAACCTCACGGCGAGATCGGTCGCACCGAACGGCCGCACGACGGCCGCGCACCGATCGGGTCCGCGCCGATCTTCGTGCCACCGCTCCCAACACCTCTCGCGACATGGCCGTGGGGTTCCCGCGGCGATCTCGCTGCCGACGAACTCGGCGCCGCGTGGCGGGCCGCTTGCCCCGTCGTGGCTGCGCCGGAGCTCCGCGCCTTGGACCGCCGGTTTCGCCATGGCTTGGCGCCCGCTGCGGCCGCCGTGCCGCCGTGCCGCCACGGTGACGCCGTGGTGCTCTGCTAGTGCCCCACTCTCCCTCCTTCCTCTCCTCCTCCTCTCGTCTCAGTTTTGTCTACCGGGCCTCGCTTTCCCCTCATGGAGGTGCGGCGTCGTGATGCCGCCGTTGTTCTGCCCGTGCCGCCGTGCCGCCGTGGCACGCTATGGTGCTCCGCTCCAGGTACGTGCGCCGCCATCCTCTTCCTTCTTCCTTCTCTCCGTACCTTGGCGTGGGATCTCGGGGCGCGATCCCTTGTTAGTGGTGTCGATTGTAGCGACCCAGAAAATACCCCAATTAGATTTTTCTTGTTGTTTTCTTTTATGCATAATCATGACATCATGCTTCATATCATCCATGCATATTTTGAAAAACCAAAATTATTTGCAATAACCCTATTTTGATTTCTCTTGTATGGTTTAATAAAAACCTTCCTCTGCTCTTTTCTTATTTTAACAAAACTCGAAACAAAGATATTTGCAAAATTTTAGACAAACAGTTTTACTAAAATATGGTTTGGAAATGTTGTCCGCTCCCGGTATCTTTCTCTTTTCTTAGTATCTTTCTTCCCAGTTTTGACATTCTTTTCCATTCCTTTCATCATCTATCAAGTGTAAAATTTCCCAGATTTCTTTGATTAAAAACGTACGAGCTAACTAGCTGGTCAATTCTCTGTTTCTGGAAACGACCGAAGCTGAGTCTCTTTTTCCTGTCCTCCTCCTCACGACGAGAGCGTGAGCTCTCTGGCTCACGTCACCTGCGTGCGCGCCGTGCCCGCACTGGCTCCTCTTGATATTTTTCTTGGAAGCCCTCCACAGCCACACAACGCAACCCGCCTCCACCTGCTCCTTCCTCCTTTCCCCTTCTCCACGGCAAGGAACCAGAAGAAAAACCCCATGGCCGCATCTCACAGAAACGTTGAACGTGTCGTCGCCTCCGACCGCCCCTCGTCGAACCGAAGGCACGAGAAGATGCGCCTCGTCGAGCTCTACATCGTGGTGCAAGGAATCGTCCTCGCACGCTCTGAATCCTCGCCAAATTCGCCGATACCCAACTCCGGCCGCCACGCTCCGGCGATGATTCCGGCGGCTGCGTTACCTCTCCGGTCTCGTCGATGCCTCCATCAGCTTCCCGGTGAGTAGACGCACCTCTCAAAATACTCCAACATCTCCCTACCGTTTATTCTGCCCTGCCGGCGTTGACCGCCGTAGCACCCTGCAGATGGTCGTCGCCGTGAACCTCCGCTGGTCTTCCAGTTCCAAGTCCGCCAATTACAGGCTCCTCGTGTCCTTCCGCTTCGAACGCACCTGCTTCCTCGTCCTGGCGCGCTCCCATCCGTCGAGTCCGTCTCCGACCAGAGTACTCCCTGCCATGGACGTCATGTCTGAGTTCTACCTGTGCTTCTTTCAATTGGACACGATCCTGCTTCCTGTTGGTTCAAAATAACCGCGGCCTCTTCGTAAACATGAATCTGTCTTAACCTAGTTGGTTTGCTGGGTGCATCTGCTGCTGAACCACCCAGGTTCGAATCTATCCAGAACCAAATTGAACTCCTTTTTCTTTCATTTGTGAATCAAATCTCTGTCTCCACGTTTCCTGGTTAAAATTCCGAGATTTTCCTTTCTGTACCAGATCTGAAGCGCAGCGCAATGTGTGTTCCCTGAATGTTCACTGTGAGGTGTTGGGTTCAATTCCAGCCAGCTGCACATTTTTTGCCATTCCGATCTGCCAATGGGCCTCAGCCTGGATCCTTCGATGCTGCCCATTGCCTGCGCGTCTCTGTCGCCGCATCAGACGAACTCCGACCCAGTACAAGGCAGGTCGAGCCCAGTTCTTCCTCTGTCCGTTCCCTTTTCTTTTGTTTTTGCAGGAAAGGTGTTGTTCTTGCTAAAATCATATCTCCTAATCCGTAACTCGGATTAAAATGTATTTTATATGTTTTCCAATCAGAAAAATGTGAGGAACAATAATATGCCATCCATGTTTCTGTTCGCATCGTGCATCATATAATTTCGTGATAGTTTGCATTATCACCTAATAGATAAATATGGAATTATGCGGGATTACTTACCTCTTATCCCGGTTCCATTTAATTTTGCTGTAGCTCACCCATGCCATGTCTATGCCATGTTAATCAACATTTAATATGCGGGTAGAAAAATAACTTGAACCTAATAATTGTGTGTCGGAATTCCGATTCCGCTTAAATTGGATAGTTGCACCGCATCATTATTGCCATGCCATGCATATCATATTCATCATGCCGGTTCTTATTCCGTAGTAGTAAGACTTGCACCCGTTGTTTGTCCAGTTTTTGCTTCTTCCCGGATAGGATCACGAAGTGGTGTGGTGAGATACGCCAAGTTCTCCGGATGTCCCTCGGCAAGCTTTAACAGGCAAGCATTTCCCTTATACTCCTGCCCCTGCAGAAGTCGCTTACCTATTTTTATTTTGCTTTCTCCCCACGTACTAGCTTTAATAAGTTCTTGTCACGTGTCCCTTCCACTTGTTACCTCAAGCAGCCTATATTGCCTCCACCAACCTCCTACAGCTGTTGTTTGGTTATCGGGTCTGCCTTGCGAGTCTTAGTGCATGCTAGTGCTGTTATATCTTGTTACCGTTATCTTTATCTTATCGGGTTATATGTTGGGGAATCATGACACATGCTACATGGTTATATCTGTTGAGGATATCATGGTTACTTGTTAATAGTTGTTAGCGGAGACATCGGTGGGTCAGCTGATCGTTTTGTGACGGCTCACTTGTGTTTCCATGAAACCTAGGACCCCGAGTTCTTGTTATCTGTTCCGAGACTGAGCGCTCTAACCACACGTGGGTATGTTTCTGGGTCTCCCCTCGACCACTGCCGGAATCTACAGCTTTGTCCAGTGGCCACAACTAGTTTATATGTTTTACCATTTGTTGTTTGCGTGCATGCCAGCCTGTTACTTATTTACTTTGGGAAGCCCCTGGGTGCCTTGTATCCCTTGTTTCTGGTATGCACGTATAGGTCGTGGAGCCTCTGCGAAGTGGTTTATCGCCCCAGTGTGTGCTAAACCACCTAGCACGTTGACACACATAGCTAAGTCCGCTTCGGAGATACGGCCGGACTTCGATACGGGTTCAACTTGGTTAGGTGGCTTCCTGGACATTGTTGTCGTGAAGGAGAGTGCGAGTCGTTATATCCACCTGTCGCAAGTGGGTTGATCGTGCGTGTGGGCACATTTGGGCACCCCTGCAGGGTAAAATCTTATCGATAAGCCGCGTCCGCGGTTATGGACGACTTGGAGCTGTATGACTCGACCATAGACAACTTACACATGTTGTTTCAATCATAATAACTTGTGTAGTAAGTTAGCATAACTTCAATAATAAATGGTTAAAACTTGTCAACCGTGTGAGTGCCCTTGTAAGTACCTCCTTGCGAGGGGGGAACGCATCGGCTGTGTTATGTTTGCAGAGTATAGAACTGTTAGTTTATGCGCTCTCTCACCTTCTCTGATAGACGACTGTTGGAGTGTCTCAGGTTTTTAGTGCTTGCGCTGCCGCTTAACTCCACCATATTGCCTATGACGTTCCTCTTGCGTCCTCTAAGTCCCCTGCGTGCCTCAAGTAAAAGACGACCTGGTGACGAACGTTATACGTCTTGAAGTCTTGTTGTACGAACCGTACTTATTGCCTTTTTTACGGGATATAACCGGCAGGTATGAAGATATGTTCGATGAAGAACGACGCTAGCAAGGTTACCCTTCCGGCTTGGCCTGGGCAGGGTTATGGACGCCATCGTTTATCTTCTGACTCTTAGTCCAAATTTGTATCTTGTCCGTACTCGGACGTATTTGATCTTCTCGTATGATTTGGATCTTTGTATGTATCTATTTGTATCTTGACTCGTTGGAGTCGTTGTTGTAATATATGTTTTTGTGGGCTCTATTGTAATCCTGTTGTAATGTTACCGCTCGTGTTGATTCCTCCGCATCGTGTGTGATGCTTCGGCGTACGAGGCGCTTGGTGGTGCGTCTCCTAGAATCGATATCGTGCGGATTTCGGCGGATTCGCTGGGATCCTCATGGTACCGGTTTTGGGGCGTCACACCTCCTTTATTTCCTGTCTCTGCTCACTCTGGTGGTTGTACATGCTATTTCTTGTCTAGATGCTCATCTGAGCATCCCTAGCCATTGCTGTTGCTTGCTTGCTTGTGCTGTGCTATGCTCTGGCTCCCCTGGTTCACTTCTGTGAGTGATTCTTGCTGTTTAGCAAGTACCAGTGCTGCTTGGGTGATGATTAAAGGTTGTTGGCTCATGGTAGGCTCGGCCTTGCTTAATTGTTGTCCATATACATCAATTCCTTGATGATATGCTTCTGGATACAATCATAAAATGGTTTATGTGATTATCTGTGATTCAATTGTTGCTTAACTGTGGCTGTTTAATTTATATGATTCATGTGTTGATGCCAGTGATGTCCTAGCATGCCCTGGCATGCTCTAGCAGCTTCCATGATCATATGATCACTCCGCTGTAAAGCTGCTGTGTTGTTTCAGTGCTTCACTTCCATTCAACCTGTGATGTGTGTGTATCACACAGGCTGGTCCTGGTGTGTGCTGGTGCTTAATTAAGCAGTAGCTGTTGCTTACAATGATCCATTGGATCATCTGCAAGGCCCTGGTGCTTTGATTATTTGTGTTGTTCACTTATCTGTATTGCCTGGATTTACTGAAATAGATAAGTGATGTGAGCTGCTTGTGCTTGTGATCATCCTATTAACTGTGACAGGGCTAGATGGATGCCAACACTCAGTTGTGTACCCTAGCCCTCTACTGAATCCAAATGGATAATGATGTGTAGGTTCTTGTGCTGGCTCAGGGTTGAGGTGGCCCTGGCAGCACTTGTGATGCTGTCCTGGTTGCTCCCCTCTCTGTGATTTGCCATGGTTTGTGTTTGCTGGAATGGAATAGCTGTTCACTGGCTTGATCCAATATTGGACTTCCAGTGGCCTTTTGCTGTTGACAAAGTATATAGACAAGAAATTGTCTATAGTCTGATGGCATACATAGCTGTAGGTGCTAAGTGTGTGGGCTAGGCTAGCTGTGACTTCATCTTTTGCTGGATTTCTTCAGTTATGCATTAGTTTGCATAACTGCTGTTCCCATAGGATGATTGCCTAATGGTTTTACCCATACTTGCTTGCACCAAATGGCTTTACAGCCAAATGATGACACAAACAGGGTTTCATACCCTTTTTGATTCTGTGATGCATGTGTATGCTTATTGATGAGCATGTGTTTGCTCACGTTCTTTTGTGTATACCTCACTCCAGCTCCTAGAAATGTGTTGGTGTAGAGGGTTTGCTTCTGTGATGATCTTATGCTTGCCCTGCTCCTCCTAGCAAGCCTGTGGTGCTTGATTCAGTTCTGTGGTTGTGAAGATTTGTTGAACAGCAGTGGCTGTTCAACCTGTTCTTGTGTTCTTGTGTTCTTGTGAACTTACCCAGCTGCTGGTCTGTCGATGAACTGCTGGTTCTGGCGGTGGAAAAGGTTTTATATGAATCTTGTGTTGATCTCCTGGTCGACAACAAGGCCTGGCCACTCTTGGTGACACACTAACCTGTGTGTTGTGCGTATGCACACCGCTCTTGTGAGCAGCCTAGCTGTGTGTGCAAATGCTTGGTATCTGGCTTGTGTCTTGGCTGAGAGTGGATCAGCTCGGCAGCTTGGTTCATATCCTCTCCAATTTCCTTTATTTCTAACCCGCCAGTGGCTATGCCACTTGGCATAACTTGTTTTTGTTGTATTTGTGCGCAGGGATCAAGGTAATGATCCAATGGTCATGAAGATCATCAAGCACAAGACTAAATGAAGTTTAGCTTGTAGTTTTAGGGTAGATCATTGAATTGTAATTTCCTTTTCTTTTCTTTTTCTATTTTTGTCCAATTCTTGTAATATGTTGTAATATTCCTTTATTTCATTTGTGAATAATGTAAAGACATTGTATAATGTGTGTTAATCAATAAAGCTCAAGGTTTTCTCTAATGAGCTTGACTTCTTATATATATTGTTAATAATGTGTATTATTTACCATTTACTTAATGAATTTCCTCATAATTGAATTATGGTTATTTATTTAATGTTTGAATTTGAAATTCAAATTCAACTTTGGTTTGAATTCAATCATGCAACTTAAATTTGAATTCAATCATGCAACTTAAGATTGTGATGCAATATCTCTTCTCTCTTCTCGAAACCCTAATTTAGTTGAGTAGGAACAAGTTTGTCGCACTCTCGAAACCCTAACCCTATAAGGTGTCGAGAGAGAAACCTGTCCCCCTTCGATGCAGTTTTGTTTTAAAAGCGCGAAATTTCCTCAGATTTACGATGCAATGCACATCCCTTTCTAAAATCTACCCCTCGATCGGCTCTAAACCTGGGACATTACAGCAGCGCGGATCCGGTGCGGCGCATTAAATGCTAGCGCAGAAGTCGAAGGATTTGACCCCTGACATGGCGCGCCAGGTACAGTGCGCATGTCTCTGCAGGCATAGACCCGGATATTCTCGACTTCGTCGAGGCGAGCCTTAAAGACAAAGAAACCGCGAAAGGCCGGTGATGTTCGGTGATGGTTGTTGGCTAAGTGGATTCGTCAAGGTGCCGGATGAGTTTAAATGGAAACCGGAAGGATTAATCCGGTACGTTTGGAGTAGGAACCTGGCATGGCCCGTCGGATAGAATCCGCTGGACTATACCAGCTTCGGGGACTAATGTCGGGGGGATGGCCCCCGGTAGGCCAAGACTATGGCAAGTTGGCCATAATATGGTAGTGGTAAACCGGATCAAAGAGTGATCCGGAATCTAAAGTTAAGTTCAGCTAACCGGAGTTGGTACGAACCGGTATCCCCAGAGGGGTATATCGAAGTACCGGCTCTAAGAGTTTGTATGGCTAAGTACAAAGCTACCGAAGCTCAGAAGAAAAGGTACCGGGAAACCGGTACCAGGGGTCACTGTAGCCTGTCGGCACTTTGGTCAAAGATTCCACCAAGGACTAGAGGACAAGGATGAGCAAACCAGTTCAGCTTTAAATGAAGCCCTAGTGCCAAAGCAGATGATGATGATGCAAAAGATACCGGACGAGGTCATCGCTCCTTGATTAAAGTCATAACCGGTGCCAGGGGGGCCAAAGTAGCTTTATAAAGTAGCTTAGCTCATCCTAGATTCCATTAGGGTTTGTTCCCTTGTAAGCCACATCTCCCCTATACAAGGAGAGGGGGCACACCCCTGCGCGGGACGGATGCATAGATAGACGGAACGACCTAGAGAGGAACTAGGCTGTAGAAGGAATCTTGTACTGTACATCTTCAACTTCTGGCCAAGGGCTAAGTTAAGGAATACATAACGGTTTCTTTCTTATCTTTCCCTATTCACAACACCCTCCCCCGGATCCTCTAGCGCACATTCGGCCCCAACTTAAGCCATCATATGGCATCTGTTGTTTCCCCACGACGACAGTTTAGGGTGTTTAGTTTTAGGGTTTAGGGATTAGGGATTAGGGTTTTAGGTTTTATGGTTTAGGGATCATCGATCGAGTGCGCACACACATTATTAGAGGCACCCGCCTTTGCGCATAAAGTGCATGATATATATGTGTGTTGTTTCCACCAACGATAGATCGAGAGAGAGAGATTAAAATCCCTAAGAATATGTTCAAATATATATTAAAATATATGCATGAATGCATGGTAGGCCATGCATGCACACTAATTATATATATATATTGTGAGGCAACTTAATCAAATGTATGTGTTTTCATTCGAGAACTTGTCAAAATTCAAGTTAATTAATTTATCAGCGCTAATTAGTTAGGGTTTAGGGTTAGGGTTAGGGTTAGGCTTTAGGGTTTAGGGTTAGGGTTAGAGTTATTAGGGTTATTAGGGTTTAATTTTAACTTGTTGTGAATTAAAATACAACTTTTTTATTTGTGTTCTACAATTAATAAAAACTAGATCGATCGAGTGCGCACACACATGAATTATTAGAGGCACCCGCGCCTTTGCGCATAAAGTGCATGCATATGTGTGTTGTTCTGGCCACCAACGATAGATCGAGATAGAGATTGAAATCCCCAAGAATTAATATGTTCAAATATATATACAAATATATGCATGCATTATATATATATATATATATATGTATATATATATATATTGCTATAGGCCATATATCGGGAAGCAAGTTTTTTCGAGAACTCTTCGAAATATATATATATATATATATTCAAGTTTACCTATGCTAAATGTACACTAGTGCACATATTTATAGATGACCCCCTTGATGCGCAATTGTTGGCCATTTAGTTTGAATCCCATGAATGTTCATACATGATCGGCCATATGCAAGTTTTTTTGAGAACTTTCAAAATTAAATACAACTTTATCGATGCTAATCGAAACTACTATTGCACACATTAGAGGACCCCGACCCTTGCGCAAGTGTGTTTGCCACCATCTATAGATTGAATCACAAGAATGTTTATACACATGTGGTATGCCATATTATATCGTGAAGCAAGTTTTTTCGAGAACTTGTCAAAATTCAAGTTTATCGGTGCTAATGGAATCTAGCTAGTGCACATTAATTAGAGGACACCACCCCTTTCGCAAGTGTTGGCCATATATAAAGTTTGAATCCCAAAAATGTTCATATATGCATGATATAGGCCAACAATCGCGAAACAAGTCTCTTGAATATATTTTCAAAATTCAAGCTTATCAGTGCTAATGGAAACTAGTGCACACTAGAGGACCCCGTTGCGCAAGTATTGGCCATCTATATATAGTTTGAATCCCAATAATGTTCATACATGATAGGGCATATGTGTAAAGCAATTTTTCCCGAGAACTTGTCAAGATTCAAATTTATCGGTGCTAATGGAAACTAGTGCACATTAGAGGACCCCCTTGCACAAGTGTTGGCCATCTATATATAATTTGAATCCCAATAATGTTCATACATGATAGGGCATATGTGTGAAGCAATTTTTTCAGAGAACTTGTCAAGATTCAAATTTATCAGTGCTAATGGAAACTAGTGCACATTAGAGGACCCCCTTGCACACGTGTTGGCCATCTATGTATAGTTTGAATCCCAATAATGTTCATACATGATAGGCCATATGTGAATCAATTTTTTCTTCCAAGAACTTGTCAAGATTCAAATTTATCGGTGCTAATGGAAACTAGTGCGCACTAGACGAGCCCCCTTGCGCAAGTGTTGACCATTATATATAGTTTAAATCTCAAGAATGTTCATACATGATAGGCCATATGTGCAAAGGATTTTTTTCCCGTGAACTTGTAAAAATTAAAGTTTATCGGTGCCAATGGAAACTAGTCCAAAAAATTACATAGAGGTCCAAAAGAACTAGACAATAACTAATAGGACCTGCAACTTTACAAAAGGACCCCAAAACATATAGAAGAAAAGCAATCGAGTCCTTCTCGACCGCACATCAGATCTCTGATCCGCATCCTTTCCAGCAACTCAGTCGTCGGGGACGCACCACTTGGGACGGTGTCGTCGGTAGTCGCCAGGACGATGGAGAAGAAGGGCCTCAGCAACGGTATATTGGCTCTGAGAAGGGCCGCTGAAAGGCCAAGATGTGCATGGGCAAGACGGATGACGCTATCGTATGCCCCGAGCTTGTGAACGTTAGCAGCTTGACTTCCCCATTGGCCAGCAGCACTGACCAAAGCAAGCCTCACCGTTAGCGCCATCACCTTGATGGCACTATTGTCTTGGCCTGCAAGATCCACCGATATAATCCGCCGTTCGCCATTGCCGATCCAAGCCGATGACGAGATCCCATCGCATTGCACCATTCTCTCATGGGAAACACTAGATCTAAGCTTACAACAACACCACGGATCCAAATTAGCCGACTCAACTTTGCTTATCTAAATATGGATGTATCCACACATGTTTTTACTCTAGATACATACATGTCTAAGGAAAGTTGAATCAATTAATTTAGATCGGAGGGTGTACGATATACAGAGAGAAGTCGGCCTCGTCTCCGGCCGGCGAGGCCACCGGAGAGAAGGGGGGAGGAGCCGGGGGAGTGGGAGAGACTCAAGAGCGAAAGAGAAGAGGAAGAAATGAGAGCTCCCTGGGGAAGAACATTATTTTTGTTGTTCTGCTCGTAGCTTGAAACTGAAAATTTCGGCCGCGCGCCAAAGCATCCCGCCGCATCCATTCAAAAATCCCGTGACCAGTTTTACCCTTTTAACCCTGGTCGGGAAGCTACAACCCACCGAACATGGAGGGCTCACTCGGTAACAATGAAATATCTTGCCTAGATCCCGAACCCTCCCCACAGGCCCACACCCACCCACCAACCATTCGCCCCATTAGCTCAAAAATACTCTCACACGCCAAAGCTCTGACTCTCTACAGTACTAGATCTGCTTCGCCGCCGGCATACTCCTCCACAGTGTAGCCTTGATCGTGTTGGCTATCCACCCTACATATCCGCTGCACCGCCGTCGTAACCGTCGGATCTACTTCACCGCCGACCTCGCCACCCAGAGAACAAAACATAGCTGGTCCATAACTCATTCACATATTATTACAAAGCAAACATATACATCATCTCGGAGCTCCTCCTGGGTCCAAAGATGTTTACTCCTGGGTTCGAGGTGAACCCAACTTAACTTACAATATAAGAGTCTTAGCAGGTTATACCTTTATTCCACTCGATCAGCTAAGTACTATGGTGTTCGCACTGCTCGGTTACTACTATCACTTCGGTAGTCTAAGCTTGTTCTCCTTCGGAAGCCTCCCCTCTTCCGTAGACGACAAGGTAGTCTATGCCTTCTACACCGCCTGAGAGGTCTGGCTTCTCGTAGCAGATCTCCTCTGCTCTGCCTTGTCCATCAGTTGCCTCCTCGAGGTGATTCGTACGCTCAAGCAAGGGATTATAAGAGGTATGAGTACGAGCGTACTCAACAAGTTCATAATAGGAAAGAGGTGTTTAATGCACTAGCTATGATATTAGACCAGAAAATCTAATACCAATGCATGTTTTTATAACCATTTCTTCAAAAGGTTGCTTTTATTCAGAAGAACTATGTCCGTCAGCCTTCACCGGTTTACTAGAACTTCATGGAGTTCCTTTCCTGCCGCGTTCCAAATCCCGGAACAAGGAGTGACATGTCACGATTCATTACACTCTGCAGAGGTGTGTTGCTTTACCCATAAGAGATCTTAACCTTGGTGCCAACCGGGCAGCTTTCCCATCCACACTTTCGTGGTGTGAGGCCCGGTATAAGGTCTTAGCCAAATTATACACCTTCGCGACCTCGCACACCCACCCTTTGCTGCAATTCTGACCTTGGGTCCTCGCCGGTCAGCGTATCCATTGGATACCATCCGACCTCGACTAATACCAGGTTCCACGACCTGATGCCTTCACGGGTTGTTGCAACCCATCATAGACCGCATTACCGTGGGGACTTAGAGGTTCCCCACCCCTCTGGTTGTTCTCGCAAGATACAACTGCTACGGTAAGTGCATCTGTTGATGTACAAGAGGAAGAAGCACAATTGACTACTCTGTCCCACTCCAGATCTTATGGTTAACACGAGTTTTACGGCACAAGAATCACTGGACGACATTTGTTGTTTAATCCTAGATGGATATTAACCCTTGCAATGGAACCTCCGCCATACTCATACCATGGTTCCATTGCCCACCATTTAGTCATATTCATAGTTATGAAGATATCAATTTTACTTTTCATGCAAGAGTGATAAGTATAGTAATTTGCAAGTAATTTGGTAAAAAATACTCAGATTGACATGAACAAGCGATGCACTTGCCTTTCTTGACTACAATATTATGCAGGCAAGGTGGTGTGGACTGACCCTTGTCCTCGGTTTCTGAAAGAAGCATCATTGTCCGATAAGGGCAATGGTTAAAGAAGCAATTATGCATGCTTTCAGCTTTTAGGGTTTGTTCCCCCCTTCCCGATGTTTTATTATTTCATGTAGAGGTGATTACTAAGAATAATTTAGGGATACTCCTTTAAGAGTAAAATACTACCTTGGAATATTGCCAAGGTGTTTTTAAGTCCAAAAGGAATTTATGGACTTATTTTTATCATTAAAAATATAAGATGTTATTTTTAATGATTCTTATAATATTTATTCTTTGCATTTAATTAGGACTCAATTTCATTTGTCTCAAAAATTCCATTTCATATTTTATTATGATAGAGAATTTTATTCTGAGTAGTTTGCATATTTTTATTTATTTTTTAGAGCTATATTTATTTTATAAAATTCTGGGAAAGATTTAATTAAATGGACATTTATGAAATTTCCAAAATGCCGTCGGGCCCACCTGTTAGGGTGAACCCGAGTGGGTTGGGCTCAAGCCCCTCGGCCTGGTCCGGCCCACTCGGTCGCCCTCACTTCTCTTCTCCCCCGCGTCAAACCCTAGCACTCCCCTCTCTCTCGTGACGTCGTGGTCGCCAGTGTGGTCGCCGATTTACCCTAGCCGTCTCCGGCCATCTCCGGCGATGAGATCAAGTGCGGATGAATCGCCGCTCGGACTTGCACCTATCGGTCCGTTACAACTGTATTCGCGGCTATCACCGCCGTCCCAACTCCCTCTCAGGACCTGGTCGCACGGATCCGCGGCGTATTCGCCACCCCCTGATGCCTCGGGCGCTGAGATGCCGCCGTGAGCCCCACGTGGTGGTGCTAGGTGCTGCGGCGTTGCCGTGGCCTGGCCTGGCTTGGCCTGGCTTGGCGCCGCCGTGCCCACGGCGTGTGCCGCCGTGGCCGCCATGGCTGCGCCTCCCGACCGTCTCGCCTGTAAGTGCTCCACCTCATCTCTCTCTCATCTCTTCTTCTTCTTCCTTTTCGTCTAGTTTGAGTTGCGGCTGCTCCTCGTCATGGAGATGCCATG
The DNA here is from genome assembly GCA_030979885.1 of Lolium multiflorum. Lineage (NCBI taxonomy): Eukaryota > Viridiplantae > Streptophyta > Magnoliopsida > Poales > Poaceae > Lolium > Lolium multiflorum. Next base: position 105,195,705 of record CM061753.1, read on the forward strand.
CCGTGCTGCTGCTTCTGCTTCTACTGGCTGCTATTGCTATACTTGTTGCTGTTGTGCGTGTTGCTGATGTGCTTGCTGTTGCTGTGGTGCTCTAGCTGCTGCTACTGCTCTACTGGCCCTATCCTATGCCTTGCTATTGCTTGCTATATTCCCTGGCTTGCTGTATCTGTGCATCCATGCTGTTGTGCATGCTACTGATCCTCTAGATGCTTACTTGGCCAGTTCTAGCCATTGCTGTTGCTTACTTTTTGTGCTGTGTCATTGCTCTATCTCTCCTAGCTCACTACTGTGAGTAGTTCTTGCATTTATCAAGTGCCAGTGCCCCTGGTTTATTGCTCATTGAGCTATGATTCATGGAAATGCCCTATGGTGCTTGGTTGTGGGCTAGATAGCTCCACTTTGGATGGTGTGCTTCGGATACAATTATATATCAATTATTTGATTATCTCAGATGCAATTGTTAATGAATCAGAAGGCTTAATTTATATGATTCATGGACTGGTGCTAGGCTGGCCTACATTTACTTCAGCGCCTGTCAAGCCCTCATGATCACATGATCACCAGCTTTCTGCTTGGTGATTGACCATTGCTCTATGGCTTGTATCTCACTGATGCCTTCCTTGGACTGTGTGCGTCTTTTTTTGCTAAGTCTGTGGCCGTGCATGTTCTTGCTCCCTGGCTTCCAGCACCTGCTGATGCTTGCAGTGATCCTCTGGACCATTTGCAAGTATCTGGTGCATGGTTTACTTATGTATTTCATTTATCTGTGTAGCCTTGCTTGATTAAATAGATAAATGGGGTGAACTTCTTGTCAGTGATGATCCTATTGTTGGATATATTGGAGCTAGAGGGATGCCAACCACTGGTTGGGAACCCTAGCTCACTTCTGAACCCTATTTGGTGATGATGCAGTGACTTCGTGTGTTGGTCTGTGGGTTTGAGCTGGCCCTGACAGCATCCTGTTGTTGTCGAAGGGTGGCTCCCCCTCTGTGGCTTTGTTCTGGCTCTCAAATGCTTTCTGGTTGATCCATGATTGGATTTCCAGTAGCCTTTGCTGTTGAAAACATAAATAGACACTATATTGTCTATCTGTCTGATGGTGTAGCTAGCTATAGGTGCTAGGTGACTTTGGCTGGCTAGATAGGATCAATCCTTGCTAGATTTCCTTGATTGTGCCACTGGTTTGACACAACCAGTGTTCCCTTGGATGATTTCCTGTTGGATTCTCCCATGTTTGCTTGCACCAAATGGCTAGCAGCCAAGTGTTGATACAAACAGGGTATTCTACCCCTTTTTGCTTCTGTGATATATGCATATGCTTATTTATGAGCAAAACAACTGCTTGCTCATGATCATCTATGTATACCTCTCTCCAGCTCCTAGATTTATGTGCTGTTGTAGAGTATTGCTTCTGGTTGATGATCAAAGCTTGCCCCCTGCCTCCTCCTGTCGCCTTGTGATGATTCCTTCCTTGTCGCTGTTCTACCACACAGTTCTTGGTGGAACTGTTCTGGATGGTTTGGTGTTCTTCCCGTTCTATGATTCGTCAAGCCTACCCTTGGATGATCCCGTCGTATGGATTCTAGGGCTTGCCGTGAAAGCTTTATACCGTCCTCTCTTCACTCCTTTGGTCGACAGCAATGCATCTACTGGGTTCTCCTCCCCTGGCTGTGTGTGTGTGGAGAACATGCAGCTAGCCTTGTGAGCTGCTGTGCATGCTCCCAGGTTACACTAGACCTTGTCCTGGTTCCTGCACTTGATATTATCCACCAATTTTACCATTTTCACTAACTGCCATGGCTTGCCACTTGGCCTAACTTTTGTTTCTATGTGTTGTATTTGTTTGCAGGGATGAATTAGATGATCAAATGAAGATCATTCAAGTGTTGATCAAGCAACCCATGAAGATTTACTTGTCTAATTTAGAATTCTGTCAACAATTGTAATTCTTTTATTTTCGGGGGATGAATTAGATGATCAAATGGAGATCATTCAAGTGTTGATCAAGCAATCCATGAAGATTTACTTGGAATTCTGTTGTAATTCTTTTAACATTTATTCATTTGTGTAAGGTGTTGTAACATTTATAATTTAATTTGGATAATGTAAATGACAATGTAATATGTGTGTTAATCAATAAAGCTCAAGGTTTTCTCTAATGTGCTTTAAATATATGTTATTTTATTTTATATACTTGATTTATTCAATTGTTTAATGAATTATCCATTATTTGAATTATAATATATTTTTGTTTGAATTTGAAATTCAAACATAACTTGTTTGAATTCAGTCATGCAACTTAAGTTGAGAAAGAAATTGTTCCCCTCTCTTCTCAAAAACCCTAATTGAGTTTAGATAGGTCCAGGTCTATCGCACTCTTGAAACCCTAATCCTATGTGGTGTCAAGAGAGAAACTTGGCCCCCTAAGATGCAATTTTTTCAATAAAGCACGAAATTTCCCCAGTTTTTACGATGCAATGCACATCCCTTTCTAAAATCTACCCCGCAATCGTCTCGAATACTGGGATATTACACCTGTCCACCCACCGGATCCGCTCCCCCGCCGGCCGCCGCCCTCGCCACCGACGGATCTGCTTCACTGCCGACCTCATCCACAGCGTAGCAATCAACGCCTTTCCTATCGACGCATCGGATCCTCTCCAACGGAACCGGGTCTACTTCACCGCGACCCCCTCCACAGAAGCCGATCTATTCCATCGACTACCTCGGCGTAGAGGTTGTATCAACTTCACCGAATCCCTTGCCTGCCAACCAGATCTGCTTCACTAACGCCCGCTTCTCTGACAGGGTCAATTCATCGTCTCCCGCGTTCGCCGCTGGAATGCAAGCTGCCGCCCCCTTCCACCCCGCCGCAGCTTGGTAAGTACGCTGGCCCGTTAGATCGCGGTGTTTCTTTAGCCATGTTTTGTATAGTTATTTGCAGATCTCATATGCCATTAACTTTCTTGATGTGTTATTTCGCATGAAGTTCGTTTAAATATTATCAAGTACAAAAGCATTATCAAGTCGCTACCATCCATGTTCATCCCTGACACTGTGTGCATCCACATATTTATAGTCTTATACCCATTCATTTGCTTCCAACTGTTTTTGTACTGCATGCTATTGTGTATTGCTTTTATAGTCATGATATGGGCATTTCCAATCGTTGTTCTTATACCACGTCATTAGCTCACCGCTAGCCGATAGCTGTTTTCTCGTGCCTGCTATTCTCACACTGCTTTTATAATCATGCTATGTGCATTTCCAATCTGCTTGCTCTTATACCTCGTCATTAGCTTATAGCTATACTTTTTCCATGAATGCTCCTGTCGCACAGCTTGTATAGTTATTGTTGCATGCATGTCTGGTCTTTGTATTATCGTAGACTAACTTGTCAATGTTATTTTTCCTAGGGATTGATCATGCGAACCACTTATTAGAACATCCAACATTAACAGCGGGGACGCTAGGGAAGGTTGGAATCTGAGTTCTTGGTTGGTAATTTTGGCAATTTACTTCCGTTATTATCTATAACCTATATGCATTGTTCCTTATGCAAGAGATTAACACTTAGAACCCTGCCATAGCAATGCCATTCACGCTTTACTATATTTCTGCCTATTTGATGCTTGTCTTAATGCGAAGGTTAATTTATGTGGAAAACCTTGGCATTACAGTTATATTCATTCCCTACTCTAAATCTGAATATCTGAAATTCTTATCTCATGCAAAGCAACATCTAGTTGGTTTTAATCTGATATCTAGTAAATATTGGCTTATTCATTTGGCAGCTCAAGTTTTTTGTTATTTGAAACCAGCTGACTTGGTCTTAAATGTGATATCTAAACACAGATTAAGGACAATGGAGCAGAAGGATTAGCATTTCACACGATGGCTGAACACTGAAATGACGGAGCATGTCGACCCACGACTAGTACACATGCAAGAGAAGGACATGCAGCGAGCCAATATGTGCTTAGTACATGTATCACATCTTATCTTGTGCTTATTTCTGCTACATGTTGTTATCTTATCTCTACATCGCATAATACATGTTTGAATAGTTAATTGTTGTAACTATGTTTGCAATATTACCAGAATGCAGTTGTAATGAAGCAGTCATCATTAGAAGATAGTCGCCAAAAAAGGATCTGTAGTGACCATGTGATGTAAGTCTGTGCTTAGTACAAGTTCCATACATTGTCTTGTGCTTATTTATGCAACTTGTTATTATCTTATATCTACATTGCATAATACATGTTTGAATAGTTCACTGTTGTAACTATGTTTGCAATATTACTAGAATGTAGTTGTAATGAAGAAGTCCTTGGTAGAACATAGAGGGCACAAAAGGTTTCCGGCGTGAGCCTATGCAATGATATAATGTAAGTATGTGCTTAGTACTTGTGACTATCTCATATCGACAATGCTTAATACATGTTTGCATAGTTCATCGTTTAACTCTTTTTGCATTATTATCAGAATGTAGTTGTGATGAAGCAATCTTCATCAGAAGAGAGGCCCACAAAAAGTTCTGATCTTTCTTCTGATGCATCCTCTCATAGCCGTCAACCTAGACCATTCCTTTCATCAAACAGTAAATATCTCAAGGCTGTACTGTATGAAAGACATGGTGTTGCTGCTTTAAGATCTATAGCTGATATGTTGAAAAAGAGTACACAAGATTCAATCAAGGCGATTGCCAAATATCAGCGTGTGATTGATGATGCTAATAGAAGTCCTCCATGATTATATGTATTTTTTTATTTGGGCACTTAATTGCCTTGTAATTTTCCTAGTTATTTTATTTGTGTATGTAATTGTGTATATCATTGATATCAGATTTTAGGCTCATGAAATTTAATGGGCCTTCTCATAAGACTAACTTGGCTGGCCCATAATGCAAGTTGACTAGTCAAACGACCAGGGCTCTACAACTTAGTGGGTCGGCCCACTTACAGTAGTGTGGGACCTAGTTTTATTTTGGACCGTCCCACTTACTTATTGGGCCGGCCAATTAGCTTTAAGGTGGACCCCACTCACTAACTATTTAGCAGGGAAGTGGGACCCACCAGAGTTTTTTGTGGCCCACTATCTTGTTGGGCCGACCCACTTGCTATGGTGGACCCACCTAAGCCGGGCGACTTCAGTAACGGAAAGTGGGACCCACATGCTTATTGGGCCGGCCCGCTTCTTGTTGGGCCAACCCACTTGCTATATGGTGGACCCCGCTGTAAATGGGCCGGCCCAATAACAGGAAAGTGGGACCCACACCTTTATTGGGCCGACCCACTAACTTCTTGGGCTAGCCTACTTGCTCTACATTGGACCCCACTTTCTTTATGGGCCGGCCTGACAATAGAAAAGTGGGACCCACACGATAGTGAAGTAGGCCCACTAGCCTAGCAGACGACCCACTTTTGCTTTATAGTGGACCCCATTTATCAAATGGGCGAGCCCGATAATGAGAGAAGTGGGCCCCACACCTTAGTGGGCCGGCCCGTTTGCCTGTGATCCAGGTCAAACAGAGGCATTCGACCGACCCATGGGCTTAGTGGGCGACCCATTAAGTTTGACCACTACGGCCATAGAGGTTAGGCCGGGCCCACGTAACTAATGGACCAGCCTAGCTATATAGTTATTAGGTCAAACTAAACGGTAGCTCGGCCCGCAAACTAAATGGGCCAACCCGCTTAGGCAGCATGTGTGGAGCCATCTACCACGCGGGGTTTTAGTCGGTTAGACGTTAGCCGGCCGATTAACGGCGTCTGCCCACGTGTCATTTTGCATAGCGTCGGCAATCCAACGGGCTCCCAGCTTTCGCACGCAGCGGTCCGATTTTCGTGGTGGAAGGGCGTCCGAACGCGACGAACCGAAAAAAACCTGGTAGGACTTTGCCTGACGCAATTTCGACCACAGAAGCTATATCGTCGGGTTAGGCCCATAGGCGACAAAAATGGGGCCATACGTGACGAAAATGGGACGTTGAGTATCAGAACTTTTCTTGTAGTGGTTCAAGCTGAATAAATAGGCCTTGGGCCTTTGGATAGCCAATCTGGCCCAAAGACACATGGACGAGGCCCGACAGTGAGACACCTAGTGAATGCAGTAGGTCCCACGTCTACATGTGGGCCCGACGGGGTTGGGACCAGGGACCCACCAGCTCTAACATACGGGCCCCACAAGTCGACATATTGGGTCCACACTACGGCATGTTAAGGCCCCACCAAGCTCGGGCATGTTGGGACCCCACCGAGCTCTAACATGCGGACCCACGGATCTACGGCGTGTCACAGGACCGCTAAAAGTGTCATACGTTGGTCCCACCAGGCTCTGACATGCGGCCCCCACAGATCTCTGGCATGTCGGACCCACCAAAGCTCAGAGAGGGGTCCCCAGTCTCGACATGCGGCCACTGAGATCTCGGCATCTGACCTACCAAAACTCTCGAGAAGGGTCCCAGCAGCTCGAAATGCGCCCCCCACAGATCTCGGCATGCCGGACCCACAAAACTCTCAGAGAAGGGTCCCAGGAGGCTCTGACATGCGCCCCCACAGATCTCTGGCATGCCGGACCCACCAAAACTCTCAGAGAAGGGTCCCAGCAGGCTCTGACATGCGCCCCCACAGATCTCTGGCATGCCGGACCCACCAAAACTCTCAGAGAAGGGTCCCAGCAGGCTCTGACCTGCGGGGCCATGCGTCCAGAATTGATGGCAGGCAGACACTTGTGCTGGCACGTGCGCAAATTTTTTTGGCATGGCAACTGACATGTGGAACCCATGTTGGTGGTACTGACAGTTCTGGTCCACTTCGCATGTTGGGAGGCTGTCGGAACGGGTGGCCCACGCAGGTGGGTTGTGTCAGCTCCTGAGATGCGGGCCCGAGTGGTGCGGCCGGGTACATGTGTGCACAATGGTTGTCTCCCCTTACAAATATGGGTCCTTTCAGGCCTTGGACTCTTGTGCGGCGAGACGGAAAATACGTGAACATGAACGTGCGAGTGTGGGTCGGTGTGTCCACCGGCCCGAAGCCCAGTTGTTGTGATCCCTCGCTGACTCAGCGGTTCGGGCCGCCAACCACCCGCGACGCTCATTTCTGCACAATAGCTGACGTTTAGACCTCGCCCGTCACTAATTTTTCGGGCCGAGCGGCCCAAATCACCATCATCTGTGACGCGAAAACGCCCTATCGTCATAGAAAAAGACAATCGCTGACGGATTTCTCAATCGTCAGTATCATACCGTCATTGAAGACCCATATGTTACTAGTGACGGCAACGGCGCAATTAAGCAAAATCACATGGGCCGGCCCGCAAAATCCTGAAGCGCCTAACAGGCCGACATGCTAACATAGCAATTTGCAGATGGGCTGGCCCAACGAGTAACAACGGGCTTCACACACCTAGGCCCAACAAGACTACTGGGCTTTACTAGGCCCACATATATTATGTAGTGGGCTAATGGGCCGATCCACCAACAAAACGGGCCGGCCCACTAACTTATTGGGCCAACCCAATTGCTTTTGAGGTGGACCCCACCTACTAACTGGGCCGGCCCTGTAAAGAAAGTCCCACGTGCTTATTGGGCTAGCCCACTTGCTTTAAGGTGGACCCCACTTACTAACCGACGACCGGTTGAGGATAGTGGGCCCCACTTTTGTTTTTGGGTGGCTAGCTAACGGCAGCCAATTGCTTTATGGTGGACCCACTTACTAATTGCTGGCCAAATAACAGGAAAGTGGGCCCCACATGCTTATTGGGCCGGCCCACTAACTTATTGGGCCAGCCCACTTGCTTTATGGTGGACCCCACTTACTAACTAGGCCGCCCAATAACATGAAAGTGGGCCCCACATGCTTAGTAGGCCGGCCCATTTGCCTGTTGACCGGTGAAACAAAGGCATTTGGCTCGGCCCACATGCTTACTGGGTCGGCCCATTTATCGTGTTGATCGGTCAAACGAAGACATTCAGCCCGGCCCACCTTTTCAATGGGCCTGTCCAGCTATCCTTTGACCGATCAAATGTAGGCATTCGGCCCGGCCCACATGCTTAGTGGGCCGGACCATTTAAGTTTTGACCAACCAACCTTAGAGGTTAGGCCCGGTGCACGTACCAAATGGACCAGCCAAACTATATAGTTGACCAGTCAAACTAAGTCAGCTGGCCCGACCCGCAAACTATTTGGGCCAGCCCGCTTAAGGTATGTCAAGCCTTGTGTGGGCCTACCATCTACCACGTTTCAACCTGCTAAGGTGTTAGCGATAGTTTACGACATACCGCCACGTGTCGGTTTGTACGTCGGCAGTCACGTCCTCCCGAAAACACTTCTGCAACGGTCCGATTTTTCGTGCCTGAAGGCGCCCAAACGCGATGCACAGAAAAAATCGTGGCATGCCTTTGCCTGACGCAGTTTGTACCACAGAACCCATATTGTCGGGTTAGGCCCATACGCGACGAAAAAGGGGCCATACCTGACGAAAATTGGACGTTGAGTATCAGAACTTTTCTTGTAGTGTGTGGGCCGATGAGAACGGGACCTAGGACCCACCAAGCTCTGACATGCGAGCCCCACAAGTTCTGACATGTTGGGTCCATACTCTGACAGGTTGGCCAACCAAACCGTGACATGCGGGACCCACCAGGCTCTGACATGCGGGCCCCACAGATCTTTGGCATGCCGAACCCACCAAAACCTCTCACACAAGGGTTCCACCATGCTCTGACCTGCGGGGCCATGCGTCCAGTATTGACGGCATGCAGACACTTGTGCTCGCACGTGCACAATTTTTTTGCATGGCAACTGATGGCGTGTAAGACACACGTCCGTTGGGAACCCCAAGAGGAAGGTGTGATGCGTACAGCAACAAGTTTGCCCTCAGAAAGAAACCAAGGTTTATCGGACCCAGAAGCACGTTAAGGTTGATGGTGGCGGGATGTAGTGCGACGCAACACCAGTGACGCCAACGTGGAACTTGCACAACACAACCAAAGTACTTTGCCCCAACGAAATAAGTGAGGTTGTCAATCTCACCGGCTTGCTGTAACAAAGGATTAGATGTATAGCGTGGATGATGATTGTTTGCAGAAAAACAGTAGAACAAGTATTGCGGTAGATTGTATTCGATAAAAGAATGGACCGGGGTCCATAGTTCACTAGAGGTGTCTCTCCCATAAGATAAATAGCATGTTGGGTGAACAAATTATAGTTGGGCAATTGACAAATAGAGAGGGCATGACCATGCACATACATGATATGATGAGTATTGTGAGATTTAATTGGGCATTACGACAAAGTACATAGACCGCTATCCGACATGCATCTATGCCTAAAGTCCCACCTTCAGGTTATCATCGAACCTTCGATATTAAGTTGCAAACAACATACAATTGCATTAAGTATGGTGCGCAATGCAATCAATAACTACATCCTCGGACATAGCATCAATGTTTTATCCCTAGTGGCAACAACACATCCACAACCTTAGAACTTTCTGTCACTGTCCCAGATTTAATGGAGGCATGACCCACTATCGATCATAAATACTCCCTCTTGGAGTTAAGAGTAAAAACTTGGCCATAGCCTCTACTAATAACGGAGAGCATGCCAGAGTCTCTGGAAGGTTTTCCGTATCGTGGCTCTCGGTACTGGGGGTTTCACGACGAAGACTATATGTAGGCGGAAGGGCAGTAAGGCGTCCGAGGGCCCACAACGGGGCCGCGGCCAAGACCAGGCGCTCGCCTCGGTATCCGGCCACCTCGTGGCCGCCGTAAGTCCTCCGGCTTGGAAGCTTCGTGGAAAAATAGGCCCCGGCGTTGATTTCGTCCAATTCAGAATATTTCTTACTAGGATTTCTCAAACCAAAAACAGCAAAGAATATTTCTTCGCATCTCGTTAATAGGTTAGTGCCGGAAAATGCATAAATATGAAATAAAGTATGCATAAAACATGTAGATATCATCAATAATGTGGCATGGAACATAAGAAATTATCGATACGTCGGAGACGTATCAGCATCCCCAAGCTTTTCTGCTCGTCCCGAGCAGGTAAACGATAACAAAGATAATTTCTGAAGTGACATGCCATCATAACCTTGATCATACTATTGTAAGCATATGTAATGAATGCAGCGATCAAAACAATGGTAATGACATGAGTAAACAAATGAATCATAAAGCAAAGACTTTTCATGAATAGTACTTTCAAGACAAGCATCAATAAGTCTTGCATAAGAGTTAACTCATAAAGCAATAAATCAAAGTAAAGGTATTGAAGCAACACAAAGGAAGATTAAGTTTCAGCGTTGCTTTCAACTTATAACATGTATATCTCATGGATATTGTCAATGTAAAGTAATATAACAAGTGCAATATGCAAGTATGTAGGAATCAATGCACAGTTCACACAAGTGTTTGCTTCTTGAGGTGGAGAGAGATAGGTGAACTGACTCAACATGAAAGTAAAAGAAAGGCCCTTCGTAGAGGGAAGCATTGATTGCTATATTTGTGCTAGAGCTTTGGTTTTGAAACAAGAAACAATTTTGTCAACGGTAGTAATAAAGCATATGTGTTATTTAAATTATATCTTACAAGTTGCAAGCCTCATGCATAGTATACTAATAGTGCCCACACCTTGTCCTAATCAGCTTGGATTACCGGGATTGTCATCGCAATACACATGTTTTAACCAAGTGTCACAAAGGGGGTACCTATGCCCTGTACAAAGGTCTAAGGAGAAAGCTCGCATTGGATTTCTCGCTTTTGATTATTCTCAACTTAGACATCCATACAGGGACAGACAAGAGATAATGGACTCCTCTTTAATGCATAAGCATGTAGCAACAATTAATGTTCTCATATGAGATTGAGGATATATGTCCAAAACTGAAACTTCCACCATGGATCATGGCTTTAGTTAGCGGCCCAATGTTCTTCTCTAACATTTATGCATGCTCTAACCATTAAATGAGTGGTAAATCTCCCTTACTTCAGACAAGACGAACATGCATAGCAACTCACATGATATTCAACAAAGAGTAGTTGATGGCGTCCCCAGAACATGGTTATCGCACAACAAGCAACTTAATAAGAGATAAAGTGCATAAGTACATATTCAATAACACAATAGTTTTTAAGCTATTTGTCCCATGAGCTATATATTGCAAAGGTAAAGAATGGAAATTTTAAAGGTAGCACTCAAGCAATTTACTTTGGAATGGGAGAAATACCATGTAGTAGGTAGGTAGTGGATACAAATGGCATAGTGGTTGGCTCAAGGATTTTGGATGCATGAGAAGTATTCCCTCGATGCAAGGTTTAGGCTAGCAAGGTTATTTGAAACAAACACAATGATGAACCGGTGCAGCAAAACTCACATAAAATACATATTGTAAACATTATAAGACTCTACACCGTCTTCCTTGTTGTTCAAACTCAATACTAGAAATTATCTAGACTTTAGAGAGACCAAATATGCAAACCAAATTTTAGCAAGCTCTAGGTGTTTCTTCATTAATGGGTGCAAAGTATATGATGCAAGAGCTTAAACATGAGCACAACAATTTCCAAGTATCAAATTATTCAAGACATTTTAGAATTACTACATGTAGCATTTCCGATTCCAACCATATAACAATTTAACGAAGAAGATTCAACCTTCGCCATGAATACTATGAGTAAAGCCTAAGGACATATTTGTCCATATGCAACAGCGGAGCGTGTCTCTCTTCCACACAATGAATGCTAGGATCCATTTTATTCAAACAAAAACAAAAACAAAAACAAACCGACGCTCCAAGCAAAGCACATAAGATGTGATGGAATAAAAATATAGTTTCAGGGGAGGAACCTGATAATGTTGTCGATGAAGAAGGGGATGCCTTGGGCATCCCCAAGCTTAGACGCTTGAGTCTTCTTAAAATATGAAGGGGTGAACCACCGGGGCATCCCAAGCTTAGAGCTTTCACTCTCCTTGATCATATTGTATCATCCTCTCTTGATCCTTGAAAACTTCCTCCACACCAAACTCAAAACAACTCATTAGAGGGTTAGTGCACAATTAAAATTTACATGTTCAGAGGTGACATAATCATTCTTAACACTTCTGGATATTGCACAAAGCTAATGAAAGTCAATGGAATAGAAAAATCCATCAAGCATATCAAAACAGGCAATGCGAAATAAAAGGCATAATCTGTCAAAACAGAACAGTTCGTAAAGACGAATTTTATTGAGGCACCAGACTTGCTCAGATGAAAATGCTCAAATTGAATGAAAGTTGCGTACATATCTGAGGATCACTCACGTAAATTGGCATAATTTTCTGAGTTACCTACAGAGAATTAGGCCCAGATTCGTGACAGCAAAGAAATCTGTTTCTGCGCAATAATCCAAATCTAGTATGAACCTTACTATCAACGACTTTACTTGGCACAACAATGCACAAAACTAAGATAAGGAGAGGTTGCTACAGTAGTAAACAACTTCCAAGACTCAAATATAAAACAAAGAAATACTGTAGTAAAAACATGGGTTGTCTCCCATAAGCGCTTTCTTTAACGCCTTTCAGCTAGGCGCAGAAAGTGTACATCAAGTGTTATCAAGAGATGCAGTATCAACATCATAACTTGTTCTAATAATAGAATCAAAAGGTAACTTCATTCTCTTTCTAGGGAAGTGTTACATACCTTTCTTGAGAGGAAATTGATATTTAATATTACCTTCCTTCATATCAATGATAGCTCCAACAGTTCGAAGAAAAGGTCTTCCCAATATAATGGGACAAGATGCATTGCATTCAATATCCAAGACAACAAAATCAACGGGACAAGGTTATTGTTAACGGTAATGCGAACATTATCAACTCTCCCCAAATGTTTCTTTATAGCATTATCAACAAGATTAACATCCAAATAACAATTTTTCAATGGTGGCAAGTCAAGCATATCATAAATTTTCTTAGGCATAACGGAAATACTTGCACCAATATCACATAAAGCACTACAATCAAAGTCATTGACCTTCATCTTAATGATGGGCTCCCAACCATCCTCTAGCTTCCTAGGAATAGAAGCTTCACGTTCTAGTTTCTCTTCTCTAGCTTTTATGAGAGCATTTGTAATATGTTTTGTGAAAGCCAAGTTTATAGCACTAGCATTAGGACTCTTAGCAAGTTTTTGTAAGAACTTTACAACTTCAGAGATGTGGCAATCATCAAAATCCAAACCATTATAATCTAAAGCAATGGGATCATCATCCCCAATGTTGGAAAAAATTTCAGCAGTTTTATCACAGGCAGTTTCAGCAGTTTTAGCAGTTTCAGGCAGTTTTTCGTGCTTTGCATTAGAAGTGGAAACATTGCCAACACCAATTATTTTACCATTATTAGTAGGAGGTGCAGCAACATGTGGAGCATTAACATTACTAGTGGTGGTAATAGTCCAAACTTTAGCTACATTTTTCTCTTTAGCAAGTTTTTCATTTTCTTCTCTTTCCCACCTAGCATGCAATTCGGCCATCAATCTAATATTCTCATTAATTATAACTTGGATGGCATTTGCTGTAGTGACAATTTTATTATCAATATCCTCAGGTTTAGCAGCCATTTTATTAATTAAAGAAGATTGTGACGCAGACATGTATGAGATTCGGTTTTCAGCATTTGCAAGTTTAGTTTGCAACCCAGAAATCTCCATATTCAGATTTTCAAGTTGATTTCCTATATTCTTCAACAAGGTAGATTGTTCATTCATAGTTTTAGTAAACAATTTGTTTTGCTCATATTGTGATTGCATAAAGCTCTTGGTGGATCTTTCAATTTCTAACATCTTTTCCTCATTAGGTGAAACATATCTACCATAAGAGTTACCATTAGCAGGATATGGCCTAGAATTATTGTAATTGTTATTTTTAATGAAATTCACATCAACATGTTCTTTTTGAGCAACCAATGAAGCTAACGGAACATTATTAGGATCAACATTAGTCCTACCATTCACAAGCATAGACATAATAGCATCAATCTTATCACTCAAGGAAGAGGTTTCTTCGACAGAATTTACCTTCTTACCTTGTGGAGCTCTTTCCGTGTGCCATTCAGAGTAATTAATCATCATATTATCAAGAAGCTTTGTTGCCTCACCAAGAGTGATGGACATAAAGGTACCTCCAGCAGCTGAATCCAATAGGTTCCGCGAAGAAAAGTTAATCCTGCATAAAAGGTTCGGATGATCATCCAAGTAGTCATCCATGGGTTGGGCAATTTTTAACCAAAGATTTCATTCTTTCCCAAGCTTGTGCAACATGCTCATTATCCAATTGTTTAAAATTCATTATGCTACTCCTCAAAGATATAATTTTAGCAGGGGGATAATATCTACCAATAAAAGCATCCTTGCATTTAGTCCATGAATCAATACTATTCTTAGGTAGAGATAGCAACCAATCTTTATCTCTTCCTCTTAATGAGAGGAAACAATTTTAATTTTATAATGTCACCATCTACATCTTTATACTTTTGCATTTCACACAATTCAACAAAATTATTGAGATGGGCAGCATCATCAGAACTAACACCAGAAAATTGCTCTCTCATAAAAAGATTCAGTAAAGCAGGTTTAATTTCAAAGAATTCTGCTGTAATAGCAGCAGGCGGAGCAATAGGTGTGCATAGGAAATCATTATTATTTGTGGTTGTGAAGTCACACAACTTAGTATTTTCAGGAGTACCCATTTTAGCAGTAGTAAATAAAGCAAACTAGATAAAGTAAATGCAAGTAACTAATTTTTTTGTTTTTTGATATAGAGAACAAGACAGTAAATAAAGTAAAGCTAGCAACTAATTTTTGTGTTTTGATATAATGCAGCAAACAAAGTAGTAAATAAAATAAAGCAAGACAAAAACAAAGTAAAGAGATTGGATTGTGGAGACTCCCTTGCAGCGTGTCTTGATCTCCCCGGCAACGGCGCCAGAAAAAATGCTTGATGGCGTGTAAGACACACGTCCGTTGGGAACCCCAAGAGGAAGGTGTGATGCGTACAGCAACAAGTTTTCCCTCATAAAGAAACCAAGGTTTATCGAACCAGGAGGAGCTAAGAAGCACGTTGAAGGTTGATGGCGGCGGGATGTAGTGCGGCGCAACACCAGGGATTCCGGCGCCAACGTGAACTGCACAACACACCAAAGTACTTTGCCCCAACGAAAGTGAGGTTGTCAATCTCACCGGCAACGTAACAAAGGATTAGATGTATAGTGTGGATGATGATTGTTTCGAAAACTAGAACAAGTATTGCAGTAGATTGTATTCGATGTAAAAGAATGGACCGGGGTCCATAGTTCACTAGAGGTGTCTCTCCCATAAGATAAATAGCATGTTGGGTGAACAAATTACAGTTGGGAATTGACAAATAGAGAGGGCATGACCATGCACATACATGATATGATGAGTATTGTGAGATTTAATTGGGCATTACGACAAAGTACATAGACCGCTATCCAGCATGCATCTATGCCTAAAAAGTCCACCTTCAGGTTATCATCCGAACCCCTTCAGTATTAAGTTGCAAACAACAGACAATGCATTAAGTATGGTGCGTAATGTAATCAATAACTACATCCTGGACATAGCATCAATGTTTTATCCCTAGTGGCAACAGACATCCACAACCTTAGAACTTTCTGTCACTGTCCCAGATTTAATGGAGGCATGAAACCACTATCGAGCATAAATAATCCCTCTTGGAGTTAAGAGTAAAAACTTGGCCAGAGCCTCTACTAATAACGGAGAGCATGGAAGATCATAAACAACACATAGGTAATAGATTGATAATCAACATAACATAGTATTCTCTATCCATCGGATCCCAACAAACACAACATAACTACAGATAGATGATCTTGATCATGTTAGGCAGCTCACAAGATCCGACAATGAAGCACATAAGGAGAAGCGACCATCTAGCTACTGCTATGGACCCATAGTCCAGGGGTGAACTACTCACTCATCACTCCGGAGGCGACCATGGCGGTGAAGAGTCCTCCGGAGATGATTCCCTCTCCGCCAGGGTGCTCGAGGCGATCTGATCTCGAGATGGGATTGGCGGCGTCGTCCTGGAAGGTTTTCCGTATCGTGGCTCGGTACGGGGGTTTCGCGACGAAGACTATATGTAGGCGGAAGGGCAGGTGTCACGAGGCCCACACACAGCGGCGCGGCCAAGACTTGGGCCGCGCCGCTGTTGTCCGGCCATCTCGTGGCCCACTTCGGTCCTCCGGTCTTTCGAAGCTTCGTGTAAAAATAGGCCCGTGGGCGTTGATTTCGTCCAATTGAGAATATTTCCTTACAGGTTGAAACAAAAACCAGAAAAGAGCAAACTGGCTCTTGGCATCTTGCTAATAGGTTAGTGGAAAAAATACAAATATGATAAAAGTATGCATAAAACATGTAGATATCATCAATGTGGCATGAACATAAGAAATTATCGTACGTCGGAGACGATCAGCAGCTCGACATGGAGCCCATGTTGGTGGTTGGGGATGACCCCCCGGTATGCCAAAGGCATGCCAAGCGGATGGTTTGAGCTATCAAGATACCGGTTTAAAGGTTATTCCGGGCTGTGAAACTAAGCTTTTGGCGAGTGAGTCTATACCGGTATCCCAGGAGGTATGGAATGGGCTAAGGGTGCGGATTACCGGTACAAGTTACCGTAGCACGTCGGCAAGACTAGTCAAAGATTCTCTCAAGATCTAGAGGACAAGGATGAGCGAAGCACTTCAGCTTTAATCGAAACTCTGAGGCAAAAGCAGATGATGACGTAAAAGGTACCGAAGGATGTCACCGCTCCTAATTAAAGACATACCGGGTCATCTGAGGCCAAAGAGGCTTTGTAAAGTAGTTTGTCTAGTCAAAGATGCCATTAGGGTTTCCTAGGGTTTCTTCCCCTGTAAGCCACCCTCTCCCCTATATAAGGAGAGGGGGCACGCCCTAACGCGGGTACGTCCTACATGGTATCAGATAGCTTGTAACCTAACTCAAAGGAATAGAGAGATTCCTAGTTGAGATAATCCTTGTGTTCTTCTTCTTCTACCTCTGCCAAGGCCAAGTTCATCGAGAATCCATCCGGAATTCATCACATATAATCAAAACCCTCCCGATCCTCTAGCGCACATTCGGCCCCAACTTAAGCCATCCCATGGCATTTGTCGTTCACCACGACGACAGTTGGCGCCCACCGTGGGGCCGGCGGCGCTTGCTGGAGTTCATATTCGGGCGGGCCTCCTCACCATCGCCGGCGAGCGTGTCGTCACCGCGCTCGTCGACCGCGTCCTCGCGATGGACTTCATCAACGACAACATAGGCTGCTTCGCCAACGGAGGAAAGTTCCCCAAGAACAGCCGCGTCATCGAGTTCGGGAGCTTCCGCGTCTACTACGACACCGTCCCCGAGCGCCAGTGCCTCTCGCCGGTGCTGGTGGCTCCGGACCCGCCAAGGTCTGCGCTTCGCAGCGGCCACGTCGCCGGCAGCGTCGAAGTGCTGGTGGTTGGCGCGGCTGACGCCGGCAAGGGAGCTGCGGCGGAAGGCGCTGGACAGACGAAGTCCACGCGCACGGCCAAGCCGCCGACCGAGCGCGACCAGGAGGTTGCGGGTGCATCTGCAGCGCCACCGGAGACTCCTCTCCAAGCGGCCATGAACGTGCTGGCGACGCCCATCGCGCAGAACATCGGGCAGCGGCTCAGGCGGAGCTGGAGGCGCAACACAGAAGCTGCTCTCCGGGGGCGCGGACATCATCCGGGCGCAGCGCGAGCTGAACCTAACCCTACGTGAGTATAACGCTGCCCATGGCTTTGCTTCTGTTAGCGCTCAGGCTGCCAGGATCCGGAAAACCGGCTTAAAGCTCGCAATCTAGATCAGGATCTGCGTAAGGAGATTCTTGCCGGTAAAAGTACCTCTGCATCTTTGAGCATCGTAGAGAAACCTAAGTACAGTAGCCCGGATAAAACCATAAAAGCTGCTAGGGCTGCAGTAGAGCTGTGTGAATCGCTTACCGGAGATGCTCTAGCAAAACAGCAAGATCGTGTTAGGGAGTTGCTTGACATGATTCAGGAACAAAATGCTGAGCAGCTTGCTAAGGTAAACAAAGCTGCGGCTTCAAAATCTGTGCGTTCTACAAAGAATGCCGGAAGTAAGTCCCATGGGCAGGCATCGTCCCCCCATCCGGACAAGAGAAAAGAAAGAGAAGTGAATGCGCAGCAGATGACTGTGTACGATCCGGTACTTGCCGGAAAACAACAAGCCAGGCGACACGAGGCCGGTAGAAAAAATCAAGGAGCAGTACGCGGTTATGCCGGAAAGGGCTACGCCGGAAATGATTATGCCGGTAGAGAAGAAAGCGGGCAAAACTATCGCTCACCAAGAGTTGCTTATGTTGAAGAGGAAATGCCTCTACCAAGGTACCGGCAGGCAAGAGCCGCGGTACCGGAACGATACGATGAAGCTGATTCAGGAACAGAAAGAATCGCAGCCTACCGGAACCCTCTGGGGGAACGCGTAGGAGAAAGATGCCTGCCAGGCCGGGATGCGAGGCACAGGCTGGACAGAGTATACTTATCTGAAATGATCGAGGCAGAAGGTCCTCCTGGCCCAAAATGCTTTGGCCCACGGATCATGAAAGAGGAACCACCGGTTCGCAACTTCATGTTGCCCCGCGACACAAAAACATATGATGGCACCACTCAGCCGGAAGACCAGCTTGCGGATTATGTGACCGCAGTTTATGTTGCGGTGGTGGAGGAACCGTAACGAGGAGGAAACCGGCGTTGGGCCGTGAGAATCGTACCATCTTTTCTGGTAGGACCAGCACGCATCGGCTTAACAACTTGCAGGGAAGCATAAATGGCTGGGCTGGACTTTGAGGAAGCTTTCGTGAGCAACTTCAGCAGCACCTACCGGAGGCCAAACAGGCCGCAACAGCTCGCTTTGTGTGTGCAGCGCCCCAATAAAACAGATCGGGATTACCTGACCCGGTGGAACTCAACAAAAAACTCCTGCGAAGGGGTGATCGAGGCACATGCCATTGCTTGGTTTTGCAATGGGTGCAGAAGAGGTTCGTCGTTGTGCCAAAATCTGCAGCGAAACATGCTGGTAACTCTGGCAGAGATGATACGTGTGGCAGACAGCTACGCATTGGGAGACCCAATGCAACCGGCGGTTCAAGCTGAGCCGGAACAAACAAACCAACCTCAGCAGCACCAAGAGCAGTACCGGGATAACCGGCACAACAAAAGAAGGGAATATTTTCCGGATAGAAGGTACGGGCAGCAAGTGGCCGCGGTGCAAGATAACTCTGGCACCAGCGGAAGCCAGAGGCAAAAAACCGGATCGCGGCCATGGGCGGGTCCTAAAAAACAATGGGTTGAAAAGAAGCCGTGGGGAGAGAAAAAGAATTGGCAAGAACATGCAAGATACACCATGGAATCGGCAATGGAACAACCATGCCGGTGGCACACTCCGAATCCGGCGAAGCCGGCAAACCATCTGACACAAGATTGTTGGACCAAATACTTGATGTTGAAAGGTGCGGTAAAAGATGCGCAAGCACAAGGCTGTACTACGAAACTCATCCAGCAAGTCTTGCGGCAACAACTACCACCGCCACCGCCGCTTACCGGAGCAAACGCTCTACTGGTACAGCCTCAGCCAAACCGGCAGCAGCACCAGCAAGTTCATCAGGTGGGAGATGGCAATGGCCAACCGCCACCACCGGCACCTTTGGGTCGGAATATTTACCAAGATCCGGACCTGTGATGTGTTGTGTTCGTCACTGAGCCAACAGACAGGTAAAGCGTGCATCATCGTTCCATGGAAGTGAACGCAGTGATGCCGGTAGTACCAAAATACATGCTGTGGTCAGATCAGGAAATCACTTGGTCGTTCAAAGATCACCCAAAGATAATGCCAAACCCGGGTGGCTACGCTCTTGTTGTGGACCCTATCATGCATGGGCCAACGACTCGAGTCCGGTTCAGCAAAGTGCTGATAGACAATGGGATCAGCATAAATATTATGTACCGGCACACTATGCACACGCTGGGGATAACAGAGAACATGTTACAACCAACTCATACCACTTTCCACGGAATCGTTCCGGGACTGTCCTGTTCGCCCATGGGAAAAGTCCGGGTGGATGTGTCATTCGGAGGACGCGACAATTGCCGGGTGGAAAACCTTCTGTTCGAGGTGGTGGATCTAGACAGTCCTTACCATGCACTGCTAGGGAGACCGGCATTGGCGGCGTTCATGGCCTCAACTCATACGGCGTACCTCAAGATGAAGATTCCGACACCTCGTGGACCCTTAACTGTGGTGGGAAACTACAAAGTCTCACTGGAAACTGATACGTCTCAAACGTATCTATAATTTCTTATGTTCCATGCTAGTTTTATGACAATACTCACATGTTTTATATACACTTTATATCATTTTGATGCATTTTCCGGCACTAACCTATTAACAAGATGCCGAAGCGCCAGTTCTGTTTTCTGCTGTTTTTGGTTTCAGAAATCCTACACAGGAAATATTCTCGGAATTGGACGAAACAAAAGCCCACGGTCTTATTTTCCACGGAGCCTTCCAGAACACCGAAGAGGAGACGAAGAGGAGCCACGGCGAGGCGGCCCCACCCCAGGCGAGCCGCCTATGGGGTGGGCCCCTCGGGACTCCACCGACATCGCCCCTTCGCCTATATATTCCTCCGTCTCCGAAAACCCTAAAAGAATCATATTCCACGAAGAGTTCCGTAGCCGCCGCCATCGCGAAGATAAGTTTCGGGGACGATCTGCTCCGCACGCCGGGACGGCGAAGTGCCCCGGAATCCATCTCCATCGACTCCATCGCCATCTTCATCGCCGTTGCTATCTCCCATGATGAGGAGGGAGTAGTTCTCCCCAGGCTGAGGGCTCTACCGGTAGCTATGTGGTTCATCTCTCTCTCCCATGGTGTGATCTTTATGTGATCATGAGCTTTGTATCGCTATTAATCTATGTGCTACTCTAGTGTTGTTATTAAAGTAGTCTATTCCTCCTCCATGATGTAAAGAGGACAGTGTGTGCATCATGTAGTACTTGGTGTAGGCTATGATTGTAATCTCTTGTGGATTATGAAGTTAACTATTACTATGATAGTATTGATGTGATCTATTCCCCCTTTTATAGCTATTGTTGACAGTGTGTATGCTATGTTAGTACTCGGTCTAAATTGCAACGGTATTATCTTGGATTATGATTTGATGAGGATATCCCTATGAGTGGTGTTTGTCAAGTACTTGATGAACTTTGAGTGGAGCTTTTGTAGCCACTACGTGATGATTAGTGATTCCAATAGGAGAGTAATTCAGTGTAGCACAAGTGAAGAGAAGTTATCTAATTGTCCAATTATGTGATCATTGTTGAGAGTGTCCACTAGTGAAAGTATGATCCCTAGGCCTTGTTTCTAAGCATTGAAACCCCGTTTCCAACAAGTTCTGCTACATGTTCACTTGCTGCCATTTTTTTTTCAGATTGCAATTACTACTTACTAGTCATCAACCCGTGCGTCCGCACGTGCTCTTATTTATATGGTTCACATTTTTAGTTCAGGTGACTATCATGCTTGCGCTCTTTGAACGTTTGAAACTTTGCACTCTTTCTCTAACGCTTGGCTTTAATGATAAGTTGGGGATGGAAATACATTCCATAACTATTTTGCTCTGGCGCTACTATTGGTCTTATAATTTGTGAAACTCCCATGACATAACATTGTTTCCCCATAGTTTAGACCACTAATAGCTTTGCCTTGTTTATTTTTGCGGGGAACTAATAGTTTATGTCTAAGCTGCCTTTGCTAGTACCTATTAGTTGAGGAAAATAAGGTGTATGCTTGGAAGCTTGATGCCTCCCCGGTTTGTCGCATGGAGAGAGAGGTTGTGAAGAAAACACTTATTGGTATGCTTAGTAATGCAATGTTACGATATAATTGTACAAAAGAGGAACTCTCAAAAAATAAAGAGTATAATTTTGTAAGAATTAAGAAGCTTACTTACCATAAAGGCATATATTATATAACATGCTTCTTGCATTACCGGACTTTCAACAAATATTTTAATGTACATATATTTGGATATATGATCGCATATACATATCAACGGCAGTGGGAATTCTATACGATATGAACTTTTTAGTAGCTGGCCATAATATTTCAGTATGCTCATGCATCTTCGAGTTTTTCTAATCACATAGCACGTGAAGTTTCTTACTGAAAAATATCAAGAAATGCATACTATTGTTTTCCGTATTCACTGATTTGAGTGCCACAAATAGTACTTCATCCTATCGGATAAGCTAGATGGATCATATCAGTTCAAGATGAGAAATTCTAGGGTGTCAAATAATGGAAATGGCCATAACGTAGTTCCAATTAAAAGCATCTGCATTGAGAGAGAAAAATACATACACGCGTAAAATAAAAATAAAATCTACTACATCTGTTCCAATAAATAACACTTTTTTTGAAAAGTCAGTCTACCTAATTTTGACCAAGTATTTAGAAAAACCCATTAGCTTGTACAATACAAAATTAATATCGCTACATACATCATGAAATATATTTTCGTATGATATCTAATACAATATTGTTGTTGATAGTTTTCTAAAAAATAATAAAACTTTACTAATCTTGACTTTTTAAAAATATACCCCTTACTCATTGAAACAAAGGGAGTATAGAAAAGCTAACCTTCTGGAATCAAATATGTAGTCCAAATGGTAATTATTGAGTCCCTCCTCTGCTCTCCTTGCTTACATGTTGCGTGCCTACACTGATACATCTGCTAATTAGCCCAAAGTTAATATTATATATGTGCTATTTCAGACCGATAGAACATGATAATCTGAGTACTGAAAACACAACAGTTGTCAAATGACATCAGTGATATTTTACTATTTCTGTTTAGAAATAGAAAAAATACTCCAAAGTATGCACATTGACACCGGTGAATAAAGAAGACTGGCACCGATGGCAAATTTCCTTGGTTTGCCCCTGAATATGTGTGCTATTTCGGAATTATAGAACATGATAATCTGAGTACTGAAAACACAATAGCGAGAAAAATATTTCCTTCTAGACATGGTGGAAAATTATTATTGCTAAAATTATCTTTTCTACTTACTGCAAATACATTAAGAGAGATACATAAAAGTACACCGAATAACTATTTGTTAATATTATGAGCATCATAACATATTGTGTAGTAGTCAATAATCTAAAACCTATATCACAGTTGTGCTTTTGCACATGCAGCTGGCACCATTAATCACTGAAAACACCGGTTAGTACAATGTAACAAATTAATTTCTCAGTGTAACCAATAAGCCCCAAGATAGAGTACAACCAAGCTTGAGCATGCAGATGGAGAAGAGATCACCGGATGATAAAAGCAGCGGTCCAATCATGCCTGCAGATTTATTCGATGAGCGATCATGCATGCAGATTTATTCGATGAGCGGAGGAAGATGTGTGACGCAGCAAATTCTGAATCTAATTAGGAAATTGGAGAGAGAAGAGAGCAATGTACAATGAAGATTACGATACTGTCTCCAGATCTGAGTACGTAAAGTAGGGCACGAATTAAATTGCCTGCTGCTGCCGCGCACGGGAGTCGCATCGCGCGCGCACGGCAACGGCAATACGGTACCGATTTTACCTTGCTACTATAAAAAAGCGACAAAGTTTGTGAAATAATGCCGCGATGAGCTAGTACAAAACATGGTGACGGCTGCCAATGTCGCTGCGATGAGATTGGGCTGGGCGAGACAATGATTGGACTGGATATGTTTTTTTTTTCTTCTGTTTTTACGGAAGGGGTGAGGAGATGCGCCTCGTGCGGGTTGAGGAGGTCGCACCTCATCCAATGGCTCTAGATAAATCATAGACTCATCGGATGGCTAAGTTTCTTTAATCACCAGAATTAACGTGGAGGCTGATTGGGAGTCTCCAATTAGTAAATATAAGATAATCATCCATATTACTTGTATTTCACTATCTCTTTGCCGAACTACTGTACCTATACATCTGACAAGTGTATTAGGTGTGTTGGGGACACAAAAGACTTCTTGTATCTTAATTGCGGGGTTGCTTGAGAGGGATATCTTTGACCTCTACCTCCCTGAGTTCGATAAACCTTGGGTGATTCACTTAAGGGAAACTTGCTGCTATTCTACAAACCTCTGCTCTTGGAGGCCCAACACTGTCTATAGGAATAGAAGCATGCGTAGACATCAAGCTATTTTCTCGCGCCGTTGTCGGAGGTAAGGTAAAAGGTATTCACATCCTCCGACTACTAAGCTATTTCCTAGCACTGTTGCCGGTGTGTGAGTGCTCAGCTATTTCCTTTAGATTCTGCAATTATATCTTTTTGTTTCTTGTTTTTATTTCACTAGTTAGGCTTAATGGAAAACAACAAAAATATTAGAGATCTTTATAATATTTATCTTGAGTTAGGACATGAGGTGTTTGAAGAGAAAATTAAAAAACCTATGGAACTTTATATGCATGCTAATGACAATGTTATTAGTATGAATGCTTTGAACACCATTGTTGCTAATGCTATGGAAAATTCTAAGCTTGTGGAAGCTGGTTTTGATGAGCATGATATTTTTAGTCCCCCAAGCATGGAGGAGAAAATTTACCTTGATGATACTTTACCTCCTATATATGATGATTACAATGATGACTATCATATTTTCAGTCCACCTATTATTGAGGAGAAAATTAATTATGATTACAATATGCCTCCTATATATGATGATTATGGTGATGAGAATAATAATGATAGCTATTTTATTGAATTTTCTCCCACTACAATTAATAGTAATGACTATGCTTATGTGGAGAGTAATAATTTTATGCATGTAGCTCATGATAAGAATGTTTCATGTAATAGGTATATTGTTGAGTTTGTTCATGATGCTACTGAAAATCTTTATGAGAGAGGACAATATGGTTGTAGGGATTTTCATGTTACTAAAACACCTCTCTTTTTGCTGAAAATCTTGAAGTTGCGCTTGTCTTGTTTTCCTATGCTTATTGCATTATGCTTACATGACTTGTTTATTTACAAGATTCCTTTTCATAGGAAGTGGGTTAGACTTAAAAGTGTTTCTTATTTGCTTTTGATGCTCTCTTTTGCTTCAACTCTTATTTCTTGCGAGAGCATCATTAAAATTACTAAGCCCATCTTAATGGCTATAAAGAAAGCACTTCTTGGGAGATAACCCATGTTTTTATTTTGCTACTGTTTTGTTGTGTCTTGGAAGTTTTTAATACTGTAGCAACCTCTCCTTATCTTTATTTTATTGCATTGTTGTGCCAAGTAAAGTCTTTGATAGTAAGGTTGATACTAGATTTGGATTTCTGCGCAGAAACAGATTTCTAGCTGTCACGAATTTGAGTTGTTCTCTCTGTAGAAAAATCTAAAAATCTTGAAAAAATTCGTGAGTAATCCTCAGATATGTACGCAACTTTCATTCAATTTTAGCTTCTTCATCTGAGCATGTTAAGTGCCTCGAAAAAATTCGTCTTTACGGACTGTTCTGTTTTGACAGATTCTGCCTTTTATTTCGCATTGCCTGTTTTACTGTGTTTGAGCGGGTTTCTTTGCTCCATTAAATTTCAGTAGCTTTGGGTAATGTCCAGAAGTGTTGGGAATGATTTTGTCCTTGCTAAACATGTGAATTTTTGATTATGCACTAACCCTCTAATGAGAATGTTTTGAATTTGGTGTGTGGAGGAAGTTTTCAAGGATCAAGAGAGGAGGATGATATAATATGATCAAGAAGAGTGAAAAGTATAAGCTTGGGGATGCCCCCGTGGTTCATCCCTGCATATTTCAAGAAGACTCAAGCATCTAAGCTTGGGGATGCCCAAGGCATCCCCTTCTTCATCAACAACTTATCAGGTCACCTCTAGTGAAACTATATTTTTATTCCGTCACATCTTATGTGCTTTACTTGGAGCATCTGTGTGCTTTTATTTTTGTTTTGTTATTTTCATTCTCTGAATAAATTCGGATCCTAGCAATCCTTGTGTGGGAGAGAGACACGCTCCGCTTTTTCATATTGAACACTGGTGTTCTTCGTTTTACTTTTAATGTTCATGGCAAAAGTTAAAAGCTGCTGCACTTATTGCTATTTGGTTGGAAACAGAAAATGCTTCATGTGGTAATTGGTATATTGTCTTGAATAAGTTGATACTTGGCAATTGTTTTGAGTTCTCAAGTAGATCATGTTTAAGCTCTTGCATCATGTGGTTTAAACCAATTAGTGGAGAACTACCGTAGAGCTTGTTGAAATTTGGTTTGCATGATTGGTCTCTCTAAGGTCTAGATATTTTCTGGTAAAAGTGTTTGAACAACAAGGAAGACAGTGTAGAGTCTTATAATGCTTGCAATATGTTCTTATGTAAGTTTTGTTTGTACCGGTTCATACTTGTGTTTGCTTCAAACAACCTTGCTAGCCAAAGCCTTGTACCGAGAGGGAATGCTTCTCGTGCATCCAAAACCTTGAGCCAAAACTTATGCCATTTGTGTCCACCATAACTGCCTACTATGTGGTATTTTTCTGCCATTCCAAAGTAAATTGCTTGCGTGCTACCTTTAAAATTTTCATTCCATGTCTTTGCAATACATAGCTCATGGGAAAGTAGCCTAAAAACTATTGTGGTAAAGAATATATGTCGTTTATGTATCTTATTTCTTATAAGTTGCTTGTTGAGTGGTAACCATGTTTCTGGGGACGCCATCAACCTGTTACACCTTTGTTGAATATCATGTGAGTTGCTATGCATGTTCGTCTTGTCTGAAGTAAGGGAGATTTGCCATGAGTTAAATGGTTTGAGTATGCATATTGTTAGAGAAGAACATTGGGCCGCCAACCAAAGCCATGTATCATGGTGGAAGTTTCATCTTGGACATTAATCCTCAAATCTCTTATGAGAATATTATCTGTTGTTGAATTCTTTAAGCATTAAAGAGGAGTCCATTATCTGTTTTTATGTTGTCCCGGTATGGATGTCCTGAAGTTGAGATCTATCAAAATCTAGAAATCAAATGCGATTTATCTCCTTGGACCTTTGTACAGGTGGCATAGAGGTACCCCTTTGTGACACTTGGTTGAAACATATGTAATGCAATGATAATCCATGGAAATCCGAGCTAATTAGGACAAGGAGCGGGCACTATTAGTATTCGATGCATGAGGCTTGCAACTTATAGGAGGTTTTATGCATAACACATATGAATTATTACTACCGTTGACAAAATTGTTTCCATGTTTTCAAAATAAAAAGCTCTAGCACATGAGTAATCCCTGCTTCCCTCTGCGAAGGGCCTTTCTTTTACTTTATGTTGAGTCATTTTACCTACTTCTTTCTATCTTAGAAGCAAACACTTGTGTCAACTGTGTGCATTGATTCTTACATACTTGCTTATTTGCACTCATCATATTACTTTGTGTTGACAATTATCCATGAGATATACATGTTGAAAGTTGAAAGCAACTGCTGAAACTTATATCTTCCTTTGTGTTGCTTCAAAACCTTCTATTAAGAATCTATTGCTTTATGAGTTAACTCTTATGCAAGACTTGTTGATGCTTGTCTTGAAAGTACTATTCATGAAAAGTCTTTGCTATATGATTCATTTGTTTAGTCATTATCTTTACCATTGCTTTGAATCACTTCATTCATCTCATATGCTTTACAATAGTATTGATCAAGATTATGATAGTAGCATGTCACTTCAGAAATTATCCTTGTTATCGTTTACCTACTCGAGGGCGAGTAGGAACTAAGCTTGGGGATGCTTGATACGTCTCAAACGTATAAATAATTTCTTATGTTCCATGCTAGTTTTATGACAATACTCACATGTTTTATATACACTTTATATCATTTTGATGCATTTTCCGGCACTAACCTATTAACAAGATGCCGAAAGTTCCTGTTTTCTGCTGTTTTTGGTTCAGAAATCCTACACAGAAATATTCTCGGAATTGGACGAAACAAAGCCCACGGTCTTATTTTCCACGGAGGCTTCCAGAACACCGAAGAGGAGACGAAGAGGAGCCACGAGGTGCCCACACCCTAGGGGGGCGCCCCCCCCTGCGCGCCGCCCATGGGTGGGCCCTCGGGACTCCACCGACATCGCCCCTTCGCCTATATTCCTCCGTCTCCGAAAACCCTAAAAAAGAAGTCATATTCCATGAAGATTTCCGTAGCCGCCGCCATCGCGAAGACAAGTTTCGGGGGATAGAATCTCTGTTCCGGCATGCCGCCGGGACGGAAAGTCTTGGAATCCATCTCCATCGACTCCATCGCCATCTTCATCGCCGTTTGTTGTCTCCCATGATGAGGAGGGAGTAGTTCTCCCGAGGCTGAGGGCTCTACCGGTAGCTATGTGGTTCATCTCTCTCTCCCATGGTGTGATCTTTATGCGATCATGAGCTTTGTATCACTATTAATCTATGTGCTACTCTAGTGATGTTATTAAAGTAGTCTATTCCTCCTCCATGATGTAAA
The DNA here is from genome assembly GCA_030979885.1 of Lolium multiflorum. Classification (NCBI taxonomy): domain Eukaryota; kingdom Viridiplantae; phylum Streptophyta; class Magnoliopsida; order Poales; family Poaceae; genus Lolium; species Lolium multiflorum. The sequence goes on from CM061753.1 coordinate 105,224,307, forward strand.
GAGGACAGTGTGTGCATCATGTAGTACTTGGCGTAGGCTATATTGTAATCTCTTGTGGATTATGAAGTTAACTATTACTATGATAGTATTGATGTGATCAATTCCCCCTTTCATAGCTATTGTTGACAGTGTGTATGCTATGTTAGTGTACTCGGTCTAAATTGCAACGGTATTATCTTGGATTATGATTTGATGAGGATATCCCTATGAGTGGTGTTTGTCAAGTACTTGATGAACTTTGAGTGGAGCTTTTGTAGCCACTACGTGATGATTAGTGATTCCAATAGGAGAGTAATTCAGAGTAGCACAAGTGAAGAGAAGTTATCTAATTGTCCAATTATGTGATCAATGTTGAGAGTGTCCACTAGAGAAAGTATGATCCCTAGGCCTTGTTTCTAAGCATTGAAACACCGTTTCCAACAAGTTCTGCTACATGTTCGCTTGCTGCCATTTTTATTTCAGATTGCAATTACTACTTATAATCATCCATATTACTTGTATTTCACTATCTCTTCGCCGAACTAGTGCACCTATACATCTGAAAAGTGTATTAGGTGTGTTGGGGACACAAGAGACTTCTTGTATCTGAATTGCAGGGTTCTTTGAGAGGGATATCTTTGACCTCTACCTCCCTGAGTTCGATAAACCTTGGGTGATTCACTTAAGGAAACTTGTTGATGTTCTACAAACCTCTGCTCTTGGAGGGCCAACACTGTCTACAGGAATAGAAGCGTGCGTAGACATCAGAAACCGCTTCCGCCGGATCAAATCTGGCAGAGTCGCTGGTGATCGCTGAGGTAAAAAGAAGGATGCAAACTGCGGTTGCGCGCTCGTCCTCATTGAGCTTAGCGGCAATGAGTGGCAACTTGGGCACACTGGCATTCAAGCCAACCAAGGAAACAAAAGACATTGTGCTGGACCCGGCTTACCCTGAGCGTACCATTCGTATCGGTGCTGGGTTGAGTGAGGCATAGGAAAGCGCGCTCGTCAACTTCCTCCGTGAGAATTGGAATATCTTTGCCTGGTCTACTGATGACTTGGTAGGTGTTCCGAGGGAGTTGGCTGAGCACTCTTTAAACGTCCGGAAGGATGCGAAGCCGGTAAGACAGCCCTTACGCCGGTTCGCTGAAGACAGGAGGAAAATCATTGGAGAAGAAGTGACAAAGTTGCTGGTTGCCGGTTTCAACGTGGAAGTACTGCATACTAAGTGGCTAGCCAATCCGGTGCTGGTCGAGAAGAAAAAAGAGGAAGACCCCAAAGTTCCAAAGGTGTGGCGCATGTGCATCGACTACACCAACCTGAACAAAGCTTGCCCGAAAGATCCTTTCCCTTTACCCAGGATCGATCAAGTGATTGATTCTACTGTTGGCTGTGAGCTGTTGTCTTTTCTGGATGCTTATTCCGGTTTCCACCAGATTCCCCTGAAAAAGGAAGATCAAATAAAAACTGCGTTCATTACCCCGCACGGGGCTTATTGCTATGTCACTATGCCTTTCGGTTTGCGCAACACTGGTGCAACGTACCAGCGCTGTATGCAAAAATGCTTGTTTGATCAAATTGGAAAAAATGTGCAAGTCTATGTGGACGATGTCGTGATAAAAACTAAGGTAAAAGAAACCTTGATCGATGATCTGAGGCAAACGTTTGACAAATTGAGGAGGTTCCGGATGAAACTCAATCCGGCAAAATGCACCTTCGGTGTCCCTGCCGGCAAATTGCTTGGCTTTCTCGTATCAAGCCGGGGAATTGAGGTTAATCCGGTAAAAATCCGGGCCATCGAAAGAATGACTATACCGCAAGATCTCAAAGACGTGCAAAAGTTTACCGGAAGCTTGGCATCGCTAAGCCGGTTCATAAGCAGGTTGGGAGAAAAGGCTCTGCCACTCTATGCTTTGATGAAAAAATCTGATACTTTCGTCTGGACCCCTCAGGCAGACGCAGCGTTCAAAGAGCTAAAAATAATGCTGGCAACTGCGCCGGTATTGGCTTCGCCGCTAGAAAGAAGCCCATGTTGTTGTACATAGCAGCAACAAACCGGGTCGTGAGTGTTGTAGTTGTGGTGGAAAGAGAAGAGGAAGGGAAAACCGTGCAAAGGCCGGTATATTACTTGAGCGAGGTGCTCTCCCTTTCAAAACAAAACTACCCTCACTTCCAGAAAATGACCTGTGGCATGTTCATGGCCGCCACAAAGCTCAAGCACTACTTTGAAGAACACCCAATGAAGGTGGTGAGTGAGACACCTATTTCAGATATCATATGCAACAAAGATGCCAGCGGCAGGATTGCCAAATGGGCAATTCAGCTATCACCGTATGTACCGGTGTATGAGAGAAGAGATGCCATAAAATCACAAGCCTTGGCTGATTTCCTGGTTGATTGGGCGGAAATGCAATACAAACCGCCGGAACAAAAAATAGAGTACTGGAAGATGCACTTTGACGGATCCAAACTCAAAGAGGGTCTAGGTGTCGGTGTGGTTCTTACTTCACCAAAGGGAGATCATCTCCGGTATGTTCTACAAGTACACTTCAGGGCATCAAACAATTTCGCTGAATATGAGGCTCTGATCCATGGGCTCAAGGTCGCAAAAGAAATCGGTGCAGCAGTGTTCCGGAGATTGGGACGCAAAAGATGCCAACATGGCCTCATACCAGTTCCACGTGCAAAAGATTGCCGGATTCTTCGAGGGATGTGAGTTTCACCATGTGCCGCGGGCAGAAAATGAAGCCGCGGATACGCTCTCTAAGTTAGGCTCCTCCAGGCAAGAAATTCCTCCCGGAGTGGCTTTGGCTCACCTAAGGACACCATCGATTAAACCAAGTCCGGAATCGGAGTCAATTTTTGTACCGGAGTCACACGTTGTGCCAATGGACATTGACGAAGGAAACCGGGGACTGTTCCGGTAAACCCAGGGACTGCAGGATCTAAGCCGGAAGAGGCTATGTTGGTGGACAATATGGAGATAGACGTACCGGTATTTCTGGTTCGGGAAGCGCCAACTTGGGTTGAACCTATTAAGGAATTCCTGATCAACGGCACCCTGCCGGTTGACGAAAATGAGTCAAAAAGAATCCAAATGACACTACTAGGAAAAGGCCTAGCCGTAAGATGGGTGCTAGTGGCGCACCAAGAAGGCAGTGCGCCACTACTACTTAGCAGTGGCGCACCAGAAAGTGGTGAGCCACTGTTAAAATGTAGTAGTGGCGCACCTCCGTCGTGCGCCATTACTAAAGTGGAGCCTGAGCCCAGGTTCCTTATACCTAGTAGTGGCGCACCGCCCGAGGTGCGCCACCGTTGTCTTGACTCTATGGCGCACCTGCTAGTGGTGCGCCATTAGGAGGTGGTCGTGGCCACGCGATGGGAGCCTTACCAATGGCGCAACTGCCGTGGTGCGCCACTACTAGCTATGGCGCACCACTCTGAAGGTGCGCCACTACTAAGTTGGGCATGAGTTGATAGTGGTGGTACCAGGTGAGCAGTGGCACACCACGAAGCAGTGCGCCAATGCTATGTGACCTTAGCAGTGGCGCACGGCTACGTGGTGCGCTTCTGGCTGGGACCATTTCCCTTTTCCCCTCCACTCACATGTGCCACCCACTTTCCCCAAACACTCTTCCACCACCACCTCCCACCAAATCTGGATCTGGTCGTGTTGCTCCTCCTCCCCACCTCATTTTGACCTCTTCATTCACCCAAATTAAGTGGTAAACTTAATTTTCTTGGTAGGTAAGTAAGGGTGAAACTTTCTATAGCTCAATACCTACTCAATCTCAACTTTTTTCCTCATCCAACACTCTCGGTCTCGCCGTATCGGTAACTTTGTTGGTTTTATGCTTTGTGTGTGACCGGTTACGATCGTCTTGCACACGTGTGTGTGCATATATGTTATGCGAAAGCTCCGCATGTGTTGTGCATGCGCGAAGTGCATATGTGTGTTGTATGCGAAGCCTCCACATGCATGTGTTGTATATGCGAAGCCTCCACACATGTGTTGCATGTTTTTGTTTGCAGGGATTAGAAATGCGATGGAGTTGCCAATATTTTGCCGAAACGTTGATTCATTTCCGTTTCGGTGAATAATGGGCATACTACGCATATACATATGTCCTATTTTTAGGGAAGGTCATGCCAAAATTTTCTTTGGTATACTAAGATATCCATTTTCTCTATACCCGCAGGCGACCATGGTCCGCATGATGAGCGAAGGCATTGTGGCTAGGTTTTTGAAAGCCGCGACGGCCGAGATGATTAAAAATAACCAAAAGGAGATAAGATGTCCGTGTCGAAGATGCAAGCTGACGAGCCTTATGGACCCTAAAGCCGATATGGTGCGGGACCACCTTCTCATGCGTGGTTTCATGGATGGCTATCGGTGGGAAGGCGACGAAGATGATTATGAATTTGTCCATGGGATTTCAACAAGAAATAAGGAAGGAGGTGAGCACCATGTAGAAGATCCCGGACATGATCAGGATGTAGAAGATCCCGGAGATGATCATGATCACAATGTAGGAGATCCTGGACCTGATGATGAGGAAGATCAAGATGGAGGTCATCATGACGATCATGAAGATGAAGACGATGGACCATCATCGATGGACTGGGTGCAGGACCCTTATCTTCAAGAGCTGCTTCTCAAGCAGACGAGTAACGCAAGAGCTGCCGCCCGAGAGAAAGCCAAGATGGATCAACTGGAGGTAGACGCGGTTACTCCATTGTATGAAGGATGCAGGCCGGAGGATACCCGCCTGAAAGTAACGCTCATGGCTCTGGAGATGAAGGTAAAGCACAAAATGACGGACACATCCTTCAACGACAACATGTCATTCTGGCACGAACGTCTTCCCAAAGGTAACACGTGTCCGACTAGTATCGAGGAGGCCAAGAAAATCGTGTGTCCTCTGGATTTACCGCATGTGAAATACCATGTGTGCTTGAACGATTGCATCATTTATCGGAACGAGCACGCGGAGTCTACCATATGTCCGGAGTGCGGCGTCAGTCGGTACAAGAAGGGGAAGAAAGCTCCTCGGAAGGTGGTGTGGTACTTTCCGATCACTCCTCGTCTGCAGCGGTATTTCGCGGATCCTAAGCAAGCAAAGCTAATGCGCTGGCACGCGGAGATGAGGAAGGGAGAAGATGACGCAGATGATCCGGACAAAAAGAAAAAGGACAGGATGTTGAGACACCCTTCGGATGCTAGCCAGTGGAATGCGTTGAACCTCGAGTACCCAGAATTTGGGGACGATCCTAGGAACATAAGGCTGGGCGCGAGCACCGATGGAGTCAATCCGTTTGGCAGCCAGAGCAGCACGCATAGCACCTGGCCCGTGTTTGTGTGGATGTACAACCTCCCCCTGGTTGTGCATGAAGAGGAAGTACATTCAAATGAGTATGCTAATTGAAGGGCCGAAACAACCAGGGAACGACATCAATCTGTATATGGGGCTTCTGAAAGAGGAGCTAGCCACGCTATGGGACACGCCTGCCAATACGTGGGACGCCGCCGCGGAAGAATATTTCCCTATGAGAGCCGCACTGCTCACGACGGTGCACGACTTTCTCGGTTACGGATATGTCGCGGGGCAGGTGGTCCACGGATTCAATGCATGCGTCAGGTGCATGGACGACACAACGTACCGCCAGCTAGATAGAGATCCCGGGTCCTCGAAAACGGTGTTCATGGGACATCGAAGGTGGCTTCGCGAGGACGACCCATGGAGGAAACGCAAGGATCTGTTCGATGGTCAAGACGAACCACGAAGACGGCCACGTACGAGAAGCGGCGAGCAAATAGACGAGCTATTGAAAAATTGGAAAGAGTGCCCACCGCCGGGAAAGAAGCGAAAGGCGCCGGAGCCGCTGCTTAAGGTATGGAAGACGAGGTCTGTTTTCTGGGACTTGCCGTACTGGAAGATCCTCCGTGTGCCTCACAGCCTTGATGTCATGCACATCACGAAGAACGTGTGCGAGAGTCTGCTTGGTACCCTCCTCAACATGCCAGAGAAGACCAAAGATGGGCCGAAAGCAAGGTACGACTTGCAATCAATTGGGATCAGGGAGGAGCTTCACGCGGGACGCCCTAATGATGATGATGATGATGATGATGATGACGATGACGATGATGAGGCGGAGGACACGCAAAGTCGTCGCAAGGGCAAAAAGGCCAAAAAGATCGAATATTACTGCCCCCCGCGTGCTTCACTCTAAGTCAGAAGGAGATCGAGCAGTTTTTCGACTGTCTCCTAGGAGTAAAACTTCCTTACGGTTACGCGGGGAAGATAAGCAGGTACCTAGACAAAGCGAAGCAGAGGTTCAGCGGGATGAAGTCTCACGACTGTCACGTGCTGATGACGCAGATACTTCTGGTTGCAATCCGTGGGATCATGGACGCGCACGTCCGTGAAACGCTTTTTGGCCTATGCAACTTTTTCGACGTCATCTCTCGGAAGTCTGTTGGCGTGAGGCAACTTAGAAGGCTACAGGAAGAGATCGTGGTGATACTGTGCGAGCTTGAGATGTACTTCCCGCCCGCATTCTTCGACGTTATGGTGCATCTGCTGGTACATATCGTGGAGGATATCATCCAACTGGGGCCGACGTTCCTGCACAGCATGATGCCGTTCGAAAGGATGAATGGTGTCATCAAAGGGTACGTTCGCAACAGGGCACGTCCAGACGGAAGCATAGCCAAGGGCTTTCTGACCGAAGAGTGCATCTCCTTCTGCACGAGTTATCTAGAAATCGAGAATCCCGTCGGTCTGCCCGTAAACAGGCACCTCGGGAAGCTCGCTGGATGGGGTCACCGCGAGGGTAGCCGCGAAATGCATGTCGACTTCAAGGGTCGAATCGCCGACTTTGAAAGAGCAAACCTAGTCGCGCTACAACACATAGACGTGGTCGATCCTTGGGTGGTAGAGCACAAAACCTTCATCGCCACGACGTACAATGATCAGGGCCAACAGAGGACGGACAGAGATATAATCAAAGAGCACAACTCAACCTTCACGCGGTGGTTCAAGGACAAGATGCTGACGTACCCTATAGACGAGGATTCTTCTGCGGAAGAAAAACTCATCTTCGCCTTGTCACAGGGCGCCGAACACAACCTGATGACATTTCAGGCGTACGATATCAACGGCTACACATTCTACACCGAGGAAAAGGACATGAAGAGCGATTATCAGAACTCCGGGGTAACGATGGAGTCCTACACCGGTGACATCAAGCAGAGATACTACGGAAAGATCGAGGAGATCTGGGAGCTGAGCTACGCCGGAGAGAATGTGCCGATGTTCCGTGTCAGGTGGGCCAAGAACGTCGTAAAAGAAGACCGACATTTCACCACCATGGTTATACCCGAAGCCAAATCCAAAACAGCGGGCGCAAAGGTCACCGCGAAATATGAGCCATGGGTACTAGCTTCCCAAGTGGACCAATGCTTCTTCATTACCGACCCGCAAAAGCCCAGCCGTGTTGTCGTGAGGAGAGGCAAAAGGAGCATCATCGGAATGGATGGAGCCGCCAACGAGCTAGACTTTGACCAGTACGGCGATCCGAAGATGGAAGATGATGACGACGATGATGAAGAACCATACACAACAAGAAGAAGCAGGACCACCCTACCTAAAGGCCGTCCATTCAAGAGAAGAAGTCTAGGAGTTCCGGGGCTAAATTATTCAACCGCGAGAAAGAAGGGCAAGAAGATTGTGAAAAGATAATTATGTATCATTTTCTTGTATGAATAATGGATGTCATATTGTTAATCTACACATTGTACCGATCAAAATAGACATATAATTTATATTTTTGGATATTTTCTAGATTCTATAGTATTTTAAATATTCTACATAATTATAATTATTTATGCCTTTTATTTTGGTGTATTATGCTATTTATTATAGTGTTAAATCAATTTAATAAAAAGGTGAAAAAATTTGGGGCCGCAGGAGTTCGAACTTTGGCCGGCACAGGTAAACCAAACAGAGAGGGGAGCTAGCCACTGCGTGGGGTCGTATCTTGTCAGCTGTAGGTGCCACGCGCGTTTTGACCTAAACCTAAAGAGGCAGTGGCGCACCCCGAGAGGTGCGCTATTGCTAAGCGTCATAGTGGCGCACCCCTAGAGGTGCGCTATTGCTAAGGGGAGTCGGGGACTTAGCAGAAAAATCCCCTTCTCTTCCCCATCCCGACCAGATCCTCTTCTTCTTCCTCGCGACTGCCACCCCTCCTCTCCGCCGGCCACCCTCCCCTGAGCGACGCCACCCCTCCTCTCACGCGAGCGGCCACAGACACCGGCGGCCAGATCCCCTCGACCTCGATCTACCGGTGGCCTCTCCCCCTCGATTTACCGCCTGCCGCCGTCGCGTCGCCGCAGGTGAGGCCCGTCTCCCCTCCCTCCCTCTCTGACCTAGCGGCGTTCCTCCGTCTACTAACCACATCATGGACACCAGCGCAGGCGCCCAGTTCTTCATCGGCCACCAGTTCGTCAACGGCCCCAGTTCGTCGGCCACCAGTAGGCGCTCAACCTCAAGAACAACGTCAACCTGCGCAAGGACACCATCTGCCTCGTGCCCGACCCCGAGGACGCCGACACTCAGGCCGCCATCGCGAGTCGCCCCGGGTGAGGCCCCTCTCCCTCTCCCTCCCTCTCCCTCCTAACTGGTGCACATACATTGTTCCATTTTTGTTCAATTTAAGGGAAAAAAGAACACAAACGCTACTTGTTGTAACCTACAGGGATATTAATTTGTAGCTTGTGTTGAGGTGTAACAGTGGAAGTTTGATTTTCGATGCTCTGTATGCACTATGCAATGATGCTCTGTATGCTTCACTATGTGCTTCAGAAATGAATGTTAACTATGTGCTTCACTTGCAGAGTGTTGATAGGTAGTTGTAGTTTTCATGCCTAGGTTACTGAATCTTACTGAGATTTCTGAGTTTTCATCTGTTACTTGGTGTTGTTGCTGCTGCTAGATAGGTTGCTGCTGCTTGGTGTTGTTCCTGCTGCTAGATAGGTTGCTGCTGCTAGATAGGTTGCTGCTGTTAGGTGCTGCTGCTGTTAGGTTACATATCCTCTATTTTTTAGAACAAATGCATTGTAAAATCATTCACATGTTTTATATACTTTATATCATATTATGGCATTTATTGGACTAACCTAATAACAAGATGCCCCAGTGCCAGTTCCCATTTTATTACGTCTGTTTATTGCAGAAAAGGCCCAAAACCAAAGTGCTCGGAAAAATCCAGAAAAATCACAGAAATTCTATTTCGCCGGAAGACTCACGGAGCCAGAAGGGCGCAAACGGGGCGGGGTCTCCCACCATGGGCGGTACGACCACGGGGCCGCCCCACCCTATGGGGTGGGCCCCTCGGGACTCCACTCCGCCTCTTTGCCTATATAATCTCTCGTGACCTAAAAACCCGATACCAATTGACGAAAACTCAGGAAAGACTCCGGGGACCACGCCGCCATCGCGAAACTCCGTTTCGGGGGCCAGAACGTTCCGGCACGCCGCCGGGACGGTGCCCGAGTCCTCTCCACACATCGACACCCGCCACATCTTCATCGCCATTCGCTGTCTCCCATGATGAGGAGGAGTAGTTCTCCCCACGAGGCTGAGGGCTCTACCGGTGGCTATGTGGTTCATCTCTCTCCCATGGTGTGATCTTTATGTGATCATAGACTTTGTATCACTATTAATCTATGTCTACTCTAGTGATGTTATTAAAGTAGTCTATTCCTCTCCATGATGTAATGTTGACAGAGTGTGTGCATCATGTAGTACTTAGCGTGGTTTTGATTGTAATCTCTTGTAGATTATGGAGTTAACTATTACTATGATAGTATTGTTGTGATCTATTCCCCCTTTCATAGCTATTGTTGGCAGTGTGTATGCTATGTTAGTACTCGGTCTATATTGCAATGGTCTATTATGCACTCTAGAGGTTACTTAAATATGAACTCGAATGTTGTAAGGCTTGTTTACTCCGGCATGAGGGAGCTCTTGTAGCCCTACACATTGAATGGTGTTTGTTATCCAACAGAGAGTGTTTGAAGTAGCACAAGAGAGAAGTTATTTATTTATGTGATCAATGTTGAGTGTCCACTAGTGAAAGTATGATCCTAGGCCTTGTTTCTAAGCATTGAAACCCCGTTTCCAACAAACAAGTTCTATTACATGTTTGCTTGCTGCCATCTTTATTTCAGATTTGTAATTACTACTTACAATCATCCGTATTACTTGTATTTCACTATCTCTTCGCCGAACTAGTGCACCTATCGCCAAGTCTATGATGAGGAGGGAGTAGTTCTCCCCGAGGCTGAACCACATGTGGTTCATCTCTCCCATGGTGTGATCTTTATGTGATCATGAGCTTTGTATCACTATTAATCTATGTGCTACTCTAGTGATGTTATTAAAGTAGTCTACCTCCATGATGTAATGTTGACTGCATCATGTAGTACTAGGTTATGATTGTAATCTCTTGTAGATTATGGAGTTAACACATGATAGTATTGTTGTGATCTAAGCTTTGTTGACAGTGTGTAAGCATGTTAGTACTCGGTCTATTGCAACGGTCTATTATGGAGGTTACTTAAATATGAATCCCGAAAGCTTGTTTACTTGATAGCCCTACACGTGTTTGTTATCCAACAAGAGAGTGTTTGAAGTAGCACAGAGAAGTTATTTATTTATGTGATCAATGTTGAGAGTGTCCACGAAAGTATGATCCCTAGGCCTTGTTTCTAAGGTAACACCGCTTCCAACAAGGTTACATGTTTGCTTGCTGCCATCCAATTACTACTTACAATCATCCTATTACTTGTATTTCACTATCTCTTCGCACTAGTGTATACATCCGACAAGTGTATTAGGTGTGTTGGTCAAGAGACTTCTTTTATCTTAATTACAGGTTGCTTGAGAGGGATATCTTGACCTCTTGAGTTCGATAAACCTTGGGTGATTCATTTAAGGGAAACTTTTCTACAAAGCTCTTGAGGCCTAACATACAGGAATAGAACAACGACATCAAGCTATTTTCTGGCGCCGTTGCCTATTCACATCCTCCGACTACTAAGAGCACTGTTGTATGTGTGAGATTGCTTTAGATTAATTGCAATTTTCACTAGTTAGCATAATGGAAACAACTATGTTTTTTAATCTATTTCCTGAGTTAAGACATGAACTGTTTGATGCACCTATGGAACCTTATTTGATAGTAGCAATGTTATTAGTATGAACGCCATTACTGCTAATGCTATGGAGAAGTCTAAGCTTGGGGAAGCTAGTTTTTGTGATCTTTTTAGCTTCCCATCTTTAGGGGAGAAAATTTGCTCTGATAATAATTTATCTCCCATATGCGATAACTCTAATGATGCTTGTGATATTTTAAATCCACCTACTGAAAGTTTTCAAGATACCCATGAAAATTATTGAACTGTGGATAACCGCTATGAAGGGGATGGAACTGTTCATCCTGAGATCATTTACTGTTTCTGCATGAATTATGCGGTTATTCAAGGTGCAGGATACGTCCAAACGTATCTACTTTCCCGAACACTTTGCTATTGTTTTGCCTCTAATTTGTGTATTTTGGATGCAACTAACACGGACTAACGCTGTTTCAGCAGAACTGTCTGGTGTCTCGTTTTTGTGCAGAAATCCAACTTTGAAAATCCTCGGAATTTATGCAAAGGTCCTATTTTCTCCATCCGACGTGCCGTAAGGGCAAGCCATGGGGCTCGAGGGCCCCACGCCAGGCCCCGCGGCCCGGAGGGGGCGCGCGGCCCTAGTGTGTGGCGGCCTCGGCTGGCCCCCGACGCCCCCCTTCGGACTACTTATTGCCTTCGACCTAAAACGCACGGAGGAAGTCAAATCGCCAAACCATCCAAGACGCAGCCACCGTTGCGAAACTCCGTCTCGGGACCCGAAACTCCGTTCGGCACTCGGGATGGGGAATTGGAGGAGATCGCCATCATCATCACCGACGCCTCTCCATCGACCAGCCATGTTTCCCCATCCATGTGTGAGTAATTCCCGCTGTAGGCCGAAGGGGATGGTGGGGATTGGATGAGATTGGTCATGTAATAGCATAAGATTGTTAGGGCATAGTGCCTAGTGTCCGTAATTGGTACTTTTATGATATTGTTGCAACTTGTTATGCTTAATGCTTGTCACTAGGGCCCGAGTGCCATGATTTAGATCTGAACATGTTATCGATTCATTATGATATTCATTGCTTTATGATCTTACCTGCAAGTTGTATACACAGTCTATGTCCGGAACCCGAGGCCCCAAAGTGGCGAAATTGGGACAACCGAAGGGGATGGCGGTGTGATAGGAGATCACATGTGTTCACTGAGTGTTAATGCTTTTCTCGGTGCTCTATTAAAAGGAGTGCCTTAATTTCCGCAGATTCCCTAGAGGCCCGATCGATGTGTACAAGTTTCTCATTGCGAGCACACGACTATATATGGAACACATGCCTATTGATTGATTAGTACTTGGATACCGTTTTATTATTATCTCAAATGCCTTGTTACTATTACATGAGTTTCTCTCATCCATGTAACGCCCGTTCATCCATCCCTGTGCCTACAGTATTTTAATCATGCTGTTTACTATAATCACTACCGCTGTCTTTGTTAACTGCTGCTCGTTATTTTCACTACCGCTACTGCTATAAAACTCATTATCGATAAATTCTTAAGAGCAAGTCTGCCAGTGTGCAGCTGAATTGACAACTTCGTTGTTAAGGCTTTCAAGTATTCTTGTCTCCCCTTGTGTTGAATCAATAAATTGCCTACTTCCTCGAAGACTGTTGCGATCCCTATACTTGTGGGTCAAGACTATTTTCCGCGCTGCCGGGAGCATAGCTTTATTTGGAAGTTCACTTGGATTTATATTGTTCGCTACAAATTCTCCATCATGGGTAAACCTCGCGATCCTAAAGTCGCAATATTACCATCCACTACAAGAAAAGGTACAACTCTGAGTACCTCTGCTGCTCTTGATTCACCATCTGTGATTGATAAACTTGTTTCACCACCACATGCTTCACATGCTGGTACTTCTGCTAGATCTGAAAATTCTTATAATATTGATGATGCTTGCTGTGCTTGATGATAGTGGTTCATTGGGATCTTTTCTAGATGCTATTGCTAGGTCTAGACAAATTGAAAATGCTGAAAATCCTAATGAAAATGCTGCTACACCTGTTAATTCACCTGAGTCTGTTGAATACTCTAGTGATAATCTTGATGAGGATTATGTAGAACTTGATGATGATTTTATTGATAAATGCAATGCTACTACTGATGCAAGAAAAATTAAAAAGTTGCTTGCACAACATACTGTTAGATATAAACTGCCTCCTGATCCTAAATTTGCCACATCTCCTATAAACATTAAGGATAAGGATTATGATTTTTCTCTTGATTTGTCTCATATATCTATTGTGGAGAAAACACCTTTTTGTGGTACTGAAAAGAAAGTGTTGTAGAACACATGATTGAGCTATCTACTCTTAGTAGCTTGTTTTCTGATGATGTTAAGAAGCGTACTTATTTCGTTGCTAAAATTTTCCCTTCTCATTAAAGGATGATGCTAAAACTTGGTATAATAATTTGCCACCTGATTCTATTAATAGTCCAAAAGAATTGCTTGATGTTTTCTTCCGTAAATACTTTCCTGCTAGTGCTCAACATATTGCTTTGCAGAGAATTTATAATTTTGACCAGGAAGATGGAGAGAAATTGTCTGAGGCTTGGGCTAGATTTTGCTCTCTTATTAGAGCTCACCTGACCATGGTGGAAAAGCATGATTTACTTGATATATTTTTAGTGGACTAACCATTGAGTCTAGGGCATACCTGGATAGTTGTGCTGTGTTTTGAAAAGAACTCCGAATGCGAAGAATTATTGGCAAAATAGGCCGGAATCATGATGATTGGTCTACACCTGAACCAACCCCAACACCAATATTGAAGAAGAGGGGTATGATTAAATTAAATGATGAAGATATGAGGGAAGCCAAGAAATCTCTTAAAGAGAAGGGTATTAAATCCGAAGACGTGAAGAATTTACCTCCCATAGAAGATTCATGTAAGATCACTCCCCCTTCATCCATGATTGAGGTACACTCTCTTGAACGCTTTACAAGATATTCCGTATTCAAAACCTCCTGCTCAATGCTTAGATGAGTTTGATAATTATATTGTTAAGCAAAATAATTTCAATATGAGAGTAGAGAATCATTTAATGGAAAATTCTCGAGCTATTGGTGAATTGCATGGTATTGTGGAGAGAACCTCCAATGATGTTAAGATGCTTGTTAAACATTTTCAAATGGTTCAAACTCAAATTGATCAACTCACTAAAGTGCAAAATGACTTGTTAAAAGATAATTCTAAAGAAAAACATGCTTATGAAGTAACAACTAGAGGCGGTGTTTCTACCCAGGATCCTCTATATCCTGAAGGGCATCCCAAAAGAATTGAACAAGATTCTCAACGAATGAAACTAGTGTTCCATCTAAGAAAAAGAAAAAGAAACATAAAACCGTTGTAGAATCCTCTGAGCCTGTTAATGATCCTAATAGTATTTCTATTTCGATGCTGAAACTGAAAGTGGTAATGAACATGATAAAGATAATGATAAGAATGATGCTTCCGATAAAGAAGAGGTGAAGAAGAACCCGAAAAGCATGCTAAAAATAAAAAGTATACTAAAGAAGATTTTATTGCTAAGAAACATGGTAGTGAAAGGGAACCTTGGGTTCAAAAGCAAATGCCTTTTCCTGCTAAGAGACTAAAATCAAAGGAAGAAGAACACTATAATAAATTCTGTGATTGGATGAAACCTTTATTTTTGCAAATCCCTTTAATGATGCTATTAAATTGCCTCCTTATTCAAAGTATATGAAAGATATTGTTCCAAAAAGAAAATTCCTAATGAGGAGATTTCCACTATGCTTGCTAATTACTCTTTTAATGGTAAGGTTCCAAAGAAGCTTGGCGACCCAGGTATTCCGACTATTCCTTGTTCTATTAAGAATAATTATGTTAGAACTGCTCTATGTGATTTGGGAGCGGGTGTTAGTGTTATGCCTTTCTCTCTTTATAAGAGACTCTATTTAGATAAGTTGATACCGACCGATATATCTTTGCAAATGGCTGATAAATCTACTGCTATTCCTGTTGGTATATGTGAGGATGTTCCTGTTCAAGTTACTAAGCACTGCTTGATATTAACTGATTTTGTTGTGTTGGAAATGCCCGAAGATGATAATATGTCTATTATTCTTGGGAGACCTTTTTAACACCGCAGGGCTGTTATTGATTGCAATAAAGAAAAGTTACTTTCAATGTCGATGACAAGGAGCATACCGTTTATTTTCCCAAGAGGATTGAGAAAGCATGTGGAGTTAATACAATTTCTAATGTGAGAACTATCAAAGTGGGAACTATTGATTGTCCAATATATGAGCCTAAAAAAGAATATCAAACTCTTGTGATTGGATCCATATCAATACAATACAAGGTAACATGATTGATTTGAGGTTTATTTCTTCATATGTTATGTAAAATTTATTTGGTGGCAAGACTTGATCAACCTTGTTAACAAATTCATTTTATATGCATAGAGGAACTAAACAACATCTCTTTCTCCCTCCACTTGTTCTACTTGCTGTAGCACTTTTGTTTTGCAAAGTTCTTTAGTTAATTGGAGATTTCAAAAAATTTGCTACCCAGTAATAATAATTTTGACACCCAGAAATGTGCATTTTTCAAAGTTTTCAAAATTTCACAAAAATTATACCATTGGTCCTATTTTTCGACGAGGCACCTGGGAACACCCGGGATGACCAAGCACCCAGTGGCACCCACAGCCGGCGGCCGCATGGCGCGCCACCCCGGTGTGTGGGCCCTCCTTGCCCCACTTCATCATCTCTTCCTCCCACTCTCTTCTCTCTCCCGAAAAAACTCGCACCAGGTTCCTCTCACTCGCGTTTTTGCTCAAGAGCTCCAGATTTCTCGATCTCTTTGCTCAGCCCAGATTTCTGTCTGAAATTTGGCACATTTGCTCTTCGGTATGTGACTCCTCCGATTATCCAAGTAGAATTTTTTTTGGTGGAGTATATCTTGAATATTTTGCTGCTGTAGGTAACATTTTTAGTGAGCTTGCATGCTTGTTCTAAGTGGTAGACTAGTTTTGATGCATGATTAGTACTCTAGCAAGTTCCTATGGTAGTTTCCCTCAATTATATGTCACCAAATCAAATTTTATAATGTTTGTTGAAAAATTTCAGAAAATGGAAGGGAGTAGGCACCAACTCAACCAACAAGAATTGGAGGTGCAACAGGTTATGAGAGTTCACCGCGAAGAAGGAGTATACCCCGATTAATCCCGTGGTGGTATAAGTATAATCTTGTCAACCTGCCATTTAATGATTTTTGTGCAGCAATTAGAGTGCCGCAATGGGGATCATGCGAGAAGATAAGGGGATCGCCGCAAGAGTTCTTGGACCTCTTCAAGATGATTTGTCATGGAAGAAGCTTCTCAGAGGATGGTGGTAAAATCAGTAGCATTCAATTCCCAGCTATTCGTTACTTTGCTTATTTCATCACCAAGTGCGTTCTTGCTAGAAAGAATGGAAGTAAGTTATCTATCCCGGATTTAGCCTTTCTAGCTGCTGCATTACAAGGTGATAGGACTTACAACTTGGGTGCTTTGATAGCCAATAGACTTGCTACTAACCGTGAGAAGGGGGGAATTTGTGGAGGTCTCATCGCCTCTCGCTTATTAGCTATGCATGGTGTAGAACCTCACCATCTTGATATTCAGCTCCCCATAGAGAAACTTGACATAGTCTCCATGATTAAGCATGAATTTGTTTCTGATTCGTCTAATTTGAGCAACCTGTCTTACAGAATAACATTTTACAAGAAATCTTGGAGAATAACTAAGAAAACTGAAAAATTAGTAGGATTGCCTGCACCTGTTCTGTTTAACCTTGATTCCAGGGAGGATTGGTCAGTCACGGAAAGTGCAGTTAATGCATACATAGAGGGAGGAAGCCATCGTGCAGGAGGCAACACGGAGGAGGCCGAGGAACACCTCGATTCTTCATCCGATGCAGCGAGTTCTTCGCATCAACAAGTTGGGCATGAGGAGCCTCCACGTTTTTCTTCTGCGTCGGGACTTTATTATGACTACGCCATGTATGATCCACCGGCGTGGAACTCAGACCCTCGCTGGGGTTGATCTCCACTTAGGCCAAAAGCCTATGCTTGGGGGGAGGTATACCGGCATCACTCATTCTTTGCATATTATGGTTGATGGATACTTGTACATACTTGTTTAGTTTCTTTGAGTGGTTTTCTAATGAGAGGAAGATGATATTTGGGGAAGTGCTGCCTGAAAAAAGATTCTGGACTGTTACTAAAAAATTCATGCGCACAGCCAGAACGTTATTTTGAGCTGCCAATTTTTGTGCATGTTCCCCAGGTTGTTATCTAACTTTCATTAGTTGAATACTTTTCGAGCTGAGCAGCGTAAGATTTTCTTAAAAATCGATTACTGTACTGCTGTCAAGTTTTTGCAGATTTCTGCTATCTTGTTTTCCTGTGATTCTTTTAGTTCTCATTTTCTTGTTCTCGCTTTGTTTCTTTCCTAAAACACAAAAACACCAAAAATATTTCTGTTGTTTCTCTTCACCATTTGTTTACTTTAGTTTCTTGATTTTATCTTGCTTTATTTGCTATCGTTGGTTTGCTATAAGAAAATCCAAAAAGATTTTGCTTTGTTTGCTTGTTTCCTTTTGTTCTTGTTTCAAATTCGAAAACACCAAAAATATTTGCTGTTCTTCTTTGGTTTTGTAAAGTTCATTATGAGTTCATTGGTCTTCGGTGGCTGGAGCGTGGTTTTCATTCCATATTATTCAAGCTACACAAGTGAAAAGGCAATAATGACGATATTCGACGATCTGATTGTGGTGAGAGGCTGGTATGAACTCTATTTATTTTCATTTTTGTACATATACTCATCCATGTGAGCATGCTTAGTTGGTTCATGTGAGGTATATGTCATTTAAGAAAGTCTAGTAGTTCATGACATTTATTAAATCCATATTTTGAAGTTTCTTTTTAATTTTGATTGGTTGTTATCTAACTTTCATTAGTTGAACACTTTTCGAGCTGAGCAGCGTAAGATTTTCTTAAAAATCGATTACTGTACTGCTGTCAAGTTTTGGCAGATTTCTGCTATCTTGTTTTTCTGTGATTTTTTTAGTTCTCATTTTCTTGTTCTTGCTTTTTTTCTTTCCTAAAACACAAAAAGACCAAAAATATTTCTGTTGTTTCTCTTCACCATTTGTTTACTTTAGTTTCTTGATTTTATCTTGCTTTATTTTCTATCGTTGGTTTGCTATAAGAAAATCCAAAAAGATTTTGCTTTGTTTGCTTGTTTCCTTTTGTTCTTGTTTCAAATTCGAAAACACCAAAAATATTTGCTGTTCTTCTTTGGTTTTGTAAAGTTCATTATGAGTTCATTGGTCTTCGGTGGCTGGAGCGTGGTTTTCATTCCATATTATTCAAGCTACACAAGTGAAAAGGCAATAATGACGATATTCGATGATCTGATTGTGGTGAGAGGCTGATATGAACTCTATTTGTTTTCATTTTTGTACATATACTCATCCAAGTGAGCATGCTTAGTTGGTTCATGTGAGGTATATGTCATTTAAGAAAGTCTAGTAGTTCATGACCTCTCATGATTAGCTCCAATTTATTAATATGAGTAGCATGTCATAAATATTTGCTTGCATTGCTTTATTCATAGATAGGTATGACATTGTGGTATCCTCCTCTGAATAATTCTCTTGAATCAACTTGGCACATGCTCATGCATGCATATGACTGAACAAAATGTCAATTAAGCCTCGATGATTTACTTTACCTCAGAGTTCTTGTATCACTTTTATGCCTCCGTTAATTTATTTTGTCGCAAGCATGATTATGACAGTTACTGCTCTCTTGATTGTCGCTTCCCAGTCTATTGCTAGACTTCACTTGTACTGAGCGAGAATGCCGCTCGTGCTTCCAAATACCTGAAAACCAAGTTATTCCAGAGTGTCCACCATAAATACCTATGCATGGCATTTCAAACCATTCCAAGTAAATTCTCATGTGCTACCTTTAAACCTTCAAAATGTTTCTCAATTTGTGTCAATGTTTTATAGCTCATGAGGAAGTATGTGGTGTTTATCTTTCAATCTTGTCATTTACTCCTGACAGACTTTCATAATGGACTAGTGGCACATCCGCTTATCCAATAATTTTGCAAAAGAGCTGGCAACGGGGTTCCCAGCCCCAATTAATCAACTTTCATTAATAATTCTCTTCACATGTTTTTCCCTGATTCATCAGTAAGCAACTTAAATTGCAAATAGACACTCCTCCATGGTATGTGATTGATGGAAGGCACCCGAGGATTCGGTTAGCCATGGCTTGTGTAAGCAAAGGTTGGGGGGAGTGTCATCCATAATGAAACTAAAGTACGTGTGTAAACAAAAGAGAAGAGGGATGATTTACCTTGCTGGTAGAGATAACGTCCTTCATGGGAGCCGCTCTTGAAAGTCTGGTTGACGAGGTAGTTAGAGTACCCACTATCATTCGTTGACAACAACAAACACCTCTCAAAATAATTTTACTCCTGTTTTCAAATGAAAAGCTCTAGCACATGTTAATCCCTGCTTCCCTCTGCGAAGGGTCAATCTTTTACTTTTACATTGAGTCTCCATCCTTTCTTTGAGCACTTTCTTGAGAGCACAACTGTCATTCTTAGTATAATATGCTTGTCCCAAAATGTGATTAACTGTGGTATAACTTTGATGCTTTTATCTTTGATAATCTCTATTTCCAGTCTTTCCATGAACTTCAAAGGTGCCCAAGCATTTATGTTTTGCTGTACAATTATGGGCAAGCGAGATACCACTTTATCATATCATTCTATGAACATTGCAATCCTGCTGATAGACATGATTCATGATGCTCATTATTAATTTGTTGGTACCTTTTCCATGATTGACATAGCTATTAGATGATTTTATTTGCATGTATCTTATTATGAACTGCTTAAGTACTTGCCATATCATGAGAATATTTACATCATATGAACAAATGTGTTCGTGAAAGTTCTTTTATCGCACTCAGTTGTCAACTGAATTGCTTGAGGACAAGCAATAAGCTAAGCTTGGGGGAGTTGATACGTCCAAAACGTATCTACTTTCCCGAACACTTTTGCTATTGTTTTGCCTCTAATTTGTGTATTTTGATGCAACTAACACGGACTAACGCTTTTCAGCAGAATCCTCTCGTGTCTCTTTTTGTGCAGAAATCCAACTTTCAGAAAATCCTCGGAATTTATGCGAAAGGTCCTATTTTCCAGAATACCGACGGAGCAGAAGGGCAAGCCAGGTGGGGCCCGAGGGCCACACGCCAGGCCGGCGCGCCCAGGAGGGGGGCGCGGCCCTAGTGTGTGGTGGCCTCGGCTGGCCCCCGACGCCCTCCTTCGGACTACTTATTGCCTTCGACCTAAAAACGCACGGGAGGAAGTCGAATCGCCAGAAACCATCCAGTACGCCGCCACCGTCGCGAAACTCCGTCTCGGGACCAGAAACTCCGTTCGGCACTCGGACGGAATTGGAGGAGATCATCGCCATCATTATTACCGACGCCTCTCCATCGACCAGCCATGTTTCCCCATCCATGTGTGAGTAATCCCCCCGCTGAAGGGGATGGTAGGGATTGGATGAGATTGGTCATGTAATAGCATAAGATTGTTAGGGCATAGTGCCTAGTGTCCGTAATTGGTACTTTTATGATATTGTTGCAACTTGTTATGCTTAATGCTTGTCACTAGGGCCCGAGTGCCATGATTTCAGATCTGAACATGTTATCGATTCATTATGATATTCATTGCTTTATGATCTTACCTGCAAGTTGTATACACGTATTGCTGTCCGGAACCCGAGGCCCCAAAGTGACAGAAATTGGGACAACCGAAGGGGATGGCGGTGATATGAGGATCACATGTGTTCACGGAGTGTTAATGCTTTGCTCCGGTGCTCTATTAAAAGGAGTGCCTTAATTTCCAGTAGATTCCCTAGAGGCCCGGCTGCCACCGGCTGGTAGGACAAAAGATGTTGTGCAAGTTTCTCATTGCAAGCACGTACGACTATATATGGAACACATGCCTATTGATTGATTAGTACTTGGATACCATTTTATTATTATCTGCAAATGCCCTGCTTTGATTGTTACATGAGTTTCTCTCATCCATGCAACGCCCGTTCATCCATCCCTGTGCCTACAGTATTTTAATCCTGATGTTTACTATAATCACTACTGCTGTCTTTGTTACTCTGCGTTATTTCACTACTGCTATCGCTATAAACCGTTACTATCGATAAACTCTTGCGAGCAAGTCTGTTTCAAAGGCACCTGAATTGACAACTCCGCTGTTAAGGCTTTCAAGTATTCTTTGTCTCCCCTTGTGTCGAATCAATAAATTGGGTTTTACTTCCCTCGAAGACTGTTGCGATCCCCTATACTTGTGGGTCATCACAGGTATTTCTATGGATGAAGTTAGGAAGAAATTATTCTCTATGTCGTTGTCTGGTAAAGCGGCGCATTGGTATAAACTGCTGAAGGATGGGCATTCTCTTGATTGGAAGGATATTGTGCCTCTATTTTATTCTAAATTCTATCCTCCAAGTAAAATTCACAAAGACCGAAACCGCATATATAATTTCTGGCCTCATGATGGAGAGAGTATTGCCCAAGCATGGGAGAGATTGAAGTCTTTAATGCTCAAATGCCCCATTCATGAGCTTCCTGGTAATATCATCATTGATAATTTCTATGCAAGACTTTCTTTTCAAGATAAAACCTTGCTGGATACTGCTTGTTCTGGATCATTCACACACAACAAAGAAGAGTTTAAACGGGACCTTCTTGATCGGATTCAGGAGAATACTTAAGGATGGGAGAACGACAAAGGTATAGAGTCAGGTATAAATTATGATTATGAATGCATTGAAACTTTTATGGATACCGATAAATTTCGAAATATGAGTGCTACTTATGGTCTTGACTCTCAAGTTGTTGCAAATCTTTATAAAGCTTTTGCCTCTCATTTTGAATTGCCTAGGAAGAATTTTGATAAGTATCATGAACCTTTTAAAGACACTTGCATGAAGGATGAAACTGTTATTAATGATTGCAATGAACATGTTCAAACTTCTGAAAATGCTATTTCCTATAAGCATGTTAATTTTTGTGGAATGCATAGACCTTGTGGAATTAATCAAATCGAAGATGAATATTGTATCCATCATAGGAATGAAAAAACTAGAAAGTGGTTTAGGGCTCTAGATGATCTTGGTGAAAAAGTTTGTGCCCTCTATCCTTTTATTTGTGAACTTTGCCATAGAGTGGGTCATTTTAATTTTCAATGCTCCTCCAATAATAATTCGAACCCCATGAGTGCTGCAAATTTGTATTGTGATGATGAAATCCTTCCTAATCAGCATGATGAACTTACTTTATTTTTGGGGTGTGAAGAGTTATCAAGAAAAATTTCTTTGTTACATATGAGTGATCTTGATATTGATAGTGTCCTGCATGGGTGTCTTTCTTATTGCATTAATAATTGCCATACAAATACTTACATACAGAATATTTTAGAAGATGACACTTTGCCAAAATATGATAGGACCGTTGTGTGTTTTAAACTTATTAATGAAAAGGAGGAATCCTCCCAAGTTTCTTCTATTGTTTCTGGAAATAAATCAGGTTATGTGGAGAAGCCTCCCATCAAGCCTCTCCCTCCTAAAGAAGGGAACGAGGAGAAGGAGAAGAAGAAGAAGAAGAAGGGAAAGAAGAAGAAGAAGAAGAAGAAGAAGAAGAAGAGGGGGAATAAAAAGAAAGAGGTAATGGCATATCCCCGCGTGTATGAGATAACGATAGGTAACCGTAAGTATGTTGCTCCTAATGATTATTATGATAATGAATCTAAGTACAATGATCTTCCTATGACCTTTACCTACATTAGTGATTATGATTTAGAAGAGCACACTACTTTTGATATTGAAAATCTCTGGGAAACTAATTCTGAAAATGATGATGATAATAATTGCCATAGTATTAATACTATCCATGTTTCTTCCCATGACGATATAGAAAGCTCTAAGCTTGGGGAAGCTTGTTTTGACAAACATGATATTTTTAGTCCCCCAAGCATGGAGGAGAAAATTTACTTTGATGATATTTTACCTCCTATATATGATGATTACAATGATGACTATCATATTTTCAGTCCACCTACTATTGAGGAGAAAATTAATTATGATTACAATATGCCTCCTATATATGATGATTATGGTGATGAGAATAATAATGATAGCTATTTTATTGAATTTGCTCCCACTACAATTAATAGTAAAGACTATGCTTATGTGAAGAGTAATAATTTTATGCATGTAGCTCATGATAAGAATGTTTCATGTGATAGTTATATTGTTGAGTTTGTTCATGATGCTACTGGAAGTTATTATGAGAGAGGGAAACATGGTTATATGCATCTTAATAATACTAAGTTTCCCCTCTTTATGTTGAGAATCTTGAAGTTACTCGAGTTTTATCTTCCTATGCTTGTCACTTTGTTCTTCATGAATTTATTTGTGAACAAGATTCCTTTTCATAGGAAGTGGGTTAGGCTTAATTTTGTTTCATACTTTCTTTTTGATGCCCTCTTTGCTTCAACTCTTATTTCTTGCGAGTGCATCATTAAAATTATTGAGCCCATCTTAATGGCTATAAAGAAAGCACTTCTTGGGAGATAACCAATGTATTATTTTACTACATCAATTTTGTTTTATATTTGAGTCTTGGAAGTTGTTACTACTGTAGCAACCTCTCCTTATCTTTATTTTATTGAATTCTTGTGCCAAGTAAAGTCTTTGATAGTAGGGTTGATACTAGATTTGGATTACTGCGCAGAAACAGATTTCTTACTGTCACGAAATTGAGCAGCCCCGTCTGTAGGTAACTCAGAAAAATCTGCCAATTTACGTGCGTGATCCTCGGATATGCACGCAACTTTCATTCAATTTAAGCTTTTTCATATGAGCAAGTTAAGTGCCCCAGAAAAATTCGTCTTTACGGACTGTTCTGTTTTGACAGATTCTGCCTTTTATTTCGCATTGCCTGTTTTGCTATGTTTGATGGATTTCTTTGTTCCATTAACTTTCAGTAGCTTTGTGCAATGTCCAGAAGTGTTAAGAATAATTATGTCACCTCTGAATATGTGAATTTTTGATTATGCACTAACCCTCTAATGAGTTTGTTTTGAGTTTGGTGTGAAGGAAGTTTTCAAGGGTCAAGAGAGGAGGATGATATAATATGATCAAGAAGAGTGAAAAGTCTAAGCTTGGGGATGCCCCCGTGGTTCATCCCTGCATATTTCAAGAAGACTCAAGCATCTAAGCTTGGGGATGCCCAAGGCATCTCCTTCTTCATCGACAACTTATCAGGTCACCTCTAGTGAAACTATATTTTTATTCCGTCACATCTTATGTGCTTTACTTGGAGCGTCTGTGTGCTTTTATTTTTCGTTTTGTTATTTTCATTCTATGAATAAATTCATGCTTGTGTGGGAGAGAGACACGCTCCGCTTGTTGCATATGAACACATGTGTTCTTAGCTTTACTTTTAATGTTCATGGCGAAGGTTGAAACTGCTTCGTTATGGTTGGAAACAGAAAATGCTTCATGTGGTAATTGGTATAATGTCTTGAATAATTTGATACTTGGCAATTGTTGTGCTCATATAGATCATGTTTAAGCTCTTTCATCATGTACTTTGCACATATTAATGAAGAACTACATAGAGCTTGTTAAAATTTGGTTTGCATGATTGGTCTCTCTAGAGTCTAGATATTTTCCGGTTGAGGTGTTTGAACAACAAGGAAGACAGTGTAGAGTCTTATAATGCTTGCAATATGTTCTTATGTAAGTTTTGTTGTACCGGTTCATACTTGTGTTTGCTTCAAACAACTTTGCTAGCCCAAAGCCTTGTATTGAGAGGGAATTCTTCTCGTGCATCCAAATCCTTGAG
Organism: Lolium multiflorum; assembly: GCA_030979885.1. NCBI lineage: Eukaryota > Viridiplantae > Streptophyta > Magnoliopsida > Poales > Poaceae > Lolium > Lolium multiflorum. The sequence goes on from CM061753.1 coordinate 105,249,489, forward strand.
CCAAAACCTATGCCATTTATGTCCACCATACCTACCTACTATGTGGTATTTCTCTGCCATTCCAAAGTAAATTACTTGAGTGATACCTTTAAAATTTCATTCTTTGTCTTTGCAATACATAGCTCATGGGAAAATAGCCTTAAAAACTATTGTGGTAAAGAATATGTAGCTTATGTATCTTATTTCTTATAAGTTGCTTGTTGAGCGGTAACCATGTTTCTGGGGACGCCATCAACTATTACACCTTTGTTGAATATCATGTGAGTTGCTATGCATGTTCGTCTTGTCTGAAGTAAGGGTGATTTATCATGATCAAATGGTTTGAGTATGCATATTGTTAGAGAAGAACATTGGGCCGCTAACCGAATCCATGTATCATGGTGGAAGTTTCAGTTTGGACATTAATCCTCAATCTCTTATGAGAATATTATCTATTGTTGAATGCTTATGCATTAAAGAGGAGTCCATTATCTATTTTCTATGTTGTCCCGGTATGGATGTCCTTAGTTGAGATCTATCAAAAACGAGAAATCAAATGCGATCTATCTCCTTGGACCTTTGTACAGGCGGCATAGAGGTACCCCTTTGTGACACTTGGTTGAAACATATGTAATGCAATGATAATCCATGGAAATCCAAGCTAATTAGGACAAGGTGCGAGCACTATTGGTATTCTATGCATGAGGCTTGCAACTTATAGGATGTCTTATGCATAACACATATGAATTATTACTACCGTTGACAAAATTGTTTCTATGTTTTCAAAATAAAAGCTCTAGCACAAAAATAGTAATCCATGCTTCCCTCTGCGAAGGGCCTTTCTTTTACTTTATGTTGAGTCAGTTTACCTACTTCCTTCTATCTTAGAAGCAAACACTTGTGTCAACTGTGTGCATTGATTCCTACATACTTGCTTATTTGCACTCATCATATTACTTTGTGTTGACAATTATCCATGAGATATACATGTTGAAGTTGAAAGCAACTGCTGAAACTTATATCTTCCTTTGTGTTGCTTCAAAACTTTCTACTAAGAATTTATTGCTTTATGAGTTAACTCTTGCAAGTCTTATTGATGCTTGTCTTGAAAGTACTATTCATGAAAAGTCTTTGCTATATGATTCAGTTGTTTAGTCATTGTCTTTACCATTGCTTCGAATCACTTCATTCATCTCATATGCTTTACAATAGTATTGATCAATTAGCATGTCACTTCAGAAATTATCCTTGTTATCGTTTACCTACTCGAGGGCGAGTAGGAACTAAGCTTGGGGATGCTTGATACGTCTCAAATATATCTATAATTTCTTATGTTCCATGCTAGTTTTATGACAATACTCACATGTTTTATATGCACTTTATATCATATTATGTAATTTATTGGACTAAACTATTAACAAGATGCCACAGTGCCAGTTTCCTATTATGTCTGTTTATTGCAGAAAAGACCCAAAAACCAAAGTGCTCGGAAAAATCAAGAAAAATCACAGAAATTCTATTTCGCCAGAAGACTCACGGAGCCAGAAGGGCAAGCCAGGGGGGGCCCAGGGCCTCCACACCATAGGCCGGCGCGGCCAGAGGGGTGGCCGCCCCACCCTATGGGGTGGGCCCCTCGGGACTCTTCCGACTCCGCCTCTCCGCCTATATAATCTCTCGTGACCTAAAAACCCGACACCAATTGACGAAACTCCAGAAAGACTCCAGGGACGCCGCCACCATCGCGAAACTCCGTTTCGGGGGACAGAAGTCTCTGTTCCGCACGCCGGACGGGGAATTGCCCCCGGATTCATCTCCATCGACACCACCGCCATCTTCATCGCCATCTCTGTCTCCCATGATGAGGAGGGAGTAGTTCTCCCCGAGGATGAGGGCTCTACCGGTAGCTATGTGGTTCATCTCTCTCTCCCATGGTGTGATCTCTATGTGATCATGAGCTTTGTATCACTATTAATCTATGTGCTACTCTAGTGATGTTATTAAAGTAGTGTATTCCTCCTCCATGATGTAATGTTGACAGTGTGTTCATCATGTAGTACTTGGCGTAGGTTATGATTGTAATCTCTTGTAGATTATGGAGTTAACTATTACTATGATAGTATTGTTGTGATCTATTCCCCCTTTCATAGCTATTGTTGACAGTGTGTATGCTATGTTAGTACTCGGTCTAAATTGCAATGGTCTATTATGCACTCTAGAGGTTACTTAAATATGAACTCCGAATGTTGTGGAGCTTGTTTACTCCGGCTTGAGGGAGCTCTTGTAGCCCTACACAATGAATGATGTTTGTTATCCAACAAGAGAGTGTTTGAAGTAGCACAAGTGAAGAGAAGTTATTTATTTATGTGATCAATGTTGAGAGTGTCCACTAGTGAAAGTATGATCCCTAGGCCTTGTTTCTAAGCATTGAAACACCGTTTCCAACAAGTTCTGTTACATGTTTGCTTGCTGCCATCTTTATTTCAGATTGCAATTACTACTTACAATCATCCATATTAATTGTATTTCACTATCTCTTCGCCGAACTAGTGCACCTATACATCTGACAAGTGTATTAGGTGTGTTGGGGACACAAGAGACTTCTTGTATCGTAATTGGTTGCTTGAGAGGGATATCTTTGACCTCTACCTCCCTGAGTTCGATAAACCTTGGGTGATTCACTTAAGGGAAACTTGTGTTGTCTAAAACCTCTGCTCTTGGAGGCCCAACAATGACATTCTGTTGGATAGTAAACTAGTCTATGCACCTTATGCAAACCAAATGAGGAATTTTGATTTCACAAAAGGTGGTTCTCCTTCTGCTGAGAGCAAATGTAGTTCTTTGTAGTTCATTGGAGTTCATAGGAATGCTCTCTGTAATTTTGATTTCACAAAAGGAGTTCATAGGAATGCTCTTTGTAGTGTTGAATATGTCTATGCTATGTCTCTGGTTATATGCATATCATAAAGGCAGTAGCATTTCCATTGACCTTGGACTCTTGGTAGTGTAGCAAGAAAGGAAGGGGGAAATCATGGAAAATATCATGGAAAAGCTGTTAGTGTAATGCACATTTATTTTGTTGCAAATATTCAGTTTCGTCAGATAAACCTGCTGTTTTAGATGCTTGCCCTTGCAGTAGTTTTTTGCTTGCTTGCATGATGATGTTGTTCAACCATGTTGTTGCTTGCTTGCTGATGTTGTTCTGGTTCCTAGATGTTGCTTAGGTGCTGCTGCTGTTAGGTTGTTGTTTAGTAACTCACAATTGCTGCTGCTGCTTAGGAGCAGTAGTAAAATATCTAGTGAAATTTGAACACCTTGAACTGCAAGTGTTGTTGCTTAAAATTGATTTAGTAACTCACAAGTGAAATTTGAACACCTTGAACTGCAAGCCTGCTGCTTAGTAACTCACAATTGCATGCTATTAAGAGCATTGTTACATGTAAAGTACACTTTAAGCAATAAAAGTCCATTCAGATATTGTTAATGTTATTCACCATCAGGTTAATGTTATTCAGATATACTGTATCATGTTAATGTTGTTTAAAAGACATTTCTGAGTTTTCATCTGTTACTTGGTGTTGTTGCTGCTGCTAGATAGTTGTTGCTGCTGCTAGATAGGTTGCTGCTGCTAGATAGGTTGCTGCTGCTTGGTGTTGTTGCTGCTGCTAGATAGGTTGCTGCTGTTAGGTGCTGCTGCTGTTAGGTTACATATCCTCTATTTTTTAGAACAAATGCATTGTAAAATCATTCATTTTGTTATAGAGCCCATTGGCAAACCTTCAAAATGCCAAGTGGTTTGTGATCATGATGAATGTATCATGTACAGTATGGTTTAGATGTCACATTGGGTATGATGTATGTAGAGAGTGAGAGAGAGTTATTGTAACAAGTGTAAAAAAAATTCAGTAAAACCACCATGTTCTGTTTCGGCCTATTTTCAGTAAAACCAATTGATATTTAAGTTAAACAACTTACATGTGCTATTATTTTTCATGAGTTCAGTCTCAACTGTGAAGACATGCCAGTGTTTCAGGTTTGCCTAGTAACTATGTGATCTGATGGCTCAAGTGTCAAATTAGAAGTACATGTGGTGTCAAAATTAGGATATCATATCTCTGTTTCCCTAAAGGTGAAAAAAAGAAAGCTTCTCTGTTTGAACTCCACAGTACCATGAACATTTTGTTTGTTTCTCTTCAGTTTCCATTTATTAGTCGACATACAGAAAAGGGAAAATTGGCATACTGAACATTGCTTGATGCTATCTGATTCTGGCCATAGTCTGTAGTGTCATTTTCCTATGTAAAGTTTCCATTTATTTGATTCCTTTTTAATGCTGATTTTAATGCTGCTAGGTGTGTATGTTGCTGCTACTTCCTGGAACTTGAGCACCTGACCGTTGCTGCCGCATCTTCCTCGACCCGGAGCAACGCCTCACCTCTCGGCGACTCCACGCGACCCACGGTGAGCAACACCTCACCTCTCCTGGTGTGTATGTTGCTGATGGTGCTTGCTGTTGGTGCTCCTGGTGCTTGCTGCTACTAGTGCTTGCTACCGGTGCTGATGGTGCTTGCTGTTGGTGCTCCTGGTGCTTGCTGCTGGTGCTACTAGTGCTTGCTGCTGGTGCTACTAGTGCTGATGGTGCTTGCTGTTGGTGCTGATGGTGCTTGTTGCTGCTTGCTGCTGCTTGCTACTGCTGCTAGCTGCTAGCTGCTTGCTGCTTGCTGCTTGATGCTGCTTGCTGCTTGCTGTACTGCCCATGGTTAGCTGATGCATATGGTGTATATGGAGGAACAATTGTGTATGTGCCATGGTGCTCAGCTGGTGGATTGTTTTTCTGGTGTATTTTGTCATATTCTTGTGCAGGGATCGACAGAGTTGCCCATTATCGCCGAAATGTTGATTCATTTCCGTTTCGGCGAAAATGGGGCACTCATATGTCCATAAATTAGCATAGGTCATGCCCAATTTTTCCGTGAAATCTTGCGCTAACTTTATGCATTTTTTCCTACTTAGTTCTAACATGGCCGACAACGATGAGGCCGGCGGCAGCGGCAGCAAGCCATTCTGGATGATAACCGATGAAGTGGAGATGATGGAGTCACAACCTCGCCGCGACGACGGCGAGGATGATGGCACCGATCCAGACTACCGAGGGTATGATGCCGCCGAGGATGAAACCACGGATGGCGGCGAACACATGGACGGCGGTGAACACACGGACGACGGCGAGCCGAAGCCCGAATGAGCTTAGCACCGTGAAGCAGGCATTCACCAACGCCAGTGGGCATCCAACGGCGCCCCCTGAACTAGTCAAAGGGTACTGCCCAACTCGGGTGCATCCTCCGGAGCACGGTCTCGATCAACACCGAGAACCTCAGGCATCCTGACCGAGCGAATTTGCGCTCCCTCCTCTTCACGAAGCTGCACGAACGATACGAGTTCCCGGTGGACTGCTCAGAAAAACGTCTCATGCGGAACAAAGTGCACAATGCCGCCCTCACGAAGATGAGCACCGCCCTCGCTAGTTGGCGGAACCGAGTGAAGAAAATGATTCAGAAGGGTGAGAGTTACGAGAAGATCAAGGAGTCAAATCCTTCTATCACCGAGAAAGACTACGCTGATTTCAAGATCAAGTGCGAGAGCGAGTCAACGTCGGATTCTAGTCAGTGGGGGAAGGACATGCGGAAACTGAACTTAGGCACCCACAAACTTGGTCCTAGCGGGTTTAGGGCGGCGCAACCGAAATGGGACGCCCAGGATAAGGAGCGTGTGAGGAACGGCCTCGAACCCCTCTTCTCACAATACAAAAACAAGCAAACCAGGCAGTTCCTCCTGGCCCGGTACCGTGTTGACCCCACTACAAAGGAGCTCACCACCAATCCGGAGGTGAAGGAGTTTGAGGCTCTTCTGGTAAGGAATGCACCCGCTTTATTAGCTCCTTTATGGTTGCATTCGAATTGATGAATCCAAATTACTAAGTGGTTCATGCATGTTCCTCCCGTAGGCTAAGGAGGAAGCTGCTAATAAGGAAGGCGAAATCAGTAGCGGCGCGGGGTCCACGAGCTCCTCGCAGTGTGCCCCTTGGGACAACCCTTTAAATAGGGCGTTGAATGCCCACAAGAAGAGGGATCCATTGAGTAAGCCGACGTCGGCTGGTCGTGTGGTCGGCGAAGGATGCTCTATGAAATGGTCGGATTACTACAAGTCGGGGAAAAAGGAGAAAAAGGCCACCATCGATGAGAAGGAGGTCGCACATCTCAAGGCACAAGTTGCGCAGATCCCGACATTGGTCGAGGAGCAAGTGCGACAACAAGTGCAACATATCGTGGAGACCCAACAGAGGACGCAACGACAGCAAGTGGAGGACCAAGTGGGCAACACGCTTAGCTCTATCATCCCTACCTTGGTTGCCGGTCTGGACGCGTGGTATAGGGGAGGAAAAAAGGGGCTCCCCCGGTTCCCAGTTTCACGGGCAGCAACTCGCACAACGTGGAGCCATCAGTGAGTCCGCAGGCGGCAACAATGGTGTCTCCGGCGGCGCCAACCTTGGTGGCTCCGCGGCGCCAACATTGGTGGCTCCGGCGGCGCCAACCTTGGTGGCTCCCGCGGCGCCAACCTTGGTGTCTCCCGCGGCGCCATTACTTCAGCTCAATGCACCCGTCGCTGCGGATAATACGCCGCCCGGCACCGCGCCAACAAGCGGCCACTCCATCAGTGGCACGCCCGCCGCCGGCGGTGCCTCGACCTTAGCCGAGCTGGACGCCATCACGGTAACCAACCCTCGTCTCCGATGACTTCCATATCCTTGCCTTTGACTAGCTAGCCATCCCTAACGCCCTACATGTTTTCCGCAGGGTGCCGCCGCCGACGTCCCATGCACTCTCCTGCATTTTGTGAACGGCGAGTTGATCGATGTTGCCAAGGCCAAAATCGTTCAACCGAGCAACCGCCAGTTACACGGTGTACCCATGGCACCCGACGTGTATAGGATTCAACTGGTTCGGGTGCTTAGTGGCTACGACGACGTGGTACCTCCCTTTCAACCCCATGGTGCCGACGAAGATGAGGTCCTTACCCTCCACCAATGCTTCAATTGGTCCATGGTTTGGCCAAAGAGCCAGATTCGTTTGGGGGCGAGCGACACCACCCCACGGACAGCACCCCAAGCCGTGCCGGCGCCAAGCCATGGCAAGACCACCCCAACGGTGCCGCCATCAGCCGACGAGGACATGCATATGGCACAGGATCCGAACGATGGTCCGGACGAGGACAGTACGTTTGCCAACCTTGACTGCAACTTCGATTTTGGGATGGACTACGATCTCAGTAGCCAACCCTCTCAAGCTGCCGCCGAGGGGAAAACCTATTGCAACAAGCGGCGCCTATTCTGTTCTCAGGAGACGCCTCCAGCTGCCGACTTCACCGAGACTCAGCCGATAGCCGAGGTGAGAAGTGTTATCAGTCCTAACACACTGAAGAAGGCTTGCGAAGAGGAGAATGCAGTCCCAATAAATACGAAGCCGAAGGGACGGAAAAGAAAGAAGAAGGACGACAAGTCTGCCAGCCAGCCGGCACCGATCCGTGCTCAGGACGGGCCACCAGTGCCCAAGGATATCGAGTCGAGGGTGCATGTGTCGGGTGAGCCGATGCTAATTAAAAGATTGTACGATGCTGCACCCGGTCCTATGCGATCTCTGGTGGACGGTGTTTGGCATATGGAGGAGCGGCGTCTCAAGGAGAAAGATAATGGATACCCGGTGTATGTGGCCAAGGTGCCCTCGGGCCATGGCTTTGTCGATAGCGGCTTCGCCCAGAAGATCTTCTTGCGGTATGATGACATCTTCGCCATGTTGAACAGTTATCCGCTGCACTACACCTTCATTCGCCTATACTCGCTCAGCAAGGCGATGCGGATCATTAGAGACAAGACCCCGGGCATCGCGATAGCCGACCCCTTCTACATGCGTGCCGTCCACTTGGCCAGCGCCGGTGACCGGAAAGTGGCGAGTGAGTACCTCAAAGGCTTCTTTCTAGCGAACCAGAAGAAGTACAACCTCCTCCTGCCTGTATTTCCCGAGTAAGTCATCCCCTCACCGGTCTTAACACGTGATTTTTTTAGATTTCCATCGTCCTGTTCTTAAACATTATGTGTTCTATACGCAGAGACAATACCTGCACACTCATCTCCATAACCCCGAAATATTCCATGGCCACATACTTTGATGCGGAGAGTAAGTCAAGCACGGACTACACGAATGTCAAGGCTGTACTTGATGATGCTCTCAATGGCTACGTCAAAGCTAAAGGCATCATGGAGAGGCCAAATCGTAGGTACGGGAAGCACGTGTTCAAGCACATAACAAATTTCCCCTGCGTCAAGAAGCCGCCTTCTAGTAAGAAGGATGCCTACTACGCCCTCCACCACATGGAGGCATTCATACGGGACCAGCAGAAGCTTACGCTGCCTGAGCATCTCAGAGACTGGGGCAACAAATTGTCGCGGGTCCGGGACGATGGCATCAAGCAAGAGTTCTTTCGCATCCAAGTAGAGTTCTGTCAAATCATCTTTCAAGATGTCATTAGAAGCGCGGGGGAGTTCTATGCCGGCTATCAGCTGTCGAACAGTGACATAGACACAATGCTCCAAATGCAGGGTGACGACTACCGCTCATGGATGTGCTTGAAGAAAGGCGGCGGTTTTATCCACGCTCCTAAGTCCCTTTAGCCGAGTCTTGATGTGCGAGCCTAGTTATGTAGTTGTGAACTAAAGACGAGCTTGTGTTGTAATAAACTTTATCCAGCACTTTACTTGCATGTCTGTTTAATTACTAGTTCGGCTATGTTTGTGAACTTATATATATGGCTCTGTCGTTTTCCGCACTTGATTTGGTCGTTAATTTTGTTTGCATATGCCGATGATTAGAATGGTTGGTCACTACACTTGGGGGAGGCGCTAGTGAGCCTGGTGCGATGACACAAATATCAATCTCTTGTGCATCCTACTTGGTCTCACTAACGCCTTCCCTAAATTTTAATATTTGTTTGGACCAACAATGTATGAGGCCCTCGTCATTCCATTTGCTTTGGTTTTTCAGAATGCCGATGATTAGAATGTTCTGTCAACTCCGGGGTGGTGCCAGTGAGCCTGGTGTGATGACACAAATATCAATCTCTTGTGCATCCTACCTGGCCTCACTGACGCCATCCCGGAATGTTCATATTTGTTTCGACCAACAATGTATGAGTCATTCCATTTAGTTCATTGATGGCGTGTAAGACACACGTCCGCTGGGAACCCCAAGAGGAAGGTGTGATGCGTACAATGTTAAATCCCTCAGAAGAAACCAAGGTTATCGAACCCGTAGGAGTCAAGGAACACGTGAAGGTTGTTGGTGACGGAGTGTAGTGCGGCGCAACACCAGGGATTCCGGCGCCAACGTGAACCTGCAAAACACAATCAGCAGTACTTTGCCCCAATGTAACAGTGAGGTTGTCAATTCACCGGCTTGCTGTAAACAAAGGATTAGATGTATAGTGTGGAAGATGATGTTTGTTTGCGAAGAACAGTAAAGAACAAGTTTGCAGTAGATTGTATTTCAGATGTAAAGAATGGACCGGGGTCCACAATTCACTAGTGGTGTCTCTCCCATAAGATAAATAGCATGTTGGGTGAACAAATTACAGTTGGGCAATTGACAAATAGAGAGGGCATAACAATGCACATACATATCACGATGACTACTATGAGATTTAATCGGGCATTACGACAAAGTACATAGACCGCTATCCGGCATGCATCTATTCCTAAAAGTCCACCTTCAGGTTATCGTCCGAACCCCTTCCAGTATTAAGTTGCAAACAATAGACAATTGCATTAAGTATGGTGCGTAATGTAATCAACAATCCTTAGACAAAGCATTGATGTTTTATCCCTAGTGGCAACAGCACATCCACAACCTTAGAACTTTCAGTCACTCCAGATTCAATGGAGGCATGGACCCACTATCGAGCATAAATACTCCCTCTTGGAGTCACAAGTATCAACTTGGCCAGAGCCTCTACTAGCAACGGAGAGCATGCAAGAACATAAACAACACATATATGATAGATTGATAATCAACTTGACATAGTATTCCATATTCATCGGATCCCAATAAACACAACATGTAGCATTACAAATAGATGATCTTGATCATGATAGGCAGCTCACAAGATCTAACATGATAGCACAATGAGGAGAAGACAACCATCTAGCTACTGCTATGGACCCATAGTCCAGGGTGAACTACTCACACATCAACCGGAGGCGACCATGGTGATGAAGAGTCCTCCGGGAGATGTACTCGGCAGGGTGCCGGAGGCGATCTCCGAATCCCCCGAGATGGGATTAGCGGCGGCGGCGTCTCTGGAAGGTTTTCCGTATCGTGGCTCTCGTACCGGGGTTTTCGCGACGGAGGCTAAAGTAGGCGGAAGGGCAGGCCGTCGGAGGCTGGCGAGGGGCCAGACCATAGGGCAGCGCGGGCCCCATGGCGCGCGGCCCTATGGTGGCGGCGCCTCGTCGCCCCACCGTATTCCCTTCGGTCTTCTGGAAGCTTGGTGGAAAAATAAGACCCCGGCGTTGATTTCGTCCACCCGAGAATATTTCCTTTGTAGGATTTCTGAAACCAAAAACAGCAAAACAACAACTGGCTCTTCGGCATCTCGTCAATAGGTTAGTGCCGGAAAATGCATATAAATGATGTAAAGTGTGTATAAAACATGTGAGTATCATCATAAAAGTAGCATGGAACATAAGAAATTATAGATACGTTTGAGACGTATCAAGCATCCCAAGCTTAGTTCCTACTCGCCCTCGGTAGGTAAACGATACCGGGGTTAATTTCCGAAGTGACATGCTATCATAATCTTGATCAATACTATTGTAAAGCATATGAGATGAATACAGCGATTGAAGCAATGGTAAAGACAATGAATAAACAACCGAATCATATAGCAAAGACTTTTCATGAATAGTACTTTCAAGACAAGCATCAATAAGACTTGCATAAGAGTTAACTCATAAAGCAATAAATTCTTAGTAGAAAGCTTTGAAGCAACACAAAGGAAGATATAAGTTTCAGCGGTTGCTTTCAACTTCAACATGTTTATCTCATGGATAATTGTCAATACAAAGTAATATAACAAGTGCAATAGGTAAACATGTAAGAATCAATGCACACAGTTACACAAGTGTTTGCTTCTAAGATAGAAAGAAGTAGGTAAACCGACTCAACATAAAGTAAAAGAATGGCCCTTCGCAGAGGGAAGCATGGATTACTATTTTTGTGCTAGAGCTTTCATTTTGAAAACATAGAAACAATTTTGTCAACGGTAGTAATAAATCATATGTGTTATGTATACGACATCTTATAAGTTGCAAGCCTCATGCATAGATTACCAATAGTGCTCGCACCTTGTCCTAATTAGCTTGGATTTACATGTATTATCATTGCATAACATATGTTTCAACCAAGTGTCACAAAGGGGTACCTCTATGCCGCCTGTACAAAGGTCTAAGGAGAAATTTCGCATTGGATTTCTCGCTTTTGATTATTCTCAACTTAGACATCCATATCGGGACAAAATAGACAAGGTAATGACTCCTCTTTAATGCATAAGCATTCAACAACATGTATAATATTCTCATAAGAGATTGAGGATTAATTGTCCAAACTAAAACTTCCACCATGATTCATGGCTTTAGTTAGCGGCCCAATGTTCTTCTCTAACAATATGCATACTGAAACCATTTGATCATGATAAATCACCCTTACTTCAGACAAGACGAACATGCATAGCAACTCACATGATATTCAACAAAGGTGTAATAGTTGGTGGCGTCCCCAGAAGCATGGTTACCGCTCAACAAGCAACTTATAAGAAATAAGATACATAAGCTACATATTCTTCACCACAATAGTTTTTAAAGCTATTTTCCCATGAGCTATATATTGCAAAGACAAAGGATAGAATTTTAAAGGTAGCACTCAAGTAATTTACTTTGGAATGGCAGAGAAATACCATGTAGTAGGTAGGTATGGTGGACACAAATGGCGTAGTTTTTGGCTCAAGGATTTGGATGCACGAGAAGAATTCCTCTCAATACAAGGCTTTGGCTAGCAAGGTTGTTTGAAGCAAACTCAAGTATAAACAGCAAAACTTACATAAGAACATATTGCAAGCATTATAAGACTCTACGCTGTCTCCTTGTTGTTCAAACACCTTAACCAGAAAATATCTAGACTCTAGAGAGACCAATCATGCAAACCAAATTTTAACAAGCTCGATCTATGTAGTTATTCATTAATAGGTGCAAAGTACATGATGCAAGAGCTTAAACATGATCTATATGAGCACAACAATTGCCAAGTATCAAATTATTCAAGACATTATACCAATTACCACATGAAGCATTTTCTGTTTCCAACCATATAATAATGAATGAAGCAGTTTCAACCTTCGCCATGAACATTAAAAAGTAAAGCTAAGAACACATGTGTTCATAAGAAACAGCGGAGCGTGTCTCTCTCCCACACAAGGAATGCTAGGATCCGATTTTATTCAAACAAAACAAAAACAAAAACAAACAGACGCTCCAAGTAAAGCACATAAGATGTGACGAAATAAAAATATAGTTTCACTAAAGGTGACCTGATAAGTTGTCGATGAAGAAGGGATGCCTTGGGCATCCCCAAGCTTAGATGCTTGAGTATTCTTAAAATATGCAGGGATGAACCACGGGCATCCCCAAGCTTAGACTTTTCACTCTTCTTGATCATATTGTATCATCCTCCTCTCTTGACCCTTGAAAACTTTCTCCACATCAAACTCAAAACAAACTCATTAGAGGGTTAGTGCATAATCGAAAATTCACATATTCAGAGGTGACATAATCATTCTTAACACTTCTGGACATTGCACAAAGCTACTGAAAGTTAATGGAACAAAGAAATCCATCAAACATAGCAAAACAGGCAATGCGAAATAAAAGGCAGAATCTGTCAAAACAGAACAGTCCGTAAAGACGAATTTTCTGGGGCACTTAACTTGCTCAGATGAAAATGCTCAAATTGAATGAAAGTTGCACATATCTGAGGATCACGCACGTAAATTGGCAGATTTTTCTAAATTACCTACAGAAGGGGCTGCTCAATTTCGTGACAGTAAGAAATCTGTTTCTGCGCAAGTAATCCAAATCTAGTATCAACCCTACTATCAAAGACTTTACTTTGGCACAACAATGCAATAAAATAAAGATATGGAGAGGTTGCTACAGTAGTAACAACTCCAAGACTCAAATATAAAATAAAAGTGCAGAAATAAAATAATGGGTTGTCTCCCATAAGCGCTTTTCTTTAACGCCTTTCAGCTAGGCGCAGAAAGTGTGAATCAAGTATTATCGAGAGATGAAGCATCAACAGAGGGGTTTGGAGTTTTCTCAACCATGCATTGTATCTTATCTATGTAAGTTTCAGAGGCCCCTTTTTCATTACTCTTAGGCTTTTATTCTCATCAAACAAATTTTCAGAACAAGCCAACCATAGTTATTTTCTAGAGCTTCATGCATTCCTAGGAGCTTACTAGGTATCGGTACTTTAATATCCCCACCATCATTAACATTATTAGTGTACTTTATTCTATCCATGTCCATCTTTTCAAGTGTTCTTGCAAAATCGGTGAAAAGACCAAGCCTCTTATGCTTAATAAAAACTTTTCTAGCTTCTTTAGCTATATCACCAAATTCTCTAAGAAGGACATCTAAAACAAAATTTCTCTTTTCTCCCATTTCCATATCAGAGAGTGTAAGAAACATATGTTGGATTATAGGATTGAGATTAACAAATCTAGTTTCCAACATGTGTATTAAACAGGCAGTAGCACTTTCATAAGTAGGAGCAACTTTTACCAAGGGTGTATCTTCAAAATCTTCATCCATACTAACATGGGTGAAAAATGCTTCTATATTATCTCTTCCAATGATAGACCTGATACGTCTCCCACGTATCGATAATTTCTTATGTTCTATGCCATATTATTGATGATACTACATGTTTTATGCACACTTTATGTCATATTCGTGCATTTTCGGAACTAACCTATTAACAAGATGCCAAGTGCCAGCTTGTTGTTTTCTCGCTCGTTTTTGGTTTCAGAAATCCTAGTAACGAAATATTCTCGAATTGACGAAACGAAGACCCAGGGCCTATTTTGCCACGAACCTTCCGAAGACCGAAGAGCATACGAGGGGGCCACGAGGTGGCCAAACCACAAGGCAGCGCGACAAGGGGGCCAGCGCCGCCCCGTGGTGTGGGCCCCCGTCAGCCCCGACTCTGCCCTTCCGCCTACTTAAAGCCTCCGTCGCGAAACCCTGATGCGAAAAACCACGATACGGAAACCTTACTGAGACGCCGCCGCCGCCTAATCCCATCTCGGGGGGATTCGGAGATCTCCTCACGGACTCACCGGAGGGGGATTCATCTCCCGGAGGACTCCTACACCGCCATGGTCGCCTCCGGAGTGATGAGTGAGTAGTTCACCCCTGGACTATGGGTCCATAGCAGTAGCTAGATGGTTGTCTTCTCATTGTGCTTCATTGTTGGATCTTGTGAGCTGCCTAACATGATCAAGATCATCTATCCGTAATACTCTATGTTGTGTTTGTCGGGATCCGATGGATAGAGAATACCATGTTATGTTAATTATCAATTTATTGCATATGTGTTGTTTATGATCTTGCATGCTCTCCGTTATTAGTAGAGGCTATGGCCAAGTTGATGCTAGTAACTCCAAGAGGGAGTATTTATGCTCGATAGTGGGTTCATGCCCGCATTGACACCTGGGACAGTGACAGAAAGTTCTAAGGTTGTGTTGTGCTGTTGCCACTAGGGATAAAACATTGGCGCTATGTCCGAGGATGTAGTTGTTGATTACATTACGCACCATACTTAATGCAATTGTCTGTTGCTTTGCAACTTAATACTGGAGGGGGTTCGGATGATAACCTGAAGGTGGACTTTAGGCATAGATGCAGTTGGATGGCGGTCTATGTACTTTGTCGTAATGCCCAATTAAATCTCACCGTACTTATCATGACATGTATGTGCATTGTTATGCCCTCTCTATTTGTCAATTGCCGAACTGTAATTTGTTCACCCAACATGCTTTTATCTCATGGGAGAGACACCTAGTGAAGTGTGGACCCCGGTCCATTCTTCATCTGAAATACAAATCTGTTGCAATACTTGTTTTACTGTTTTCTCTGCAAACAATCATCTTCCACACAATACGGTTAATCCTTTGTTACAGCAAGCCGGTGAGATTGACAACCTCACTGTTTCGTTGGGGCAAAGTACTTGGTTGTGTTGTGCAGGTTCCACGTTGGCGCGGAACCGGTGTTGCGCCGCACTACATCCCGCCGCCATCAACCTTCAACGTGCTTCTTGGCTCCTCCTGGTTCGATAAACCTTGGTTTCTTTCTGAGGGAAAACTTGCTGCTGTGCGCATCATACCTTCCTCTGGGGTTGCCCAACGAACGTGTGAAATACACGCCATCAAGCTCTTTTTCGGCGCCGTTGCCGGGAGATCAAGACACGCTGCAAGGGGAGTCTCCACTTCTCAATCTCTTTACTTTGTTTTTGTCTTGCTTTATTTTATTTACTACTTTGTTTGCTGCATTATATCAAAACACAAAAAAATTAGTTGCTAGCTTTACTTTATTTACTATCTTGTTTGCTATATCAAAAACACACAAAAAATAGTATACTTGCATTTACTTTATCTAGTTTGCTTTATTTACACCTGCTAAAATGGCTACCCCTGAAAATTAAGTGTGTGACTTCACTAGCACAAATAATAATGATTTCCTATGCACACCTATTGCTCCACTGCTACTACAGCAGAATTCTTTGAAATTAAACCTGCTTTACTGAATCTTGTTATGCGAGAGCAATTTTCTGGTGTTAGTTCTGATGATGCTGCTGGCCATCTCAATAATTTTGTTGAACTATGTGAAATGCAAAAATATAAAGATGTAGATGGTGATATTATAAAATTAAAATTGTTTCCTTTCTCATTAAGAGGAAGAGCTAAAGATTGGTTGCTATCTCTACCTAAGAATAGTATTGATTCCTGGACTAAATGCAAGGATGCTTTTATTGGTAGATATTATCCTGCTAAAATTATATCTTTGAGGAGTAGCATAATGAATTTTAAACAATTGGATAATGAACATGTTGCTCAAGCTTGGGAAAGAATGAAATCTTCTGGTTTAAAATTGCCCAACCCATGGACTGACTACTTGGATGATCATCCAAACCTTCTATGCAGGACTAAATTTTCTTCGCGGAATTTATTGGATTCAGCTGCTGGAGGTACCTTTATGTCCATCACTCTTGGTGAAGCAACAAAGCTTCTTGACAATATGATGGTTAATTACTCTGAATGCACACGGAAAGAGCTCCACAAGGTAAGAAGGTAAATTCTGTTGAAGAATCCTCTTCCTTGAATGATAAGGTTGATGCTATTATGTCTATGCTTGCGAATGATAGGACTAATGTTGATCCTAATAATGTTCCATTAGCTTCATTGGTTGCCCAAGAAGAACATGTTGATGTAAACTTCATTAAAAATAATAATTTCAACAACAATGCTTATCGGAACAATTCTAGTAATAACTATAGGCCATATCCTTATAATAATGGTAACGGTTATGCTAATTCTTATGGGAATTCTTACAACAATAATAGGAATACACCCCCTGGACTTGAAGCTATGCTTAAAGAATTTATTAGTACACAAACTGCCTTTAACAAATCTGTTGAGGAAAAGCTCAATAAAATTGATATTCTTGTTTCTAGAGTTGATAGTCTTGCCTCTGATGTTGATCTTTGAAATCGAAAGTTATGCCTAATAGGGATATTGAAAATAAAATTGTTACTACATCAAATGCCATCCAAGTTAGAATTAATGAGAATATAAGATTAATGGCTGAACTGCGTGCTAGGTGGGATAGAGAAGAAAATGAAAAACTAGCTAAAAAGGAAAATGTAGCTAAAGTTTGGACTATTACCACCACTAGCAATGCTAATGATTTATATGTTGCTGCACCTCCTACTATCAATGATAAATAATTGGTGTTGGCAATGCTTCTACTCCTAGTGCAAAGCGCGTAAAATTACTAAACGCTAAAATCTGAAACTGATGTGATAAATCTGAAATTTTTTCCAACCTTGGGGATGATAATCCCATTGCGTTAGATTGTAATGATTTAGATTTTGATGATTGCCACATCTCTGAAGTTATAAAGTTCTTACAAAAACTTGCTAAGAGTCCTAATGCTAGCGCTGTAAACTTGGCTTTCACAAAACATATTACAAATGCTCTCATAAAAGCTAGAGAAGAGAAACTAAAACTTGAAACTTCTATTCCTAGAAAGCTAGAGGATGGTTGGGAGCCCATCATTAAAATGAGAGTCAAAGATTTTGATTGTAATGCTTTATGTGATCTTGGTGCAAGTATTTCTGTTATGCCTAAGAAAGTCTATGATATGCTTGACTTGCCACCATTGAAAAACTGTTATCTGGATGTTAATCTCGCTGATAATGCTAAAAAGAAACCTTTGGGGAGAGTTGATAATGTTCATATTATGGTTAACAATAACCTTGTCCTCGTTGATTTTGTTGTCTTGGATATTGAATGCAATGCATCTTGTATTGGGAAGACCTTTTCTTCGAACCGTTGTGCTACTATTGATATGAAGGAAGGTAATATTAAATATCAATTTCCTCTCAAGAAAGGTATGGAACACTTCCTAGAAAGAGAATGAAGTTACCTTATGATTCTATTATTAGAACAAATTATGATGTTGATGCTTCGTCTCTTGATGTTACTTGAGTTACACTTTCTGCGCCTAGCTGAAAGGCGTTAAAGAAAAGCGCTTATGGGAGACAACCCATGTTTTTACTACAGTATTTTTTATTTTATATTTGTGTCTTGGAAGTTGTTTACTACTTTAGCAACCTCTCCTTATCTTAGTTTTATGTTTTGTTGTGCCAAGTAAAGTCTTTGATAGTAAAGTAAGTACTAGATTTGGATTACTGCGCAGTTCCAGATTTCTTTTCTGTCACGAATCTGGGTCTACCTCCCTGTAGGTAGCTCAGAAAATTAAGCCAATTTACGTGCATGATCCTCAGATATGTACGCAACTTTCATTCAATTTGAGCATTTTCATTTGAGCAAGTCTGGTGCCCTAATAAAATCCATATTTACGGACTGTTCTGTTTTGACAGATTCTGCCTTTTATTTCGCATTGCCTCTTTTGCTATGTTGGATGAATTTCTTTGATCCATTAATGTCCAGTAGCTTTATGCAATGTCCAGAAGTGTTAAGAATGATTGTGTCACCTCTGAACATGTTAATTTTATTATGCACTAACCCTCTAATGAGTTGTTTCGAGTTTGGTGTGGAGGAAGCTCAAGGATCAAGAGAGGAGTATGATGCAATATGATCAAGGAGAGTGAAAGCTCTAAGCTTGGGATGCCCTGGTGGCTCACCCCTGCATATTATAAGAAGACTCAAGCGTCTAAGCTTGGGGATGCCCAAGGCATCCCCTTCTTCATCGACAACATTATCAGGTTCCTCCCCTGAAACTATATTTTTATTCCGTCACATCTTATGCACTTTGCTTGGAGCGTCTGTTTGCTTTTGTTTTTGTTTTGTTTGAATAAAATGGATCCTAGCATTCACTTTATGGGAGAGAGACACGCTCCGCTGTAGCATATGGACAAGTATGTCCTTAGGCTCTACTCATAGTATTCATGGCGAAGTTTCTTCTTCGTTAAATTGTTATATGGTTGGAATTGGAAAATGCTACATGTAGTAACTCTAAAATGTCTTGGATAATTTGATACTTGGCAATTGTTGTGCTCATGTTTAAGCTCTTGCATCATATACTTTGCACCTATTAATGAAGAAACACTTAGAGCTTGCTAATTTGGTTTGCATATTTGGTTTCTCTAGAGTCTAGATAACATCTAGTATTGAGTTTTGAACAACAAGGAAGACGGTATGGAGTCTTATAATGTTTACCATATGTCTTTTATGTGAGTTTTGCTGTACCGTTCATCCTTGTGTTTGTTTCAAATAACCTTGCTAGCCTAAACCTTGTATCGAGAGGGAATACTTCTCATGCATCCCAAATACTTGAGCCAACCAATATGCCATTTGTGTCCACCATACCTACCTACTACATGGTATTTATCCGCCATTCCAAAGTAAATTTCTTGAGTGCTACCTTTAAAATTCCATCATTCACCTTTGCAATATATAGCTCATGGGACAAATAGCTTAAAAACTATTGTGGTATTGAATATGTACTTATGCACTTTATATCTCTTATTAAGTTGCTTGTTGTGCGATAACCATGCTTCTGGGGACGCCATCAACTATTCTTTGTTGAATATCATGTGAGTTGCCATGCATATCCGTCTTGTCTGAAGTAAGAGAGATCTACCACCTTTATGGTTGGAGCATGCATATTGTTAGAGAAGAGCATTGGGCCGCTAACTAAAGCCATGATTCATGGTGGAAGTTTCAGTTTTGGACATATATCCTCAATCTCATATGAGAATAATAATTTTTGCCACATGCTTATGCATTAAAGAGGAGTCCATTATCTGTTGTCCATGTTGTCCCGGTATGGATGTCTAAGTTGAGAATAATCAAAAGCGAGAAATCCAAAATGCGAGCTTTCTCCTTAGACCTTTGTAGAGGCGGCATGGAGGTACCCCATTGTGACACTTGGTTAAAACATGTGCATTGCAAAGATCCGGTAGTCCAAGCTAAATAGGACAAGGTGCGGGCACTATTAGTATACTATGCATGAGACTTGCAACTTGTAAGATATAATTTACATAACTCATATGCTTTATTACTACCGTTGACAAAATTGTTTCATGCTTTCAAAATAAAAGCTCTAGCACAAATATAGCAATCGATGCTTCTTTGAAGGACCATTCTTTTTACTTTTATGTTGAGTCAGTTCACCTATCTCTCTCCACCTCAAGAAGCAAACACTTGTGTGAACTGTGCATTGATTCCTACATACTTGCATATTGTACTTGTTATATTACTCTATGTTGACAATTATCCATGAGATATACATGTTACAAGTTGAAAGCAACCGCTGAAACTTAATCTTCCTTTGTGTTGCTTCAATACCTTTACTTTGATTTATTGCTTTATGAGTTAACTCTTATGCAAGACTTATTGATGCTTGTCTTGAAGTACTATTCATGAAAAGTCTTTGCTTTATGATTCACTTGTTTACTCATCTCATTACCATTGTTTTGATCGCTGCATCCACTACATATGTTTACAAATAGTATGATCAAGGTTATGATGGCATGTCACTTCAGAAATTATCTTGTTATCGTTTTACCTGCCGGGGACGAGCGAACTAAGTGGGATGCTTGATACGTCCCGACGTATCGATAATTTCTTATGTTCTATGCCATATTATTGATAATACCTACATGTTTTATGCACACTTTATGTCATATTCGTGCATTTTCAGGAACTAACTCTATTAACAAGATGCCAGTGGGTTGACTCTGTTTTTGGTTTCAAATCCTAGTAAATATTCTCGGAATTGACGAAACGAAGACCCAGGCCTATTTTGCCACGAAGCTTCCGAAGACCGAGTACACGGGGGCCACGAGGTGGAAACCACAAGGCGGCACGGCCAAGGGGGCCCGCGCCGCCCTGGTGTGGGCTCCGCCCCCGACTCTTCCTTCGCCTTCTCCGCGCGAAAACCCCGATGCAAAACCACGAGACGTAAAACCCAGAGACGCCGCCGCCGCCAATCCCATCTCGGGGGATTTCGAGATCTCCTCCCGCACTCGCCGGAGAGGGGATTCATCTCCCGTAGGACTCTACACCGCCATGGTCGCCTCCGAGGGATGAGTGAGTAGTTCACCCTGGACTATGGGTCCATAGCGTAGCTAGATGGTTGTCTTCTTCTCATTGTGCTTCATTGTTGGATCTTGTGCTGCCTAACATGATCAAGATCATCTATTTGTAATACTCTATGTTGTGTTTGTCGGATCCGATGGATAGAGAATACCATGTTATGTTAATTATCAATTTATTGCATATGTGTTGTTTATGATCTTGCATGCTCTCCGTTATTAGTAGACTCGCCAAGTTGATGCTAGTAACTCCAAGAGGGAGTATTTATGCTCATAGTGGGTTCATGCATTGACACCTGGGACAGTGACAGAAGTTCTAAGGTTGTGATGTGTTGCCACTAGGGATAAAACATTGGCGCTATCCGAGGATGTATTGTGTTGATTACACCATACTTAATGCAATTGTCTCTTTGCAACTTAACACCGGAGGGGGTTCGGATGATAACCCCAAGGTGGACTTTTTAGGCATAGATGCAATGGATGGCGGTCTATGTACTTTGTCTAATGCCCAATTAAATCTCACTGTACTTATCATGACATATATGTGCATTGTTATGCCCTCTCTATTTGTCAATTGCCCGACTGTAATTTGTTCACCCAACATGCTTTTATCTCATGGGAGAGACACCTCTAGTGAACTGTGGACCCCGGTCCATTCTTTAATACTAAATTACAAATCTGCTGCAATACTTGTTTTTACTGTTTTCTCTGCAAACAATCATCTTCCACACAATACGGTTAATCCTTTGTTACAGCAAGCCGTGAGATTGACAACCTCACTGTTCGTTAAAGTAAGTTGTGTTGTGCAGGTTCCACATTGGCGCCGAATCCCTGGTGTTGCGCCGCACTACATCCCGCCGCCATCAACCTTCAACGTGCTTTGCTCCTCCTGGTTCGATAAACCTTGGTTTCTTTTCTGAGGGAAACTTACTGCTGTGCGCATCATACCTTCCTCTTGGGGTTGCCCAACGAACGTGTGAAATACACGCCATCAAGACCCTCGTCCTACCGGTATGTCTTTTAGAGTGTATTTAGGAGGAAACATGATAAAATAAACAAAAGTTAAATGCAAGTAACTAATTTTTTTGTGTTTTTAATTTAGAGAACGCAAACAAGATAGTAAATAAAGTAAAACTAGTAACTAATTTTTCTGTATTTTTGATGTAGAGAACAAACAAAGCAGTAAATAAAGTAAAGTAGAGCAAGACAAAAACATAGTAAAGAGATTGGATGTGGGAGACTCCCCTTGCAGCGTGTCTTGATCTCCCCGGCAACGGCGCCAGAAAAAATGCTTGATGGCGTATAAGACACACGTCCGTTGGGAACCCCAAGAGGAAGGTGTGATGCGTAGTAGCAATTTCATAAGAAACCAAGGTTATCGAACCAGTAGGAGTAGGAACACGTGAAGGTTGTTGGTGACGGAGTGTAGTGTGGTGCAACACCAGGGATTCGCCAACGTGGAACCTCAACAACACAATCAAAGTACTTTTCCCCAACGTAACTGAGGTTGTCAATCTCACCGGCTTGCAAAACAAAGGATTAAATGTATAGTGTGGAAGATGATATTTGTTTGCGAAGAACAAAAAAAACGAGTTTGCAGTAGATTGTATTTCAGATGTAAAGAATGGACCGGGTCCACAGTTCATTAGTGGTGTCTCTCCCATAAGATAAATAGCATGTTGGGTGAAAAATTACAGTTGGGAAATTGACAAACAGAGAGGGCATAACAATGCACATACATATCACGATGACTACTATGAGATTTAATCAGGCATTACGACAAAGTACATAGACCGCTATCCATGCATCTATGCCTAAAAAGTCCACCTTCAGGTTATCATCCGAACCCCTTCCAGTATTAAGTTGCAAACAACAGACAATTGCATTAAGTATGGTGCGAATGTAATCAACACAAATATCCTTAGACAAAGCATTGATGTTTTATCCCTAGTGGCAACAGCATCACAACCTTAGAACTACACTGTCCCAGATTCAATGGAGGCATGAACCCACTATCGAGCATAAATACTCCCTCTTGGAGTCACAAGTATCAACTTGGCCCCTCTACTAACAACGGAGAGCATGCAAGAACATAAACAACACATATATGATAGATTGATAATCAACTTGACATAGTATTCCATATTCATCGGATCCCAACAAACACAACATGTAGCATTACAAATAGATGATCTTGATCATGATAGGCAGCTCAAAATCTAACATGATAGCACAATGAGGAGAAGACAACCATCTAGCTACGCTATGAACCATAGTCCAGAGTGAACTACTCACACATCAATCCGGAGGCGATCATGGTGATGAAGAGTTCTCCGGGGAGATGATTCTCTCCGGGCAGTGCCGGAGGCGATCTCCGAATCCCGAGATAGGATTGGCGGCGGCGGCGCTCTCGAAGGTTTTCCGTATCGTGGCTCTCGCACGGGTTTTTGCGACAAAGGCTATAAGTAGGCGGAAGGGCAGAGTCGGAGGGCGGGCGAGGCGAGACCATAGGCGGCGCGGCCCCACCTAGGCCGCCGGCCCTATGGTGGCGCGCTCGTCGCCCCACTTCGTATTCCTCTGTCTTCGGAAGCTTCGTGGAAAAATAAGACCATGGGGCGTGATTTCGTCCAACCCGAGAATATTTGTAGGATTTCTGAAACCAAAAACAACAAAACAAACAACCGGCTCTTCGGCATCTCGTCAATAGGTTAGTGTCGGAAAATGCATAAATGTAAGTGTGTATAAAACATGTGAGTATCATCATAAAAGTAGCATGGAACATAAGAAATTATAGATACGTTTGAGACGTATCATTCATACTAGCTACTTGTCTCTTATTTGAGTTGGCACTTCTTAATTGCATTGGCCGATGATTAGAATGGTTGGTCACTACACTTGGGGGAGGCGCCAGTGAGCCTGGTGCGATGACACAAATATCAATCTCTTGTGCATCCTACTTGGTCTCACTGACGCCTTCCCTAAATGTTAATATTTGTTTGGACCAACAATGTATGAGGCCCTTGTCATTCCATTTGCTTTGGTATCTCAAAATGCCGATGATTAGAATGTTTGGTCACCTATACACTTGGGGGAGGGACCTGGTGCGAACACAAGTATCAATCTCTTGTGCATCCTACTTGGTTTCACTGACCCCTTCCCTAAATATTAATATTTGTTCCGACCAACAATGTATGAGGCATGCCTTTTAGTTCATACTTGGATCGTTTTTGAGTTTGCTCTTATTCGTTGCAAACATCTATGAGCGCACTAATGTTTCTTTGGCTTGTTCATATATGTGCAGATATGACGTGGTATGTCGTGTACAAGGGCAAGGTTCCCGGAGTCTACAACGACTGGGAGGAGTGTCGGAGACAGGTTCACCGTTTTAGCGGTAATAGCTACAAAGGGTACACCACTAGAGCGGAGGCCGAAGACAGATACGCACGCTATGGGCGGGAGAGAGGACGGAGCGGAGGAGAAACGGATGAAGACCACTTTCATCGGGACGGTGCTAGTAGTGACTCTAGCTCTCTTCTATGTGATGGTAGTTTAGATGATCGACCTTGTGTAACCACTATCTCATTTGCGAATTTGTAACTCCGTAACTTGCATTGTAACCTCGTAACTTTTCTAATGTGAAATCTTGTGAATAGTGTGGGGCTAATGTGAAGAACTATGTATGGATAAGCTGTGTTGTTGTTTATATGGTGTTATATATCCTGTATTGTGCTATTGTACTGTGATATACAACCTGTATAAATACCTGCCAGGATACAAAAATTGTAGTGCTGGTGGCCCATCGCGGGCGCACGGCCACTAATAAAGGCGCATCGCTGATCCAAGACGCACCGCTTCCGTGATCCTCCGAGCCTAGCAAAGGCACACCAGAACCTCAGCAATGGCGCACGTCTTGGAGAGCGCAGTGGCGCACGTCCACACACGCAGCTGGCGCACCACCTCCGCTGCCAACAGCGCGACACTCCTATAGCAGCAGGCGCACCTCGTCTAGACAGTGGTGGCGCACTGGATCTGACTAACAGTGGCGCACCACGCTGGAGCGTCAGTGGCGCATCGCTGGACATCCTAATGGCGCACCTGGCAGTGCGCCACTGTTATCCAGGCTAGTAGTGGCGCAACCTTAGTGCGCCACTACTAAAAGTTAGCAGTGGCGTGATAGCAGTGGCGCACCACTGGTGCGCCACTGATGGGCATAAGTGGTGCGCCACTGATTGCCCTTTTCCTAGTAGTGGGAGATCCAAAGTTTACACCATCATCAATGGAGAGGTGTACAAAAGAAGTTTTACCGGTGTCCTCCAAAGATGTGTGGAAGGAAGAGGGAAAAGAGATGCTGGTAGAGATTCACCAAGGAGAGTGTGGGCACCATGCCTCATCAAGGGCGCTGGTGGTAAAAAGTTCCGGCATGGTTCCACCGCCTACGGCAGAAAATGAGGATTTGCTACGAAAATGCAACGGGTGCCAGAGGTACGCCAAGCAAAACCATACCCCAGCATCCGGTCTGAAAACCATACCGTTAACTTGACCGTTTGCTGTTTGGTGCCTTGAGATGGTTGGCCCATTCAAAACTGCAAGGAGCAGCATGACCCACATCCTAGTGATGGTTGATAAGTTCACTAAGTGGCTTGAAGTGAAGCCTATCGCAAAATGTGATGGGCATACGACGGTGAAATTCTTGAAAGATGTGATATTGCGATACGGCTACGCGCATAGCATTATCACTGACAATGGAACAAACTTTGCTCAAGGAGAGTTCAAAAGATTTTGTGAGGATAACAACATCCAGCTGGATTTGTGCTCAGTCGCACACCCGCAAGGCAATGGCCAAGTGGAAAGAACCAATGCTTTGGTGCTTTCCGGTATCAAACCAAGGCTCATTGAACCGCTTGAAAAGACACCGGGATGTTGGCTCGATGAGCTACCATCAGTACTGTGGAGCATAAGAACAACACCGAACCGGTCTACCGGATAACTCCATTCTTCATGGTTTATGGGGCGGAAGCCGTGATACCAACCGATATCATACATGATTCACCGAGGGTTCAACTCTATACCGAAGAAGAGGTAAAAGAGGCCCTAGAAAATGATGTGAACTTGCTAGAAGAAGCAAGGGAGCTGGCTTTGGCAAGAACAGTCATATACCAGCAGAACCTCAGACGCTATCATAGCCGGAAGGTTAAACCGAGAGTGTTCCGGGAAGGGGACCTGGTGCTACGCCTAGTGCAGCGCACTGAGGGGCGTCACCAACTCTCACCTCCGTGGGAAGGACCTTTCATTGTGAGCAAGGCTCTACACAATGATGCCTACTACTTGATCGATGCACAGAATCAAAGAAGGGAAAGGCGGACAGGTCAGGAGAGGAAACTAAGCGTCCATGGAACATAGTTTTGCTACGTCCTTTCGATTCCTGAAGATGTGTTGTAAGGAGTTCCTTTTTGTACCTTATATGCTATGAATAAAAGATGTCGGTACCTCGACTGAGTCTCGGGGACTACCTCTACCGAAATTGCATGCAATGTGTTTATTTTTTTCAGTTTACCGGTTGCTTGTTGGATGTTTTTTCTTTTCGGTTTAGTAACGTGCTAAACCTACCGGAGTCTTCGACTTTGTTGCTGTCCGCAACCCGGCTTCATGGCAAGCAAGATAAACCGGAAGGAACTAAGCACGTGAAACACGAAAAGAGGGAGTGAGAACAAACAATCCGAAAAAAGTTTAACTAACCCCGGTTATACCGGTTTTTGTGAAAAAATTCGAGTTATTTCTAAGTTCAAGAAAGTGTTTGCTTGGCAAAAGAACTTTGTGACTCATACGCCAAATCACCCAGAGAGGTAGGCAGAGCCAAAGAAAAAGAACCAAGTGTACATTAGATTGGATGCGGAAACAATTCCGGAATCTTCACAGTGCAAGATAAAAGCAAACAATAAGCAAAGTGCTAAGATAGCATACGAACTTAACTTGATAAGTTACCGGTATACAAGATACCGACATAATCAGTTGTAGCACAACCAAAAGAATTGCGAAGTTTTATATTACATCAAAGACCCCGGCATTCCGGGGTAGAATTTAACAGATTGTTTTGAGGCAGCAGGTGTAGCAAACACATAACAAGGAACATTCAGACAATGGGGGGCTGAGAACCAGCTTCAGGGGCTTCCGGGGCTTGCTCTGGAGGCACTTCGCCTTCTCTGGCTTCCTCATCCTCCTCGTCATCGACGTTTTCTTCCTCGTCGTCAGAGAGTGTGTCCCTAACGTCGGGAGGAGGAGGAATAAAGGTGCGGATGGGGGCGAACTCCGCTATCCGGTAGGCGCGGTCCTTCCGCTTTGCGGTTAGGACTGGGTCCTTGTCAGTGGGCGCGTCGCCGCGAAGGCTGTGGAGGGCGTCCAGATCCAGTCCTTCGTACCAAGAACAGGCAACGCGTAGCGCTGCATCTGCTCCGGCACGGGCCGCTGAGCACTTCCACTCACGGATCCTCCGGCAAGCATCCTTCAGGCGGTCGGAGATGAGCGTCAGGTTGGCTGGCACCGCTTCCCCAGGCCATAGCACCCTGAAGATCTCCATGGCCCGATCCGGCAGATCGACCAGGTGCCGGTCCACAGCTCGCATGTGCTGGATCCGGGCGGCAAGCGCGACCAAGTGGTCATAAGCGTCCCAGGGCGCATCCGGGTTGCTCATCGCTTGCTCAGCCCTGCGTTCGGCTACCTTCTTCTGCGCATGCGGCTGCGACTCCGGGAAAAGTCCTAGAAGGAAAGAAAAAGAAGGAAAAAGTAACCGGTGTAAGGACATACCGCCAACAAACATAAGCTTATAAGCGAAAGAGAAAAGAAGAACGGCTTACTGAGGGCCAGGGCATCGGCCTGCATGACCAACCGGTCATGTTCAGCCTGGTCTGTGGCGAGGGTGGCGATCCGGTCTTGCGTTTCTTTCCGCGCCCGGGTCTCCTCCTCCAGCTCCGCCCGCAGCACCGCGCTGGAGTTGGTGAACTCCTTCAGGGATTCATCCAACTTGGCCTCAGCTGCAGCCTGGGCCTCCTTGAGCTCCCGCGAGTGCCGGAGTTCAGCCTGCATGAGCTGCTCCTTTAGCTCAGAAGAGATGGTCTCCTGAGCGTCCAGAGCTTTGCGGTGCTCCGAGACAAGCTGCTCCTTTTCAGCTTGGCGCTGAAAAGAAATGTTAATAGAAAGATAACTGGTAGATTAAAGAGAGGCAAGACAACCGGAAAAGAAAATGGTACCTTTAAGCGCGGAGAGCTGAGCGTTGAGGTCCTCGACGGAGGCTTCCGGAAGAGCTGGTGTGCAAAGAATTTATAAGTACTGAAAGGAAAAAGCAACCGGTAAAAAGAAGCCGGAGGCGCAGAAACTAACCTTGGCACTTGCTGTGGGCCTCAGAGAGGTACCGATGCTCCCACGTGCTCCTCGAAGAGCTGCTTCCGGGTGTCCAGCGTGCTCTGTTCAAGTTCAAGAGTTCCGGTAAGAAGATGCCGGTATTGAAAGAAATTTCGCGCTAAGAGTTGCGCTCTCAACCCGAAACTCGGGGACTGGCTATGCCGGTTTTTTTGTGTTTCTAAGAAAGTTTCGCGCTAAGAACTGCGTTCTCAACCCGAAACTCGGGGACTGAGAGGATATACATGTAAATTGGAAGATTGAAAACCGGCATAAATTTAAAGAGCTTTGAAGTGTGCACAACCACCACGTTGTTGTTGGCATCATGCCACGCGGTGTCAAACTCCCTGACCGCGCGCCTAAGCCGGCCGAAGTGCTACCCGTTGCTCCGAGGGCCAGCAGGATCAACCACCGGTAGCTTGTCCTTCCCGAGGCCGCGCGTCGCTAGGGACAGATCTGCCTGATTCCACTTTTCAGCGTATTCAAGCAGATGGCCAAGGTTGGCTCCTCCGCGGTTCAGCTCAGTGATCCGGCCCAGCTGAGCTGAGGCCGTCTCACCGGCCGCAACGGCGGCGCGGCCGGCGTGCAGTACTAGTGCCTGTGATTCGGATGAGGTGGAGGTCGCCGCGGTGACCACCGCAGCGAGTTCCTGGGCGGTGAGCTTGGCGCTCTCCGGAGGTGTTGGCTTGGCGGCGATTGGCTTGTCGGTAGGGGCAGCCGGAGGAGGTGCCGGCGTGCCCTTGGACCGCGTGGAAGCTTCCGGTGCTTCCTTTGCCGGGGGAGAGCTTGCCGGCGCGGAAGAATCCGGCACGGTCTTGGAGGGGGAGGCAGTCACCTTCTTCTTCTTCTTCTTGGGGACGGGAGGAACCAGAGGTTCCACCCTCCCGGCATCTTCGGTGACGGTGCCGATGTTGCTGGCGCCGGTGTCTTCAGCTTCTGGAGGGGAAGATAAATCCTCCTCCGCGCGGTGATCAGTAGGTTCAGGGGCCGCGCGCCCCGCACTTGTGTTGCCTCCCCGAGAGGAGGCAGGAGATTTGCCGGCACCAGAAGGCACCGGACTTGGTTGAGGAGGAGGTGAGGCCCTGGCGGCGTCCTCGGAGGTCTCCGGCCTCATGCCGGTGGCGCTCTTGGTAAGCTTAAGCGCAGGCCTGAAAAGATAAAGAAAAGGGAGAGTCAGAAAAAGCAACCGGATGAAAGTCTCGAGCAAAAGACAAAAGAAAGGAGAAAATCCGGAAACTTACCCGGAAGCGACCGGAAGTTGTTTCTGGTACCGCTTGACGGTGCCCTTTTTGCCGGTGTCGCCCTTCCTGGAGCGCTTGGTGGGTGGATTCTCGCTCGGGCCGGTCTCGGGGGCCGGAGCCTTGTTCTTCTGGCCCCGAGAGGCGAGATTGTCCAGGAACTCCCGGCCAACCTCTGCCTGAAGAGGCGCAGCATGCTCCACGACCTGTGGGTTGGCGTTGGCTGAGGGGAGATCTACAGAAAAACAATATGTGAGGAAGCGAAAGAACAAAATACCTCAAGAATAGAGACCTCGTCATCAGAACCGGAATCATTGGCGGAAAAGTTACCGGGGCGCGAGGTATGAGTCCGGCCCATCTTGTGTTTGTTCCCGGCCACGTAAGGATCCGGGTCCACCTCGTCCAGGGCGCGCTTGCGGCAAGGGCCTCGTGCCTCCGCAGCAATGCGAGGAAAACGCTCGCAGGCCTGAAAAAGAGAAAAAAGATAGTTAGCTACACATCAGAGGCTACCGGAAAAACAATCCGGATTGCTTAAGCTCTTACTTCGGCAGATGGAGGATTGGTGGAGCTGAGGGGAAGGAGGCCCCAGTCCCACTCCATCGGCATGTCGGTTTGGCAAATTTTCCTAGCCTTAAGGACCACGTCCTCTTTGCTTAGGGTGCAGCTGGTGATCTTAGTGGGATCGCGAGGGCCGCACATTTGGCTCATCTTGTGAACCCGACGCTGGAGGGGGAGCACCCGACGTGAGATGAACGCGCGGATGATATCTTCGGAACAGACTGATACGTCCCCGACGTATCCATAATTTCTGTCGTTCCATGCTTGTTTTATGACAATACTTACATGTTTTGCTTGCACTTTATGATGATTTCATGCATTTTCCTAACTAACCTATTAACAAGATGCCACAGCGCGCAGCCTTCCTTTCCGCTGTTTTTGGTTCCGTAAAGGCTTCGGGCAATATTCTCGGAATTCGACGAAACGAAGACCAAACCTCCTATTATTCCCGGAAGCGTCCAGAACACCGAAGAAGAGTCGGAGAGGGAGGGCCACCACACCATAGGGCGGCGCGGCCTGGCCTGGGCCCGCGCCGGCCTGGTGTGGCGCCCCCAGGTGCCCCCCCGCGCCGCCTCTTCGCCTATAAAATCCCTTTCGACCTAAAAACACCGTAACTCTTGACGAAACTCCAGAAAGACTCTAGGGGCGCCGCCACCATCGCGAAACTCCAATTCGGGGGACAGAAGTCTCGTCCGGCACCCTGCCGGGACGGGGAAGTGCCCCGGAAGCCATCTCCATCAACGCCATCGCCTCCATCATGCTCCGTGAGTAGTTCCCCCATGGACTACGGGTTCTAGCTGTAGCTAGTTGGTATTCTCTCCCCATGTACTTCAATACAATGATCTCATGAGCTGCCTTACATGATTGAGATTCATCTGATGTAATCGGTGTTGTGTTTGTTGGGATCCGATGGATTGTTACATTATGATTGTCTATCTACAAAGTTTATGAAGTTATTGTTGCTGCAATCTTGTTGTGTTTAATGCTTGTCACTAGGGCCCGAGTGGCATGATCTTAGATTTAAGCTCTATACTTATTGCTTAGATTGTATCTACAAGTTGTATGCACATGTCACTGTCCGGAACCAAAGGCCCCGAAGTGACGGGACAAGAGGGGATGGCGGTGATGTGAGGGACACATGTTTTCAAGGAGTGTTAATGCTTTGCTCCGGTACTCTATTAAAAGGAGTACCTTAATATCCAATAGTTTCCCTTGAGGCCCGGCTGCCACCGGCTGGTAGGACAAAAGATGTTGTGCAAGTTTCTCATTGCGAGCGCACGACTATTATTGGAAAACATGCCTACATGATTAATGATCTTGATATTCTGTCTTAATGCTATTTCAATCCTATCAATTGCCCACTGTAATTTGTTCACCCAACACTTGTTATTGGAGAGTTGCCACTAGTGTAGATAGCTGGGAACCCCGGTCCATCTTTCATCATCATATACTCGTTCTATATGTCAACCTTCGGTGCCATTGCTCTCATATTACTATTACTATCGCTGTGTTATTGTTACTACTGCTCATATCATCGCTACTTTCACATCACCCCCGTTGCTAGTGCTTTTCCAGGTGCAGCTGAATTGACAACTCAGTTGTTAAGGCTTATAAGTATTCTTTACCTCCCCTTGTGTCGAATCAATAAATTGGGTTTTACTACCCTCGAAGACTGTTGCGATCCCCTATACTTGTGGGTCATCAAGACTATTTTCTCGCGCCGTTGCCGGGAGGCATAGCTCTACTCATAAGTTCACCCGGGGAGTACACTCTACCTCTCTCTCTACTTTTATTTTATTTTGTTTTGCTAGTTTACTTTTGTCTAGTTTATTTTTGCTTAGTTTATTTCTGTCTAGTATTAGTTTGCTTAGTTTACTTTTGTCTAGTTTATTTCAGTTTTGTTTTACTTTCTCATATACCCAAAAATCCATAAAAAATTGAAAAATCGAAAAATTAAAAACTGCTGTTATGGGAGAACCAACAACCTACTTGGAGCTTATAGAATGCTATAATAATTATAGAGAATCGAGAACTGGTAAAATAATGAGTGCTATGATAGAAAAATTGAATACAATTGCTAAAATCTTGCTTGAACGCCATGATATAAACTGTTGCTCTCAACGGGATACTAAACATCTTAAATTTTAATGTGGCTTTAGTGAGGAATTTTTAATTAAGAGCTATAATCGAAATTTCTATATTCATTATGGGTTCGAAGAGGTAGAACAATTTGTCTTATTTATGGGAGCCTCCGAGATAGAATCCTTCATGGTTGAGAATTATGAAACTTGTGTTGTTTGTAAGGGCCTTAAAGATTATGTCTCAACTATCCTTAATTCTTGCATAGAATGCTACAGTAGGAATCCTTATATCCTTGATTATAAAGAGAGACATTAATGCACAAGAATGCACTCACAATTTGCAGGAACCTGGAAGAAGAAATTGATGAACCTGAAAGCTCATTGGATGAAAAAGAGGAGGAAATTGATGAACCTGAAAGCTCATTGGATGAAAAAGAAGAGGAGAGTGATGAACAAAAGGAGGAAGAATGGATTAGCTACCCATGCCAACCTTCTAATGAGAGTAACTCTTTATCTCTTACACTATTTGATTGTCCTCCATGCTTACCGGAAGAAGTTGAATGTTATGTTCCTGTGGATTCTCTTGAAATAGTACCTATGAGTAATACTTGTGAGAATAATTATGCTACTGTTATCTATGATAATCCATGCTACTTTGATAAATCTTATGATAATTCTTTGTTTGTGCCTGATGTTGAAATGCATGGTACTAAAGAATTTTGCTTGGCAAATGTTTATGATAAAGCTTTAGATGATGGTCCTATGTTACTTGATAATATTAATGGGATTGGAGAATTCTTGACTTATTCTATGAGTCCCATATCTATTGAGATTGATCACCTACCTTGTTATATTATTAATAAAAGTAAGTTTGAAAGTTTTAATTCCACTATTCTTGAACTTGATAAAAATTATGTGTTTGGAAATCATGAAAAGTATGCTGCATGTGATAGTTATATTGTTGAGTTTGTTCATGAAGCTACTGAAAATTATTATGAGAGAGGAAAATATGGTGGTAGAAATTTGCATGGTACTAAAACACCTCTCTATATGCTGAAATTTTTGAAGTTATTCTTGTTTATCTTCTTATGCTTGTCACTTTGTTCTTCATGAATTTATTTGTGTACAAGATTCCTATGCATAGGAAGCATGTTAGGCTTAATTTTTTTTTGGATTTGCCTCTTGATGCTCTCTTTTGCTTCAAATACTATTTCTTGCGAGTGCATCATTAAAACTGCTGAGCCCATCTTAATGGCTATAAAGAAAGAACTTCTTGGGAGATAACCCATGTGTTATTTTGCTACAGTACTTTGTTTTATATTTGTGTCTTGAAGTTGTTTACTACTGTAGCAACCTCTCCTTATCTTAGTTTTGTGTTTTGTTGTGCCAAGTGAAGCCTCTAATCGAAGGTTGATACTAGATTTGGATTTCTGCGCAGAAACAGATTTCTATCTGTCACGAATCTGGGCTGTTTTCCCTGTAGGTAACTCAGAAAAATATGTAAATTTACGTGCGTGTTCCTCAGATATGTACGCAACTTTCATTAGTTTTGAGTTTTCTGATTTGAGCAACGGAAGTATTTTATTAAAATTCGTCTTTACTGGCTGTTCTGTTTTGGCAGATTCTGTCTCTGTTTTTTTTGCATTGTCTCTTGTGGACTTTAAGCGAGGTTTTCTAGACGTGGAGAGCTGTAGCTAATGTTTTATTGAGTTCTTGCAATGTGCCACTACAGGACCAAGGTGGATTCAAATTTTTTGAGTACTAACCCTCTAATGAAGTTTATGAGAAGTTTGGTGTGAAGGAAGTTTTCAAGGGTCAAGAGAGGAGGATGATATATCATCAAGAAGAGTGAAAAGTCTAAGCTTGGGGATGCCCCGTGGTTCATCCCTGCATATTTCAAGAAGACTCAAGCGTCTAAGCTTGGGGATGCCCAAGGCATCCCCTTCTTCATCAACTTATCAGGTTCCTCCCTTGAAACTATATTTTTATTCGGTCACATCATATGTGTTTTACTTGGAGCGTCAGTGTGTTTATTTTCGTTTTGTTTATGTTTGAATAAATTCGGATCCTAGCAATCCTTGTTTGGGAGAGAGACACGCTCCGCTTTTTCATATGAACACTCGTGTTCTTCGTTTTACTTTTAATGTTCAATGATAAAAGTTGGAAGCTATTGCACTTATTTATATTTGGTTGGAAACAGAAAATGTCTCATCATGTCTTGAATAATTTGACACTTGGCAATTGTTTTGAGCTCTCAAGTAGATCATGATTAAGTTTTTTCATGTAGTCTAAGCCTATTAGTGAAGAACTACTGTAGAGCTTGTTGAAATTGATTTGCATAATTGATCTCTCTTAAGGTCTAGATATTTTCTGGTAAAAGTGTTTGAGCAACAAGAAAGACAGTGTAGAGTATTATAATGCTTGCAATATGTTCTTATGTAAGTCTTGCTGTACCGGTTCATACTTGTGTTTGCTTCAAACAACCTTGCTAGCCTAAGCCTTGTACTGAGAGGGAATACTTCTCGTGCATCCAAAACCTTGAGCCAAAACCTATGCCATTTGTGTCCACCATACCTACCTACTATGTGGTATTTCCTGCCATTCCAAAGTAAATTGCTTGAGTGCTACCTTTAAACAATTCAAAATGCTTCTCAATTTGTGTCAATGTTTTATAGCTCATGAGGAAGTATGTGGTGTTTATCTTTCAATCTTGTTGGGCAACTTTCACCAATGGACTAGTGGCTTCATCCGCTTATCCAATAATTTTGCAAAAAGAGCTGGCAATGGGATTCCCAGTCCCAAATTAATTAACCAAAATAGACACTCCTCCATGGTATGTGATTGTTGGACGGCACCCGAGGATTCGGTTAGCCACGGCTTGTGTAAGCAAAGGTTGGGAGGAGTGTCATCATCATAATGAAACTAAAATAAAAAGGCACTCCTTCATGGTATGAGATTGTTGGCAGGCACCGAGGATTCGGTTAGCCATGGTTTGTGAAAGAAAGGTTGGAAGGAGTGCCACCCAAAAATAAAAATAATTCATGGGAACCGCTCTTGAAGGTTTGTCTAGCAAGGGGGTTAGAGTGCCCACTACCATTCGTTGACAACAACAAACACCTCTCAAAACTTTACTTTTATGCTCTCTTTATGTTTTCAAAACCAAAGCTCTAGCACAAATATAGCAATCGATGCTTTCCTCTTTGAAGGGCCATTCTTTTACTTTATGTTGAGTCAGTTTACCTACTTCCTTCCATCTTAGAAGCAAACACTTGTGTCAACTGTGCATTGATTCTTACATACTTGCATATTTGCATTCATAATATTACTTTGTGTTGACAATTATCCATGAGATATGCATGTTACAAGTTGAAAGCAACCGCTGAAACTTATATCTTCCTTTGTGTTGCTTCGATGCCTTTACTTTGAACTTATTTCTTTATGAGTTAACTCTTGTGCAAGACTTTTGATACTTGTCTTGAAAGTACTCTTCATGAAAAGTTTTGCTATATGTTATCTATTTGTTAGCAACTATAGATCATTGCCTTGAGTCGCTTCATTCATTTCATATGCTTTGTAATAGTATGATCAAGGTTATGTAAGTAGCATGTCACTACAGAAATTATTCTTTTTATCGTTTACCTGCTCGGGACGAGCAGGAACTAAGCTTGGGGATGCTGATACGTCCCCGACGTATCCATAATTTCTGTCGTTCCATGCTTATTTTATGACAATACTTACATGTTTTGCTTACACTTTATGATGATTTCATGCATTTTCCGGAACTAACCTATTAACAAGATGCCACGCCAGTTCCTGTTTTCTCTGTTTTTGGTTCCGAAAGGCTGTTCGGCAATATTCTCGGAATTCGACGAAACGAAGACCAAACCTCCTATTTTTCCCGGAAGCCCAGAACACCGAAGAAAAGTCGGAGAGGGGCCGAGGGCCACCACACCAGGGCGGCGCGCTGGCCTGGCCCGCGCCGCCTGGTGTGGCGAGTTATTGTTGCTGCAATCTTGTTGTGTTTAATGCTTGTCACTAGGGCCCGAGTGGCATGATCTTAGATTTAAGCTCTATACTTATTGCTTAGATTGTATCTACAAGTTGTATGCACATGTCACTGTCCGGAACCAAAGGCCCCGAAGTGACAGAAATCGGGACAACCGGAGGGGATGGCGGTGATGTGAGGGACACATGTTTTCACGGAGTGTTAATGCTTTGCTCCGGACTCTATTAAAAGGAGTACCTTAATATCCAGTAGTTTCCCTTGAGGCCCGGCTGCCACCGGCTGGTAGGACAAAAGATGTTGTGCAAGTTTCTCATTGCGAGCACGTACGACTATTATTGGAAAACATGCCTACATGATTAATGATCTTGATATTCTGTCTTAATGCTATTTCAATCCTATCAATTGCCCGACTGTAATTTGTTCACCCAACACTTGTTATTGGAGAGTTGCCACTAGTGTAGATAGCTGGGAACCCCGGTCCATCTTTCATCATCATATACTCGTTCTATATGTCAACTGTTTTCTCGGTGCCATTGCTCTCATATTACTATTACTGCTGCTGTGTTATTGTTACTACTGCACTCATATCACTGCTACTTTCACATCACCCCTGTTGCTAGTGCTTTTCCAGGTGCAGCTGAATTGACAACTCAGTTGTTAAGGCTTATAAGTATTCTTTACCTCCCCTTGTGTCGAATCAATAAATTGGGTTTTACTACCCTCGAAGACTGTTGCGATCCCCTATACTTGTGGGTCATCACAGACGTCCGTGTCCTTGATGAGCTGCTCCATGAAGAGGACAATCCGGTTGGTTTCGATATGGGAATTCCCCGGATTGTACTTCCAGTTGGCCCTTGATGGTGTTCCCGGATGGTAGGCCGGCAGATTGATGAAGTCAGCGGCGCCCTTGTTCTTCACATAAAAGAAGGTCTGTTGCCATGCCCGGCATGACTCCAGACCGGAGAATTTGAAAAAAGGGCTCCCTTGGCGGGCGCCGACAATGCAAGATCCGCATTGGACCGGAGGTTTGGGCTTGGGAATGTTTTTGCCTTGGACCGAGTTGATCCGAAGGCAGAAGAAGCGAGTGAAAGCTTCTTTTGTAGGGAGGAGACCAATGTAGGCCTCCATGAAAGAAACATAGCAAGAAAGATAAAAAAATGGCATTGCCAGGAAGGTGATGAGGTTGGAGTTGGTAAAAATCGAGGAATTAGCGAAAGAAGTCTGACGCCGGCAGGCCGAAGCCGCGCTCAAAGTGAGCAGAGAAAACTACATGCTCTCCGGGTTTAGGCGCGGGTTCCACCTCGTCGCCTGGAATCCGGCAAGACACCTGTGCCGGTATCCTGCGGGAGCGGTATAGCCAATCGATCTCCGGCTGCTTCACATCAGAGCCCCTCCAGGCTCCGCGGGTGATCACGGCCAGGTTCACACCGGAACCTTGGCCGGAGCTGCTGGCCTCCTGACCCCTTCCGGCACTGGCTTCCAGAGCAGAGGAAGAGGCATCCATCCGGCCAAGATCTGCCTCGAGCCCGTCGGAGGCCTGGTCGGCTAAGATTTCTTCCCCGGTAGATGCGGTGGGGGTCTCGCTGTGATGGCTGCTGGCGGCAGATTCGGAAAGGTAATCTTCGATAGACATTCCGGTCTAAAGATGCCCAAATCTACCCACAAACAGATTTCCCAAGATCTAGCCTCGCGCGAAGATCTACGAGTAAGAGAAAAAAACCAAAAGAAAAGGGAAAGTAAATCCCCTACCGGCCCAAGAACTAGAAGGCAAAAAGAAGAGACTATAGAGGCATTGAAGCTAACCTTAGGCGGCGGAGGACGTTGAGGATAACGGTCGCCGAAGATAGACGAGCTTGCAGGCGATGAAGACGAACGGAGAAGAGGAAGAGAGGCTGCTGTGAGGC
The DNA here is from genome assembly GCA_030979885.1 of Lolium multiflorum. Lineage (NCBI taxonomy): Eukaryota > Viridiplantae > Streptophyta > Magnoliopsida > Poales > Poaceae > Lolium > Lolium multiflorum. Next base: position 105,287,649 of record CM061753.1, read on the forward strand.
GCCCGATGCGGTAACAGCGGAGGCGCTGCAGAGAGTCTCTGCGGAGCGAAGTTCGGCGGAGTTGCTGCGGAAGTTCGCCGGTGGGCAATGCACTGGCGGCGAACAATGACGGCGGGAGCGCAAGGGGCAAAGGCTCAGAGCGCGTGAGAAGTGGTGAATGCGAAGAAGAAGAAGAGGAGGAGGAACCGCTTCACCCTTAAATAGGGAGAAGAGGTCGTGGGCCAGAAACCGCTGGGCCGCGGCGGTTCGCTTCGTGGGCCGCCACGTGGCACAATGATACACGCGCGGAAAACAGAAAGCCACAGGGAAACCACACGGATCCGGAACGACGGCGAGGATCCGGTGTGGCGCCATAAATGCTAGCGGAGAAGTCGAAGGGAAGTGACCCCTGACACTGCTGCGTCAGAAACAGTGCGCATGTCACTGACAGGCACTGTGTCCGAGAAATTCTCAACTTTGCCGAGGAGAGTTTAATGACAAAGATGCCGGAAGAGACCGGTATGAAAAGGAAAGTTCGGCAGGGATGCCGGAAAGTTTGAACTGGTTACCGGAAGGATCGAACCGGTACCTTGAATGATGGGAACCTTGCATGGTCCGTTGGATAGGATCCACCGGACTATACCAGCTTCGGGGACTAATGTTCGGGGGATGACCCCCGGTATGCCAAAGGCATGCCAAACCGGATGAGCGAAGCACTTCAGCTTTAATCGAAGCTCTGAGGCAAAAGCAGATGATGACGTAAAAGGTACCGGAGGATGTCACCGCTCCTGATTAAAGACATACCGGTGTCATCCGGGCCAAAGAGGCTTTGTAAAGTGGTTTGTCTAGTCAAAGATGCCATTAGGGTTTCCTAGGGTTTCTTCCCCTGTAAGCCACCCTCGCCCCTATATAAGGAGAGGGGGCACGCCCTAACGCGGGTACGTCCTACATGATATCAGATAGCTTGTAACCTAACTCGAAGGAATAGAGAGATTCCTAGTTGAGATAATCCTTGTGTTCTTCTTCTTCTACCTCTGGCCAAGGCCAAGTTCATCAGGAATCCATCCGGAATTCATCCACATATAATCAAAACCCTCCCCCGAATCCTCTAGGGCACATTCGGCCCCAACTTAAGCCATCCCATGGCATCTGTCTGTTCACCACGACGACAGTGGTACTGACAGCTCTGATCCAGTTCGCATGCCTGGAGGCTGTTGGAACGGGTGGCCCCACGCAGGAGGGTTGTGTCGGTACCTGACATGTGGGCCTGAGTGCTGCAGACCAGGTACATGTGTGCACACAGTGGCCGTCTCCCCTTACAAATATGGGTCCCAGTGTTGCAGGCCTTGGACAGTTCTGCGGGCAGACAGAAAAGTACGTGAACAAAAGCGTGCAGAGTGTGGGTCAGGTTTGTCCACCAGCCTGAAGCCCAGTTGTTGTGATGACCCCCTGCTGACTACGCAGTTCGGGCCTTCCACCACCCGCGACGCTCATTTATGCATAATCGTTGACGTTTAGACCTCGTCCGTCACTAATTTTTTGGGCCGAGCGGCCCAAAACGCCATCTGTGACGCGAAAACGGCGTATCGTCAGAGAAAATGAAAATCGCTGATGGATTTCTAAAATATTAGCCCCAGACCATCATTGAAGCCCCAATTGTTTTTATTGATTGTTCATGTAATAGCTATAATATTGTTATGGGCATAGTGCTTAGTATCCGTTATTAGTATTTTTGACATTGTTGCAACTTGCTATGCTTAATGCTTGTCACTTTGGGCATGTGTGCCATGATCTCAGATCTGAACATGTTATTGATTCATGAGGATACTTATTATTTTTTATCATACCTGCAAGTCGTATACACATATCGTTGTCCGGAACCCGAGGCCCTAAAGTGAAAATAATTGTGATAACCGAAGGGGTTGGCTATGATGTGAGGATGACGTGTGTTCACGGAGTGTTAATGCTTTGCTCCGGTACTCTATTAAAAGTAGTACCTTAATTACCAGTAGATTCCCTTGAGGCCCCACTGCAAACGGGCTAGTAGAACAAAATATGTCGTGCAAATTTCTCCTTGCGAGCACGCACGACTAAATAGGAACACACACATATGGTTACTTAGCACGCACGTGTGTCCATGTCTTGCTTATTATATGAATTATCTTATCCATGCAGCGCTCGTTCATTCATCCCTATGGCTACAGTATTTTAATCTTGATGTCTACTACAATCATCGCTACTGCTGTTTTTATTTCATTACTGTTATTACTTCACTACCGATACTGCTGCAAAATTTACTACTGATAAACTGTTGCGAGCAAGTCTATTTCCAGGTGCAGCTAAATTGACAATTCATCTGTTAAATATTATAAATATTATTTGGCTCCCCTTGTGTCAAATCAAAATTTGGGTTTTACTTCCCTCGAAGACTGTTGAGATCCCCTATATTTGTGGGTCATCAATGTTACAGTCTAACTTGTGGAACTGACTTGTGCAGACTACGACTTTTCTCGAAGTTTGAGCTCTCTCACGTTTGAGCTCTCTCACGTTTCAGGGTGTGGAACTGAACTTCGTCCTCGAAGTTTGAGCTCTCTCACGTTTCAGGGTGTGGAACTGACTTGTGCAGACTACGACTTTTCTCGAACTCCGTGGTGATCTTACTGGATATAACTGAATATATCCCTTGTCCAGATTTTTCCTGGAATCCACTAGTGTCTGCCACTGAACATTGGTTTCTTTCTTCATTTCTATGATATATTCCAACACTATAAGCTTGTTTCCTTTCTCTTTGAAGATTCAACAATTGAGACATCTTCTTATGATGATGGTCTTATTAGTTGTTGTGCCAACCTTTACTAATTGGTAAAGTAGTTTTTTGTTTTCCCTTACCACCAAAACTACGGTAATGGTACTTAGTAAGGTACTTACCATGGGTATGGTCTTGATTGTTTATTTCACTAAGAATGGATTAGACTCATTTAGTCTATCTAATCATGGATTATGATTCATACCTATTACTCTCTTGGTTTCTTTAGGTTCCATGAAAGGAATCTTTGTATTAGTCTTAGTTTTTTGTATTGTCAAAACTCCTTCGATCATTGGCCTTCTTGAGCTTTGTTGGGTCTCCGATATTTTCGTCATCCAACTTCATTATCTTTGAATTACTTGAGCTTTCTTACTTCCGAGTAGATATTATTCACTTCCTCAAGTTAAAGTCTATTTCTTAGTTACTCGATGTACAAACCTAGACTTCTAGTCTGACACCCTTCTGAGAGTACTTTCTAATATCCATATTACAATAAGGTTGAATTTCCTCTCGGTTCAGGCCTTTTTCTTTGTCCATCTTACTCCAAATATCGAATCTCGATACTTATAATTCCATCATTACTCTCCCCCTTGGAGTTTTCTTATGGTCTTCAACTCCTTTTTGTTACCACCAAGTAAGAACTTGATATTGCAACATGCACTTGCATATCAAAGTCAAACTTCATGTATGGATCTAGTCAAACACTGAAAATCCAATAAAATCCAAGAAGATCCAGTTTTGTGCTAATAGTACACATCATTATAAGGCTGAATATAATAGTTGAGTAAGACATGTTTAAATATTAGGCTGAGATATGTAGTATATAACACCACATAATGTAGGTTTATATCTTGATACTTAGCACGTGTATATGGCATACTACTATTTGTGTCAACATTTACCCGAATTGCACAATTGCAATGTGATAAACTTGAAACCAAGTGATCTAGAATGTTTTAAGGTTGTCCTAACTTCCTTTGGAAGTAGTAACTTAGCCTTTGTTCTGATGAAGACTAACCTCACATGATATCTCTAGGTTCTAACATGGCTACTCTAAACACATAACTATTAGAGCATAGCTCCTATAATTTCATGTGTTCTACCATAAGACTATGATCCTGATATACTTGGCACAGTTCCCATGGTTTTGAAACGTAAATCTTGCACTATCGTTTAACACCTGACTTCTTATCATACTCCTCCTAAGTATTTAGGATGTTCTAGTCCATCACATAATGATTCTCAGTTGAATCTAAAGGTATAAACGATGCCCCCCATAGGGGACTTCACAGCGCTCCTAGCATCTGAACCGTTGGATCTTCCCATCTGTGAAATCTCATTCGTTTATTCTGGGAAGAAGAAAGCGCTCAGTTGTTTCCCTGCTGCCTCCTCCTGCTAGCTAACCTTATGCAATGGACATGTGTTACCCGCCTCTGTCTGCACATGGGTCCCACCGTTGGCCAGGCCCACTCCTCAGTCACTGTGTGTAGAACTTGGTTCTGTAAGGCATTGCAAAGGGCAGTGGAAAAGATCTTCACCGACAGGGGTAGATTGGGCCTTTCCAGTCAAGGGAAAAATAGACTAACGTGAGACAAAATCGCTTCCGGGTGAAACCCTACCCAATCCCCGCAGCCGCCGCTGTGCTGCTCTCTTCCCCAATCCCACCTCACTCCTCTCCCGTCCTCTGCTTTTCCCATGTCCGTCGGTGTGTGGCGAGGCTGTGATGGCCAATACCGAGCGGCGGAAACGGCAGGCCATAGTCGCCCTCCACAGGAGCAGCGGCTCGGGCTCGGGTTCGCAGTGGGGTTGTGAGGAGGAGGAGGAGGAGGAGGAGGTGCCCGGGTGGGGCTCAGCAGCGCGACGACCCGCCGGAGACAGTCGGCGAAGGAGGCTGCGCAAAGGGAGGCGCAAGCCCCACGTCGACGTCCTCGCTGCGGCCTAGAAGCGGCAGATGGGCCGGCGATGGAGGCAATCTGAAGGGAGGGCTTCCGCGGCGGACAAAGCAGTAGAGTTTACTGCAGGTATTCATCCTTCCCATCCCTGTCTCTCGTGATCTCCACTTCTTTAGAAGAGTTTCACATTTATTTTTTTCTCTGATTTGCCTTTCACCAGGCTGCAATTGCCGCTTGTGAAGACATGGAGAGAAGCAGCTGAGCAGAGCTTGGGAATACCATAGGAGTGAAAAGAGACAATTCTGGATATGCTTGAGCATAACCTGCAACCCCTCTCCTACTTTTCTGATGATTTGCTCTGTTTTTTGCAGCTCCTGTTAGTTGTTGTAGGATGTATGTTCTTCCTTTACCCGATTACACAAAGCTCTACCTAGGATCTTGATGGCACACCAGAAAATTGAGTTCTGGATCTAATGAGATCACCATATGAAGTAAGACTATAACAACGATTGGATTTGGATGTTGGGTTTGGTAATCTTTCCAAATGTATTAGCATTTATAATTAGTTCTGGTTTGAATATAATAATTTAGCAAATTGTTTGGGTTTAAATTGAATATAATAAGTGATGGTGGCTGTGTTGTGATGGTGGTGGTGGCTGTGTTGTGATGGTGCTGTAGCCTAGGTTGGCCCTGGCCTCCCATACAGTGGCGGAGCTAGGGGAGTGTTGATCCAGGTGCACAATGGTGCCATAGCCACGAAAAAACATTTTTAGGGGTAGCACTTCAGGTAAATTCTACTATTTTGCAAACAAAATAAAATTTACCAGGTGTCCAGCAAATCCGCAAGTGCTCCCGTACCTCCACGAGCGGTGATAGGCTGCATCTAGCCTGACCCCTACTTCGAATTTTAGAGTTGCCATGCATATGTGATTTATATATCACTGAAACTATTGTAGCTTTGTACTTTTGAGTTGTGTTCAGTCAGTCACATTTCTTCTTTGTACTTTTGAGTTGTGTTCAGTCAGTCACATTTTTATTCCAGTGTTTCGAGATGGAAATAGAAAGAACGACTCTTATGTCTAAGAATATTCAAAAAATCCCAACAATCTGGGCAAGCTCTAAATTGCAAGGTATGAGTTGCTGAGATATATACACTACCTCTAATTTTCAAGTAGTTTCCAGCGGCAAAATGCATTCAGTTAGGTGGTCATACATTTTGAACGGAATGTTTCATAATACATGTGATAAAATAGACGTCTCCCAATGTTATGACTTGGTTATAAAATTTCTTAGTTTCCTTTAAACCCACTAAAATTTTTAGTATGTTTCTGATCATTCACAACTTTTGTGCTATATTTTTCCAGGTTATGGTTGTTGCCAATCCAGCAAACACCAGTGCGTTCGCCAGGAGGAAGAGGATGACCAGTGAGGGAGGACTGTTCCAGCCGCTTGCGATGTCGGGCAGAGCACAAGCTCCAGCAGTCAGTGGTGGCCTGGCTACCGCCGATGGCGACGAGCTTCCCCTTGTTGAGCACGACCCCTCCTCAACGCCCTCGACACCTCCAAGACACATGTGTCGACAAAGACATTCACCTGATTTGGCCCGCTCCCCTTCGTGTTCTGGCACGGTCTGGTTTCTCCAGATCGACGGTGAGGTGGTGATGGTGGCTGTGTTGTGATGGTGCTGTAGCCTAGGTTGGCCGTGCCCTCCCGTACCTCCACGCCTGGCCCCTACTTTGAATTTTAGAGTTGCCATGCATATTTGATTTATTTATGACTGAAACTAATGTAGCTTTGCACTTTTGAGTTGTGTTTAGTCAGTCACATTTCTTTTATTGTCTAATTGTCTCACCTTGGTTATTTTCATTCCAGTGTTTCGAGACGGAGAAGGGTCGTCTAAACAATGGGTGTACTAAAATGGACTCGGAGGTTCAGCTACGGTTTTGCCCTTGCTCGATGTGTATCCACTAATGAAGTTGTTTATGCTCAAACCATGAAAAAGGAGCCAAGAGCAAGGCCAAAAACATGTAAGTCTGCCCATATCTGTTGTAAAATATTATCTGCGAGCTTTCCTCTGTGTTTAGTTCATGGTATGGAGTTCTTTAAATTCAATATCAAATGTTATTCATTTTCACTGAAGTTGGGTACCTTTTTTGTGTGGATGTTATTCATGTTCCATAGGATGAGATGGGTGCTAGAAACTGTGCAAAGATTAAAAAAACGTCCTCCATCAAATTGGAAACATCACATTTATTTTCTTGAACTCAAAAATGAAAAAATGAGTTAACTGATATAATCAAACTGGGGCATGTAGACAAAATATGATTTTCTTACTCAGAAGAGAGGAACGTACCGTTTAGCAGCAGGTCAGCTCGCATTGTTGACTTAAATGGATGATTCCAAGGGTGGCTTCAGTCTAATTAATAGGATCTGTGACACCGAAGAACCGAATCTCCAATGGCCAGCGTGCCGGTGCCGGTGAGCTGGTGTCTGGACCTTCATCATCTGCTTCCTTGCGGCAGTGAACCAAGCGCTGTTGGCGGAGCCTCTTCGACGAAGAAACGAAGTCTTCGCAGTAGAACTACGGGCAAAGCGACAAAAGCACCATGGCACTGTTCCTCTGTTAGTCATGATGTTTCTTCTACCGCTACTGGTGCGCCGAGGGGCAGACCACTATGCCGAAACCGTGAGCATGGCCATGGTTGCTCCAAGGGAAATCTGCAGCTTGGCTTCAAGTCAAAAGTGCAGGATCTCAGCTGACAGCAACTCCGCATCGAACTTTACCCCTTCTCTCTCTATTGTTGTAGGCTTGTAGCGAGGAAAATGGGTTAGCAGAAAGAACTAATAATGAAAATTGTAAATAAATAAAAGGTAAAAAGTAGCCATAGTTGATATATATAACACGTATGGGCTTAGTGTGGCTCCGTCCATTATGTAAGAGAGCCCCACATTATCGTCACTGGGCCAGCTCATGAAACTAGATACTCAACTCTTTTCACCGTCCATTTTCTAATATAGTTGTAAATTTACATAATAAGTTCTAAATATGTGCAGATCAAAAGAGAAGCAACATGCAAACTTCATTGGTCAAGGATGTCTCACTTAAGCCTCATCCTTGGAAAGTCCTTGCAGATATTGGTCGGATCTGGGAGAATAGAGACCAACAAACATGACAGAAGTGAGGTGATCTTTTACAATTTAATGCACTGAGATCACTTTTACTTCCCTTTTGATGAAAACAATACATTGCATCACCTTATATATTTTTCCCTCTATACAAGTTTTTTTAGCTTCTTATATTTTCAATAAAGTAACTGTTACAAATGCTTATCCAACATTATTTCCATCTTCCTAACTTACACATTACTTCTGCCATTTTTACTACTGTTTCCACACAAACTACTTTGGGTGCTGATTGTTACTCAAAAACAATTATCATAGACAAACTGATTTCTCAATCTTTGCTTTTCTTTAATTTTATACATTTCACCATAATTTTTTTTATCAATCATTGAACATGAGAAGTACTGATTAATTGTTGTTTCTATCTTTCTAAACCGCATGTTACTTAAATACCCTACTATCTACTATAAACAAGGTATTTTTATATAACCAACATCCACCAAAAGAATTAAATTATCATTATATGCTCTTTTTCCATATGAATCATGGAAGTTTTCTTCTGTCCAAATATTGATTTTTTCTTCTATGCTAGGAAAATACAATGGAGCGATCCGTACTACTAACTTCAGTCTATTTTATTTTTTCCCAGGAAATAACAAGTTTCTATCTATATCACCAGGTCGTTCTAGCTTGAGAAACAGAGAAGCTAAGCAGATGGAACATACATATTACACGGAGCTTTTAATCCACTAAGTTCAGTCCCACAAGTAATGTATATAGTACCACTACCTATATATCCTGCTACCAGTATATCACCAGGTCGTTCTAGCTTCAGAAACAGAGAAGCTAAGCAGATGGAACATACATATTACACGGAGCTTTTAATCCACTAAGTTCAGTCCCACAAGTAATGTATATAGTACCACTACCTATATATCCTGCTACCAGTGTATTGTAAAATAAGTTATGTAGTGTTACTTCCAGGTTTTCATGGGTAATTCTTCATGTGTTCCTAGGTCCATTGGGTTTTCAGGTTTCCTCTAGCACATGTATGTATGATGTATCAATGTGCTCATAATTTACAGGTACAAAATTAAACAGCTTATCCGACGAGGCAAGGCCCCTAAAGAAGAAAAGATAGCGCAGCTGCCGAATTCGCCTTCTTTGGTCCCTAGGGAGCCCTGCTTGGAGGCAAAGATGAATTCGGTTTTTGTTATGTCTGTGATCTACTATTTTATTTCCTTTTTCTCGTTCGTGTTGTTGATGGTTGTAATCAATCAGACTGATCAATGCAATCTTTCATGTCTTTTCCTCTTTCAATTGTATTTATTTTCTATGGTTGCAACCATCTTGCTCAGTGTCGGTGTACTATTGCTAGATCTGTGCACACAGATTTAGATTTAAAGGTCTACCCAGAAAAAGAACACATCCGCCCAAGTGAAAAAATAGTTGCATGGAATAATCTAGAGAAGACCACCAGTGGGTAATATATATACGTACTTTCATTCTTAGCAAAAAAAGCATCTCGCACAGCCGGTAGCCATCCAGATGACTCGAATCATTTCAGTCAAAAGAAACTTATGAGAAATCAAGGGGAAAGCTCCTTGTCAAAAAAACAAATCAAGGGGAAAGCTCTGATATTCAAGAGCATGGCTGATATACGCGTGATTAAGTGGATCTGGATCATAAGACATACCTTAATTGCTGTTGAGCTTACCTTCGCTGGGTGCGGGAGCATGCTCTCCGCCGGGAAGCTCGACAGACGATGCCCATCAGGACGGAAGGCGCGTCATCTCTTCCTGCAGCCTCCCCGCATCAGTCATCGCCTCGTCGGTACTGCTTGTTCCCGCTGCCGTCCTTGATTCTGTCAATCGCCGCCAGCTCGCCATTCAGAAGGTGCCCGGTGATACAGTATTTCGTGGAAGAGAGAAATAGAGAAGGATGTGCCTTCTTTGCCAGCGTCCGACACATGTACAGTCACGTGTGCATACACTTCACGACGTGCCCTACGATCTGCACATCAAACAAAAAGCCAATCAACAATTCCCAATGAGAATCTATGTAGTATTTTTGGACACCGCATTTTAGTTTTACGACGTCTTTTTTGTGTGTTTTTGGACACAAAACCGTTTGGAGTTATTTTTTAGGTATTTTTAAAAAAAAACAGGAAAGGGTCCTAAGGACCCGGAAGGCGGAAACTGCATTTATATAAACGGTGATGTTACAGTTACAACAAAGACTACAACATGCACATAAAATACATAACAGTCCTTATTTTTCGCAAGCAGGACCTTGGAACAAAAAAATAAAAAGCAATCAAGTCCCTGCACACCGCTGACGCTCTGCGACGTCAACGCACGGCCATCGACCTCACTGCCGGAGACTATGCCACTTGGGGTCAGGTAGATGTAGAACGTCTGAGTCGGTGAAGATCCTCCATGGTGGTTCTCTGGACCGGAGGAAGAAAAGCCCTAGGCGCACTTGGCAGCCGGGCGCGGAGTGGCCCCTTCGGCCGTGGATAACGCCGACTCGATGAGGCTGCCGTTGAGGAACTCCGCCATAGATAGCTGCAGCCCCACACTCTTCCCGTGAGCTTGGTGAACCCGGCGCCACCACTCGTCCTCCGCCACCATGACGAACGAAGCGAAAAAGAACACCCGGGACCGTAGCTCCATCGAACATGCTCGAGCTTATTGAAAGTGAGCACGCCGACAACACCTCCCATGGGATCATGAAGCACCTTGCCGCCTCGAGCAGTACGGGACGCGCCGAAAATCACCATGAACAACTCGAGGGCCATGGCGACGTGCTCCAGGACTTCGGCACACCAGATCTATGGATTGCAGCTGGCATCCACTCCTTCCCCTCGCCTCCATGGTTGACCGAAAGGAGCCTCTCCCCACCACGCAACCAGATCAGGAAGTAGCCACCTCTATTATTCTATTATTGAAAAGGCCTCCAGCCTCAGTAGCTCTTCCGACAACCTCCCACCTTAGGAGCTCGCCGACGACGTCAAGGACGACCAACCTGCACCAAGCGGCAACACAAGAGGGGATAAGCCCAATGGCATCTCGCCAAACGCCACTACGGGACACACTGCTAACCTAATACTACAGCTGAGGCGAGAAACAGGCGATCTACTATACACAGAGAAGCCCCGACGGCCAGCTCCAGCTCCATTCCTTCGGCTGAAGCCAGTGGAGGAGGAGAGGAACGACGCCGGGAGGACACATGGGACTCTCAAGGCCTGGGGAGAGGGGAGAGAAGGGGGAGAAGCTTTATTTTATTGCAGATGCCTAAAATCTTGCTCTTAGTCGATAGCAGTTTTCCACGTGTCCGTGTGCTTTATCCTAACTTCATCTTATCAACTTAGTTTTGTGAAACCTAAGAAATGTATTATTATTTTTTCACATAATTTATTTGTTATACATATTGTATCGTGCGCCAAGGCGCACTCTAAATCTATTTAAATAATGTTTACGTATTGGTCAATTATCTGAGAAGTATTATCAAGTTGTGCAAAGTTGTACAGCAAAAGACTGAAGCTGGTGTGGTGTACATAAACAGTTGTCCTGCTTCATTCTTATTAGCTTACCATACACATAAGAAATATGTTGATTAATCAATTATTTGATAACTTATATGGACCTGCATATAGAATCATTATTTCTCTCTATGGCCTTGCTTTACAATGATCGCCTAAACTAGACTACAATTTCTTTGGTTTACAGTGATCTTGAGCTTAATACAAAGTGTTTTACAAAAAAATTATTAGTGTGAAAGATGGGCCCTTAAATTTTTTCAAGGCGGCCAAAAACCAGGGGGTGCCAACTACAATTTTTTACTTCCGTTTTGATACTATGGTACTTATGCTACGATCGTTTCTAATATAGTTTGTCAAAACTGATTCCATTTACATTCTGTCTCGATTTAGATTTTTTCTACAGTGCAAAATGATATTTGTTTTATATTGCAGTTATCTTGGCAGTCTGTTTCGCCTGTCCCTCCTCTTCGGTGCTCAGCACGAGAAGCGGGGGGCTGCTGCAACTGAGCGTGCATGGAACATCTGCCCAGTCCCGCTGCAAGATGAAGCACTCAGTTTCCAGTTACTATTTTTTTTAAGAAAATTAACTACTTTATTAATTAGGGGAGTATTTGGATTTCTTCTTGCTCATGCCAATTGATTGCTTGAAATTGTCAACGTTGAACGATGATGAACCTATCAACGTTGATTGAGTGCACACGCTTCCTTGAGGACAAAATGATTCTCACTTCAACATCTTTGTTGACTTAAATGTTGATGACTGTGATTGCCGTCTCTATGTGTGACAGTTGTTTTTCTAATGACATATTCTTTGGATTATATAATGGTTTTCTGAACTACTTATCTATGTGAATCCTTGCTTCTAAGGTTTTGCATACACCCTAGCGTTCTATCAGCTGTTTACCATTGCAAAAAAGTGGAGATGTACCGTTGGCGCCCCAAAATCCTAGGTTTGTTAGGGGAAATTGTCGGATGAGTACAAGAAAACGCTGTTGGAGGAAGAGTTCAACTTATCTGGAGTTTTTTTTCTTTGCCATTCCTTCATGGTCGTTTGTTTCGGCAATTCCTTTTGGAATGACTTAATGGCTGTTTCTAAATTCTTTATTAGTTGAGAAGCCAGGAAAATGCACACCAAGGTGCAGGTTTTTATTAGGTTTACGTTTCCCATGTTGTGGCTTCTAAACGACAATGCACATGGGCAGCCTATGTAGATGTTGTCGATATTCCTTTCTTACTTTTGTTTCTTTTGCCAGAACAATAATGTTATTTAGTGTAATATATTTTTCTATTTTCATGATTGTATATAAATTGTTTGCCACCCCGTTTTGTAATTTTGTGTGTATTATCCTAATTTCATCATATTGATTTTGTTTTAAACCTAAAAAAATATTATCAAATTTTGCATGATTTTTATTGTCGTTACACAAAATATAACTTGACGTGAAATTCACGGGATCGTGCGCCAAGGGCCAAGGCGCACATCTAAATCTAGTCATATATGATTACCATCGATCTCTACCATGTAACTAAATATATTTTATTCCTATCGCTCTTCCTTACCTCCCATGATTGACTCATATATCTATGCCTAATAATAAAAGCAAAAGAGTTTTTTGTTGGTCCGTTTTTACTGCCCCTGAAGTTAAGCTAAATTACATCCACTGCCACCGGTGAGTTACGTACCGTTTCGTCCTGTACGTCTCCCCACCCGTTACATCCACCGCCGCCCGGTAGTCAAGTCCGTCATTATATGCATGTTTTGTCATTCTCAAAAAAAAAGATGAGCCTAAAAGTCTGTTCTTTTGGTTTTTCTTTCATTTGATATCCACAAAACAGACGGAATGCAGAAAACGATCGGAGACAAAAATATAATTGATTTGTTACTACGGCAATCATAAGAAGCTGTTGAGAAAGGATATTTCATGGAGTTGAAGTTTGTCGAACATGCCCTTACACAAATCAAGTTTTATTTGAAAAATAATGATTTTATCTCATCGGTTTGATGTGCATCTATAGAATGTAAAAAAAGGGATTTAAGTAGTGAAATTAACACTATATTATTTTTTAAAATAAATATCAACCCTTCACAACGCACAAACACATTTGCTATCTCTTCTTCTCTTCTTTACGTACTAATAAAAGAAGTAGATTTCTCCTATTTGTTTGTCTGTTTTTTATTTGCCCCTACTTTTCAAACTTAATTACAAAGATTGTCACCATATAGTAAAAAACGGTTCGGATGTATACAAACAAAAAGAAGCCAACCTCGTAGTTGTGGCTTCATTCGCATGGCATGCGTGCGTTCCCTCAGGCCGACGCCTTCATTCTATACGATCCCTGATCCGTTCGGCTCAGCCTTTGCGCAGCCCGTATCCCGTAGGACAGGTCTCAATGCCAGAAGACACGGTAAAACATAGCGAGGTGTTGGTTTGAAGCTTGAACGTTTAGTCCCACCTTGTTCCCTTAAATCAAACGACACCGGTTTATATATGTTCACAGGTTTCTTAGTATCAGTAAGATGACTACACAGGTAGCAACAACATAGTTTAATTTGAAAATATGGTTGTCTATAGAGATGTGCGGTAATTAAATAGATGGATTGTCCCGCATGGTGATTAAAAGGAAGGATTTGTCGGCTTCATAGTATGCAACATGGTGCATGATTCACGGAAAAGAGATTTGTTCTCACATGGTGGTGTAAACTTGATAGCTGGCTGCATGATGCTGCACTACTGTTGCACCACCAGGAAATGGGTAATGGCATGCCTTCATAACCTCGCAAGCCGACACACCATACAAATTAGTCGCTCGTCATGCAAAATCAAATCAAAGGGAGGTGTCATCGGTTCCATTTAGCTCCCAAGCCCCTACAGAGGCATGCATGCAAATTACTTTAGGGATGAACTCTTATTTTCCTGGCTGTTGTTGTTTATTTTCTATTGCATGATGCTCATGTTCTCATGTTCTTTGCGTGTACCTGATATCTAAATCACACTCATGTTTGTGGGCACCCTAAAATTGAATAATATTTTAAAATATTTTCCTCTTTAAAATAAAATAGTGATCATGACGTAATGAGCGGAAGTGTGAACCATCTATAGTTAGAACAGATGGATGCTACTCAAACATTCAAAAGCAAATTGTAGCACATAAAAAGCAAACACCTATCGTAAAATTACTTGGAATATTTTGGACAAAACAACATTTTGTAACGCGGGCTGGATTTCAATCACTAGTAAAAATGCAATCATCTGGTACAACACACGGTCATTTTTACTAGTACCTAATCTATACCTAATAATAAAGTAAAAATGGTTTCATCGTCTGTCGGTCGTTTTGCACTTTAGCCCCTTCAAAAGTTGTAATCAACCCGCAGTCCTAAATGCTGAAACGTTAACTTGCTCTGTTTTTTTTTCGACGTTGCCATCGCAGAAACGGGCCAAGCCCAAGAAGGAAACCATCGCTTGGTATGTCTACTGATCGAATTCCACTCCTTAGAGCATGTCTAACAGGCCCCGTATAACCCGCCCACCCCGTAAAATTCCGGCGAGATACGGGGCCAGCGCGATTTTGGGCGTCTAGCAGGCCCCGTATTCGGGCCGGCCCGTTTCGGCGGAATACGGGCCCCAGGAAATCGGCCCGCCGCCCCTACTTATAGTGGGCGCAGAGTGAGGGGTTAACCCTCACTCGTAACCCTAGCTCCGCCGTGCGCCGCCGCCTCCTCCTCCTGCTCAGGCGAGCAATTAGTCGCTCCCCCGCGCCGCATTCCAACCGCCGCCACCCGCATGGACTCCCGCCGCCATAGTAGCGCCTCGCCGGCGAGCGGATCGAAGCGATCCCGCTCGCCGGACACCGTGGAGGAGGCGTGGCGCTTGAAATGCAAGTGCTCGCCGCGGAGCCGCCGTGCCTGCACGGCGGCGCGTATTACATGCCGGACTCGCTCCGGGAGTTCGCCGCCGGTGGGCGGTGGCGCCAAGATCCGCCGCTCAAGCCGATGAGCGGCGCCGCCTTCGAGAAGTGGCGCGTGGGAGCGTGAGCGCGCGGCGAAGGCGGCATGGGCGGCGCACATCGGCAGCACCAGCGGCGGAGGAGGCGGAGGCGAGGAGGAAGCGGAGGCCGGCGAGGAGGAAGCGGAGGAGGCGGAGGAGGACGCGGCATACTTGCAGGCGGTGGCCGAATCCGAGGTGGGGGCCGCCGAGAAGGCGCGGGCGGAGGCAGACGAACAGGCGGCGGCCATCACCGCCGTGGCGGAATTCCAGGCGAAGGAGGCTGCCGCCAGGGCGGAGGAGGAGGCTGCCGCCAGGGGGCCTTTCGTGCCATTCATCATCCTCGAGTAGCTAGGATCGCAGTAGATCGCTATGTATATGTATGATCTAGTGTATGATCAATGAAGATGAACTATGGTTTAATTTTCCGGGGTTTTAATTTTTAAAATACAGGGCGAAATACGGGGTCTGCTAGACGGAATGGTTCAGCAAGACGCACTTTGGGGATACGGGGCGAAAAACTCGCGTTATACGGGGCAGAGAAATAAGGGGCATGTTAGACATGCTCTTAGAGCATGTCTAGCAGGCCCCTTATATTTCTGTCCCGTATGTCGCCGCTTTTTCGCCCCGTATCGAAAAGTTGCTAACGGAAGAGCCATTCCGTCTAGCAGACCCCGTATTTCGCTCCGTATTTTCAAAAATAAAAACCCCGGGAAGTTCAATTTCATTGATCATACTACGGATCATACATACGGATCAACGATTCTACATCCAGAATGCGCGATCCTACTCGGGGAGGTCGACTAGGTACGAGTCCGCCTCCGCCTCCCGCAACTCCGCCTCCTTCGCGGCGGCGATGGCCGCCGCCACCTCTTCCTCTTGGCGTCGTCCTTGAGGAACTGTCATAGCTCCTTCAACAAGTCGGGGGCCTACTCCTCCTCGCCGGCGAGCGGAGCTCCTCCAGCGCTGGTGCTCCCGCTGCTCCAAGCCTCCTTCGCCCAGTGTCAGGTGTGCAGCGGCGGATCTATTGCATTGGCGTCGCCACGCATCCTCCACGTTGTCCGCGAACGGATCGTCGATCCGCCGCGAGGCGGTACTGCGGCGGCGGGCGTCCATGCCGGATCTGGGGTGGAATGCGGCGCGGGGAGTGAGGAATTGCTCGCCGGAGCTGGCACGGAGGCGGCGCACGGCGGAGGTAGGAACCCCTCACTCGCACCGTGCCCGTATAAGTACGCGGGGCCGATTTCCTGGGCCGCGTATTCCGCCGAAACTGGCCGGCCCAAATACGGGACCTGCTAGACGCCCCAAATCGCGCCTACCCTGTATCCCGCCGGAATTTTACGGGGTGGGCGGGTTATACGGGACCTGTTAGACATGCTCTTAGTTCCGATAAATTCCATCCGACTCCCGGCCGAATTTGTACGTCACGCAACACTGGTAGAAAAACAGGCTTCCGGGAAGCCCCATAAGTCGCGAAGGTAAAGGAACCGCGACTAATGGGGTCTTTAGTCGCGGTTGGCCTGGCGAACCGCGACCAAAGGCCTGGGCCCAGGCGCACGGTGGCCAGCGGTGCACGTGGGGATTTAGTCGCGGTTGGCCAGGCCAACCGCGACTAGCAGGAAGGTTTTAGTCGCGGGCCAGGCCAACCGGGACTAAAGCCCTATACCCATCCAGCCATTTGGAGCCAACACTTAGCCATTTGGAGCCATTCTCTTCACAAACTTCACAAGTGAGTGTTAGGT
Source organism: Lolium multiflorum (assembly GCA_030979885.1). Lineage (NCBI taxonomy): Eukaryota > Viridiplantae > Streptophyta > Magnoliopsida > Poales > Poaceae > Lolium > Lolium multiflorum. The sequence goes on from CM061753.1 coordinate 105,304,721, forward strand.
TTGCTTTTGGTTCCTCTTATGCACATAAGGTGTTTGATGAAATGCCCCAAGAGCATGAAACAAACATGATATGAAGTGTTGGAGCCACACTTGAGCTTTCTCATTTATTTTTTCCTCCTCGATCGCGGTTAGCAACTTGAACCTTTGATGTGTCGTCATTGATACAATATGCATGTGTGTGTAGTTCATTGTTTAATTTATATTGTTTGTAGCTAGTTAGTTTAACAAATGCATGATGGTTAATTATATATTTTATATTATAATAATGCAGATGAATCGGCAATGGATGTACGGTAACCGACTCTCCGGCGAGTTCAGACGGGTTTGAAAGATTTCCTCGTAGTGGATAATGCGAACAAGCAGGGGGGTTTTGTTATCTGTCCATGTGTTAAGTGTAAGAATCAGAAGGGTTACTCTTCCTCAAGAGATGTTCACATGCACCTGCTTCGCACGGTTTCATGCCAAGCTATAATTGTTGGACCAAGCATGGAGAAAGAGGGGTTATAATGGAAGAAGATGAAGAAGGGGATGATTTCATCGATGAAAGCTATCTTTCTCATTTCGGTGATACTTTCATGGAGGATGCTGAAGGTGAAGGGGAAGGTGAAGGGGAAGGTGAAGAAGAGGATCCGGTTGATGATCTTGGTCGGACCATTGCTGATGCACGGAGACGCTGAAACTGAAAAGGAGAGGGAGAATTTGGATCGCATGTTAGAGGATCACAGGAAGGCGCTGTACCCCGGATGCGATGATCTGAAAAAGCTGGGCTGCACACTGGATTTGCTGAAATGGAAGGCACAGGCAGGTGTAGCTGACTCGGCATTTGAAAACTTGCTGAAAATGTTGAAGAATATGTTTCCAAAGAATAACGAGTTGCCCGCCAGTACGTACGAAGCAAAGAAGGTTGTCTGCCCTCTAGGTTTAGAGGTTCGAAGATACATGCATGCATCAACGACTGCATCCTCTACCGCGGTGAATACGAGAATTTGAATGAATGCCCGGTATGCACTGCATTGCGTTATAAGATCAGATGCGATGACCCTGGTGACGATGTTGAGGGCCAGAAACCCAGGAAGAGGGTTCCCGCCAAGGTGATGTGGTATGCTCCTATAATACCACGGTTGAAACGTCTGTTCAGGAACAAAGAGCATGCCAAGTTGTTGCGATGGCACAAAGAGGACCGTAAGTCGGACGGGGAGTTGAGACACCCCGCAGATGGAACGCAATGGAGAAAGATCGAGAGAGTTCAAAGATTTTGCAGCTGACGCAAGGAACATAAGATTTGGTCTAAGTACGGATGGCATGAATCCTTTTGGCGAGCAGAGCTCCAGCCATAGCACCTGGCCCGTGACTCTATGCATCTACAACCTTCCTCCTTGGTTGTGCATGAAGCGGAAGTTCATTATGATGCCGTGCTCATCCAAGGTCCGAAGCAACCCGGCAACGACATCGATGTGTACCTAAGGCCATTAGTTGATGAGCTTTTACTGTGGGGCAGACCTGGTGTCCGTGTGTGGGATGAGCACAAAGAAGAGGAATTTGACCTACGAGCGTTGCTTTTCGTAACCATCAACGATTGGCCTGCTCTTAGTAACCTTTCGACTGTCAAATAAGGGATACAATGCATGCACGCACTGCTTACATGAGACTGAAAGTGTACATTTGCCAAATTGTAAGAAGAACGTGTACCTTGGGCATCGTCGATTTCTTCCGAAAGGTCATCCAGTAAGAAAGAAAGGCAAGCATTACAACGGCAAGGCAGATCACCGGCCGAAGCCTGCGGAACACACTGGTGCTGAGGTATTTGATATGGTCAAGGATTTGAAAGTCATCTTTGGAAAGGGTCCTGCGGACAAAGTTCCGAAGGGAGCTGACGGGCACGTAGCCATGTGGAAGAAGAAATCTATATTCGGGAGCTAGAATATTGGAAAGTCCTAGAAGTCCGCTCTGCAATCGACGTGATGCACGTTACGAATATTTGCGTGAACATCCTAAGCTTCTGGGCGTGTATGGGAAGTCAAATGATACAAAGGAAGCACGCAGGACCAGCAAAGTTTGAAAGACCCTGATGACCGGCATCCGGAACGGTTTCAAGGTCGTGCTACGCTCCGACCAAAGAAGAGAAGGTCATCTTTTTGAATGCCTGAGCAGTATGAAGGTCCCGTCTGGATTCTCATCCAATATAAAGGGAATAATAAACATGGCGGAGAAAAAGTTCCAAAACCTGAAGTCTCACGACTGCCACGTGATTATGACGCAATTGCTTCCGATTGCTTTGAGGGGGCTCCCGGAAAATGTTCGAGTAGCCATTGTGAAGCTATGTGCATTCCTCAATGCAATCTCTCAGAAGGTAATCAATCCAGAAGTTCTACCACGGTTACAGAACGATGTGATCCAATGTCTTGTCAGTTTCGAGTTGGTGTTCCCGCCATCCTTCTTCAATATTATGACGCACCTCCTGGTTCACCTAGTCGATGAGATTTCCATTCTCGGTCCTGTATTTCTACACAATATGTTCCCCTTCGAGAGGTTCATGGGAATATTAAAGAAATATGTTCGTAACCGTGCTAGGCCAGAAGGAAGCATCGCCAAGGGCTATGGAAATGAGGAGGTAATTGAGTTTTGTGTTGACTTTGTTCCTGACCTTAAGCCGATTGGTCTTCCTCGATCGCGGCACGAGGGGAGACTAAGTGGAAAAGGCACGATCGGAAGGAAATCAACGATATGTATGGACGGCCATTCTCTGACTGAAGCACACCACACAGTTCTGACCAATTCCAGCTTGGTGGCTCCGTACTTTGAGAAACACAAGAATATTTTACGCTCGGACAACCCCGGGAAGCCTGAATCCTGGATTAGGAAGGCCCACATGGAGACTTTCGGCAGTTGGTTGAGAAAACATTTAATGAGTGACGAACATGTTGTAGATCAGCTGTACATGTTGGCCAAGACACCACCTTCGACTATAACGACTTTCCAAGGGTACGAGATAAATGGGAATACATTTTACATGATCGCCCAAGATAAAAAGAGCACCAACCAAAACAGTGGTGTCCGCTTTGATGCAGCAACCGAGAATGGGCAAATGGTCACATATTATGGTTACATAGAGGAGATATGGGAACTTGACTATGGACCCTCCTTTAGGGTCCCTTTGTTCCGGTGCAAATGGTTCAAGCTAACAGGAGGTGGGGTAAAGGTGGACCAGCAATACGGAATGACAATGGTGGATTTCAACAATCTTGGTTACCTTGACGAACCATTCGTCCTAGCGAAAGATGTCGCTCAGGTTTTCTGTGTAGGACATGAGTAGCAAACCGAGGAAACGGAAAGATAAGAAAACGATCAGTACATCATGCGATGATCCAAAGCGCCACATTGTTCTTTCAGGGAAAAGAAACATCGTGGGAGTGGAGGACAAGACAGACATGTCGAAGATTATAATATGTTTGCTGAAATTCCGCCCTTCAAAGTGAACACCGACCCAAGCATTAAGTTAAATGATGACGATGCTCCATGGATACGGCACAATCGTAAGCAAGCACAAGGAAAGAAATGATGTGTAATAATTTATTGTACCAAACTTTGTTGAATGGATCATGTGAATTATATTACCCGTGATGTGGTTGGTGTCCATTTTCGAATGATTCAATTGACTCGAGATAGCACTGATGATACATGAAATTTGGAGTGACTAAGTCATACTCCTGCATACAGAAATTTGGAGTGACTAAGTCATACTCCTGCATACATGAAATTTGGAGTGACTAAGTCATACTCCTGCATACAAGAAATTTGGAGTGACTAAGTCATACTCCTGCATACATGAAATTTGGAGTGATTTAGTCATACTCCTGCCTAGGCATATAATATGCATACTCGTAGTCTTCATAGCCGCCGCCGTTGTACTGGTAGTCGCCGCCTTTCTGTTGCGTGTTGCCGCTGTCGTCTGTCGGCGCTCGTGGCTCGAACGAGGGTAGCGCAGCGGGGGATATCGCGGCCGTGATGTAGTCCATGACGCTCGCGAGTCCGGCCGTACCACCATAGCCGACGGCCGGCCTCGTGGAAGTTTCCAGGAGGCAGACCGTCCTCCTCATACCAGCGAGCGCCCTCTCACGCCGATTGATGAAGAAGGCGTCCCAAGTATGCTGGTTATCGGGATGCCAGGGATTCATCCGCTGCTCCGGCGTGAGGTCGAGGTAGTGGTTCGTGATGGCCGCCCCGCGCAGCACTCGAGGGACGGGAGGGACCGGCACGCCGCCGCGCTTAGGCTCCTGGGGGCGCGGTAGCCCGGGCAAGGGTAGTTCGAGGCGCAAAGCTCCTCCACCTGCTGGTAGGTTAGAGTGGGTGCGGTGGAAGCCATGAGAGGGTGATGAGAGATTGTAGAGATGTGATAATGCTGGACAAGCCGGGCTACCTATATGTAGTGACAAATGGCGGGAAAAATGGGAGCGGGAAGACAGGAGGCGGGAAGAAAGAGGCAGGAAGAAAGTGGCGGGAAGAAAGAGGCGGGAAGAAAGAGGCGGGAAGAAAGCGGGAAGAAAGAGGCGGGAAGAAAGTGGCGGGAAGAAAGTGGCGGGAAGAAAGAGGCGGAAGAAAGTGGCGGGAAGAAAGCGGGAAGAAAGTGGCGGGAAGAATTTTTCTGATTTTTTTGATATATTATTTGTATTTTTAAGAATTTGAATTGAATTAGTTTTGTTTTTCTAATTTTTTGGATATATTATTTGTATTTTTAAGAATTTGAATTGAATTAGTTTTATTTTTCTGAATTTTTTGATATATTATTTGTATTTTTGAGATTTTGAAATTAATTAGTTTTATTTTTCTGAATTTTTTGATACATTATTTGTATTTTTAAGATTTTGAAATGAATTAGTTCTATTTTTTTGAACTTTTTGACATATTATTTGTATTTTTGAGATTTTGAAATTAATTAGTTTTATTTTTTGAATTTTTTGATATATTATTTGTATTTTTTAATTTTTGAAATGAATTAGTTTTATTTTTCTGAATTTTTTGATATATTATTTTTATTTTTGAGATTTTGAAATTAATTAGTTTTATTTTTCTGAATTTTTTAATATATTATATGTACTTTTAACATTTTGAAAAAGAAAAGTAATTTGAAAAATAACCTTTAGCCGGTTTAACCGCGACTGGGTATTTTTCGCGGGAAACGAAAACCCGGCGAAAAATACCTTTGGTCGCGGATGGGGTCGCCAACCGCGACTAAAGGTACCCCTTTAGTCGCGGTTGGGGTCCCCATCCGCGACTAAAGGGCGTTCCCTATTTAAACGCGCGCGTGCGCGAGGCGGTTCACTTCTCTCTTCTTCCTCGAACACACGCGCCGATCTCTCGCTCACGCTGTCGCTGCGCCACCGCCGCCGCGCTAACGCCCGCCGTCGCTAACGCTGCTGCCCGCCTTCAAGCGCGTCCTCCACCGCCGTAGTCGACGCCGCGCCGCGCTTCCGCGCGCGCGCCGCTCGATCTCTCACGCCGCCGCTGGCCGCCGCCGCCTCGTCGCGCGCTTCGATCGCTTTTAGCGCTTAGCCTCGCCGCTCGATCGCGGCCCACAGGTGGCGCGCACAGAGAGAGAGAGAGATGAGTAGAGGGAGAGGAGAGAAGTGCCAGGGGCACCGGCCTGGCCGGTTTTTTTTTTTTTTTAAATCGTAACTAAGTTTTTTTAATTAAAATTGTAACTTAAATAAATTGTAAACGTGTATATATGTGAAGAACTAATTTGTAACTTAATTAAATTGTAAACGTGTGTATATGTGAAGAAACTAAACAAACTTAGTTACAAATTCAAAAAACAAAACTAAAAACTTAATTAAATTTGTAACTTAATTAAATTGTAAACGAAAATTACTTAATTACTTAAAATTTTGACTTAATAAAATTAAAACTTAACATATTATTATGACTTAATAAAATTTTGACTTAATATGACTTAAATTTTGACTTAATATGACTTAAAATTTTCACTTAATAAAATTAAAACTTAACATATTATTATGACTTAATAAAATTAACTTAACTAAAATTTTGACTTAACGCGCGTATACGGAGGGGGCCGGCAGCGCTCGTAATTAAAGGGCTAAAGAGAGAGGAGGGAGAGAGGAGACCGGCCACCGGGGGCCCAACACTTAATTTTTTTTGTTTTTCTTGTTAATTAACAAAAAAAGTACAAACAAAAATAATTTGAGACCACCGGCGCCACACAGACAGGGGGAGAGGGAGGCCGGCGGCCGGCCGGGGGCGCGCGCCACACACGCACACATGCAATAGCTAGGGCGGCGCCCGCCGGCGCCCCGGCCCCTCCAATCTCTCCCGGCGCACACACGCGCTCTTCCGCGACACCCTCTCCCACCCCTTCCAGCTCGCCAGCCACGGTGGTGGTGGTGGCGGCGGTGGCGGTGGTGGTGGTGGTGCTTCACCTACACCTCCTTCACGAGGGCCGACGCCGCCCCCCAATTCACCTCCGACTGCAGCCGCCGCCCTAGTCCGCCCGGGCGGGTAGCGACGCCCCAATCCACCTCCGGCGAAGAAGCGCAGTAGTCCTGGATTATTAACCCGGACCCTTACGTACCTAAGAAAACAAAGGTACCGGAGGTATCACTGAAGCCTCTCCCCACGAGGCCTTGGGAAAGTAGTGCCAAGGAAGTCGAGGCGGGCGCGGCTGCTGATTTAGAGAAATGGAAGGCGAGCTGCAAGAAGAAAATAGAGGGCGAGCCCAAGCCAGTATATTCTGATGAGCAAAAGAAGTGGGCTAAGTCATTTTTGAACACACCGTCCCAAGCCGCAAAGAATCTGCCTGACGACTATGCACGTGAACTTCGTAGGCAAGCACTCGCGTTCAAGAAGAACCAAGATTTGGCGGAGAAGAAAGCCTTGGAGGAGGCCGAGAAAAATTAGAAAGGGGGAAAGAAGTTGCCCAGCTCGGGGAACAAAGTAAACAATCGATCGCCCCGCTCATAGTGCAAGCCGCCGGTCCGGATGCCCCCGATATCATAGCAGCTGCGGCAGCACATGGATTGACTGTAACGAGTGCCGAGAACAAGCGGCCGACTTAGGTATCACTCTTCGTGCACTGTTAGGCCTTGATGAGGCGCCAATGAAGGACGTAGTTTTTACATATGTGAAGAATGGCCCTCTCGTCGAGCCTGCGCAGGAAGAGGATCTACCTCGACAAATGAAAGGTCTGCTAAATTGGTACAAGAGTTACATAAAACTTAAAAACGCCAAAGACTATATTTATGCGGAAGTTAGAGTTAAGCATCACTTCAAACATTACTATATAACAATTCATCGGAGTGAATTGTTCCAGCTATTCAATCTGCGCGACCTCGACAAATCTATCATCAGTTGCTACGTTCTGTAAGTGATTTATTAATTTCTACCCCATCTCGTTCATTGCCTGCACTATATATTGTCCTAACTATCTTGTTGTCTACGCTATTATGCAGAATGAAGAAGCTGGAAATGCAAATAAGGAACATCAATGATGTTGGGTTCATTGACCCACACATCGTTAATTCATATGTGTTACAACACCACCCCGCCGACGTGGAGGAAGACCTGTTTCGGTTTATTAGAAAACAGCAACTCAAAAGTGATATTCTATTTCCTTACCATTTTGGGTGAGTGTTTCTGTCTTGAGCACATTCTCTTTTTTTTACTCTCCATGCATGGTATGTGGCTAATCGATGAGTTATATATGCATGACTGTGCATGTATCGTGTCCGCAGGTTCCACTGGATTCTGATGGTAATTCAAATTCACACCTCCACAGTTCTCGTCCACGACTCTCTGAATATGGATGCGGCGCTTTGGGCCGACATGAGAAAAATGATGCAAAAGTAATTGTTTTCATTCATTTGCGCTCTATATCGATCGGCCTATTTCGTTCATCATTTCCTAATATCAAGTAACTAATTAATAACTCTCTTGTTCATTTAATTTTCTTTGCCTCGTAGGGTTTGGAGACGGTTCGTAGATGAAAAGGTCGGTGAATTCAAAAAAGAGCTACATTTTAAAAGGGCAGTGCGGCGACTGGGGATATTCAGCCACCGGGGACCAATCTATGTGGATACTATGTTTGTGAGAGGATCCGGAGATACACCAATGAGCGGGACCAGTCGGATGAGCTCAACATCAAGAGGAATAACCTCCGGATGACGCTTAGTCCAGAAGCTCGCTTCCGACCACTTCAGGAGGAACTAGCTGGATGGTTCGCGAGGGAAGTCATCGATCCTACAGGAAAACACTACGTAGAGGACGTAGAACTATACATGCATTAAATTATGTATGGAAACTTGTTCAAACTTGTATATGGTCATCCGATGATATTGAATATATATTGTATATTCCTCTTGAATTCTTTTTGGTTCTAATTTCAAATTTGTTTGAAATTGTACATTCATATGCATGCATGTATATAGTACCGTAGAATATGTGAAACTCCTTCAAAATTACAATAAAGCACAAAAGAAATAAAACAATACAAATTAAACAGAAAACAGGTTTAGGGGGGCAGGTTTAGGGGGGGCCTAAAGCCCTAAACCTGCGGCGGCCTTTAGTCGCGGTCGCAGAAGAACCGCCACTAAAGGCCTCTCGCCCCGATGGTCGCCCGGCGCCCACGTGGACGGGCCTTTAGTCGCGGTTCGTAAGCGACCGCGACTAAGGGGGGACTTTAGTCGCGCTTGGTCGCGGTTGCGCAACCGCGACTAATGGCAGTTGCGAACCGCGACCAAAGGCTCTTTTTCCACCAGTGCAAGGCACATAAAAACCACGCAGGCAGACGCAAGTAGAGAGGATTAGTCGACGTGCTATCGCTGCCTACAACTACGTCGAAAATCGCATCCACCAGCAGTCCTATAGGTCGCCAAGCCGCCGCCGATCGTCCTTCGTCAAAGAAAAACAAGATCGCCTGATCCCTTGCAACTCCAGGCAGAGAACCAGAACCACCGTGTGGGCTAGCTGCAGATTTTCCATAGATCGATTAGAAGGAGCTGCTGCCATGGCCCTGCTCCTCGCTGCAGCCGACGACCAGGGCGCCGACTCCAGATCCACGTGCGTTGGGTATGAAAGAAAAAGTAGTCTACGTCGGAGGTATTCACTTGGGGAGGCCCCGTCGAACCCCTCAATCCTCTCGCTCCAGCTGGCTAGAACAGTTGTGGAGAATTCAGTTGAAGAACAAAGAATCTCACGGTATGATTGCTGCACCTCCATGGGGCTCTCACAGGCGTTTGGATTTTGGGCCGTCCGATCGAGCTGACGTGGCGCGATCTCGGCCAGCCATTCCATCCAGGGCGCGAGGCCCTCCCGCAGACCCGCATTTTATCCACGGGTCCTTGAAGCCCGCTCGGCCCAGACTCTCCCGGCCGCAGACCCGCATTTTATCCAATCCCGTCGCTCCCTCTCCCCTTCCTCCTCCGCTCCCAGCCGCCGCCTCCGCTCCACGCCCGCCCTCTCCCTCTCCCCTTCCTCCTCCGCTCCCAGCCGCCGCCTCCGCTCCGCCGTCGCCATCGCCGGCCGGTAGCAGCACCGGCTTTCGGCTCGAGCGCCGCCTGCAGACGTCGCCATGTTCGGTCGGGAGCAGCTCCAGCGAGCGCCGCCTCCCGTGTGTCGCCATGGGCCGACCAGTAGCCGCGCCGGCCTTTGGCGCGAGCGCCGCCTCCGGTCATGGTCGGCCGGGAGCAGCGCCGGTCTTGGGCGCGAGCGCAGCGTGCGGCTCGGGTCAGGCCCACTCATCCGCCTCTCCCGAACCTCCCCGGTCGATTCAAGGTATCTTTATATTTCTATCGCTCCCTGGATGCCCTTCTTCCTTCACAGCAGGAAAGCAGGAAATCAAAGTCACGCACTAGGTAAGAGGAGGCAGGGATGTTGCTGCTCGGATATAAAGAGGTTGTCAATTGTGGCAACACGAAGTTCCAGGTCCCGAATGCTGCTATCTCACTGTGATTACTTAATTTTTTGTTGCAGTTGGGTGTTCATCTAGATTTCTTCTTATGCCAAGAGTGAACAAGCATGATGGTCGCTAGAGTAATCCCCAACCATATGGACTATGGAGTTCGCTCCCTTGTGCTCCTCGGCTCCACAGAGTTTCTTCTATCGATTTGACATCGTTCTAAGAGTCTGTGGTTGAGGTTCGTCTCCTAGCATATAGGTCATTGTATTTTTGGTTGGCAAAGTGGCGACATGAATAAGTTGATTAATTATGTATATTTGTGTCATTATATTTACCAGGACCATACTGAATACATTTGAATTTAATTCATGGAACTATGAGCTGAATCTGAAGATTTTCTTCATGGCAAAGGAGGTACAGTCGTAATATAAATTTGTAGTCATCGCTAAGAAGGCAATGGTTGATAACAAGCTGAAGCAATGAACATGGTAACTTTCAAGAAAAGTTATTTACTACCTATCATCTTTGTATACCACATTGTGATTCAACCTATGTGGGCTTTACATATATCTAAGATTGCTTCGCAGCTAGCTGTGTTACAGTTCAAAATTGACTTATGTGTCGGCATGTCCGGTGCTACATTGTTTTCCCCATTCTGAATATTCCACTTTTCTCAAAATGTGTTATATGCAATCAAAATATTTTGTTCATTTCATGTCATTGTTTCGCATTTCACTTTTGCTTATCATCCGCTGAGATGGAGGATAGTGTAGCTGGGTAGGAGGATTAATGGATAGCCAAAAAATATCGCTTCAAGTGAAATGAGCAGTCCTTTCTATTTCAGCCATTGTGTTATTTCCTCCCACTAGGTCTGTTTCACCTTTTGGGTGCCTCATTTTTATTTGCGGTCACTGCTAAGAAGGCAGCAGTTCAAACTGAAGCAATGAACAAGGTAAGCTTTAGGCTTTGGTTCAGGTTTATGCTACTACCCCCTATTCCAAAATAAGTGTCACAACTTTTTCTTATCAATGGCTGGATCAACACTTATTTTGGAATGGAGGGAATAAATTTGAACCCACACGGTTCTTATTATCAATGGCTGGATCTACTTCGGTGTAGAGATCGTGGAGGTCTATATTCAAGTTGTTATCCATGGTCTGAGAAAAATTTACATGTAATTTAAAGAGATATATGGACCACTATTAAATAGATAAAGTAGTTCAATTTATCCCTATATGGTTACCGCCTGAGCCATTTCATTTGGTCTAGCCTGAATCTAATCACTGAAAGCGTGTGAATGCCTAAAGGAAATGCACTTGAATCTAATTTGAAAAGATAATTTCCTTACCATTTTTCAATAGTATGAAGGTGTTATTAGTATAGTTAGTGAAATGAGCATCTTACTTGCATCCAGAACTGATGTACAGTTCAGTTTAGTACATCTATTGTGTTCACAGTGCTTTGCTATTTAATGTTGAGTGCTATACAAAATTCTATAATACTGCAGTTACCTATGAAGAAGTTACTATAATGTTCCAGATTTCTATCTTCAAGTAATTTACATGAGTTTGAGAGAATCAGTATAGTTGGATTAAGCTGTGTTTTAGTTCTTTAACATCTGATTGAGGAACTATCTAAATAGAGAATTAGTAAAGTATTGTAATTGTGTTCTAAGTTGTTGTGCAATACTTCCTCAAAATTAGTGAGCTTGGCATTAATAAACATTACCCTATATAATTCTTTTTGTTCTGTTTGGTCATGAACATGAGATATTTGAGTTAAGTTCAGAGACGACATACTTTCACATAAATCTCTTATGGGATCCTTCTATTTTCCAAAATGTATGTATACTTCAAATGTTACCGTTGGAGGTGCTCGCATCGTAAGCCATTCTCATATATTATTTTACTTTATGTATTTAGTTTGAGCAGAGATGAAAACTATAGATTTAGATTTGCTCAACTAAGTTAACCAGTTGGGTGGTGCTTTGCTCAATAGTACACATCTCCTCGAGCCAAGGAAGTTTTTCTTCCTGAACTACGCTCACTAGAGATTGCCTTTTATTTATTAGTGGGGGTGTAGTGATTTCTGGTATGATTCCGCCCTCGTGATATGTAAAAACTTTCTGCATTACTTCTCCTAATATACAGATCTATGTTGTCGATTCCCTTGACAGGAACAAAATGGAAGAGCCAGAGACGAATTTCAATTTTATGTGATTCCTTAAGGCCTTCCACAGTGTAGTCGATGCCCAAAGCATATAAATTTGCCACCTCCTTATCGATCCCTAGAGAAAATGTTCAGGCTCCAACTCACACAGCGTTCGGTAGCTACATCGATGCCTAAAAACAAATGCAGGACCCACACATCGTCCTTTTCTCCTTTAGTTTTCCTCAGCGCTGCCATGTTGAGGCATCAAAGTAGTAGTATTTTAATCCCTTGCATATTGAGGCATCGGAGCACCAAGTTGATCCGATTCACTGAATTTCTTTTGGGGCATCGGCTGGACAACGGAGGGAATCGACGCCCGATGCCTGAAAAACGAGTTTGGGCACCGATATGCCATACGTTGTGGAGGGCCTAATGAGAACATGTGCATGTTTCTATATTACTATTTGTTCTCTGATACATGCTCGAACTTACTGTAAGTTGATCTTCTATAATCAATGATCCATTTCTCCTCAAAAAGACATGGTATGATTGTCATGATTTCTTTTGATATCCTGCGTACTTGTTTAAGATCATGTGGTTTAATCTGGCTAGCACATTTTATCGATTCCCCGGTTGTCGTTTTTGTTACTTATTACTTACTGTGAAATTATATGTGAGTTATGGAAGAAATAGGTTTATTATCCGACAAACTATCTTCTTATAATTACGTATGGATTTAGCTAGCATAACATAGTTATTCCAGTCTCATTTAACATGAACCCTTCTTTCAAGACACAAGGTTAGAAATGACTTGGAATTCTTGACTGTCTAAAGTATGAAGGACTACTAGCATAGTTGAGGTGTCCTAACAACTATTGTCCTTTATTTAGAATTTGGGGTGAATAATGGGTTGAGTAAATTTACCTGTAAATGAAATATGATATGGAAAAAATATTCATCCAGATCTTCCTTGCACAGAGGCATGAAGGAGTTTAGGTTGGCACATGATCAAAATTAGAGACCATCTCGCGAGGTAAAATTATCCACCACTGAAACTAAAACAACATTAGTTTTTTTTCTTTTTGTTGAGAAACACCATATAGTATGGAACAAAAAAATTGACAGAATTTACACCTTTTATTTCTAATATTTGTTGAATACGGGATTTTGTGCAAATATTGATGGAATTATTCTCTCTGGGCTTAACAATGGTTGTTTTAAGTGAGCATTTCTAGAAAATTAACTCTTCGGATAACATATCATACACACAATGAGATAATATGGCACCCATATGTTCTTCTTGCACGCCATATAATACACACAGTGAGATAATATGACACTCATATTTTCTTCTTGCATGCCATGAAACAACTTGCCGATATGCTTTGATTCTCATGTCAGGATCAATTTTCAGTGCATAGGATGCTGTATAAGCATGAGCTATGTATGCATGTAGGCATGTTAAGAAAAAAATATTTCTATCATTTAAACATGATTATTTTTGTCTTGCTCTGACTTACAATAAGCTCTGGTTGAATTTTTTTATTTTCCAGTCATGGGTAGTAATACTTACATGTGCATGCAGGAAAGAGTTATCAATCTAGCAGCCCTACTGATCTAAGAAAAATGCTGCAACACTGGTTATTTGCTTCACGAGAATAGTTTGTAGCCTATATATGCAGGCACAAGTATCAGTAAGAGATCTCTTTTCAGTTGTACTAGCTCACACAAAACTAAATTTAATGCCCAACCATTGATCTAATTTGCATCACTGCTGGGTTTTGTTGTTACTCACAGTCGCTATTATTGATGAAGTATATGACTCATTCGGTGAGAATTTCTCAAATGTATCCTACTTGGCCCAGCATGCAATAGTGTCCTACTAATAAGTTGTTGATGTAGTCCATGATTTGCTTTTTTCTATGGTTCCTGGAGATGCAATAGTGTTTGATACTTATGATGCTATTTGCAAAACAATGGATCATATGCCAGATGCTGATCTACTATACCCTCCTGAATTTTCCGTAAGGGATACCCCTAATTTCCCACGGCATAGTATTTCAGTGAAGGGCGGAGTTCCAGTAATGGTGTTACAGAGCATAAACCAATCTATTGGGCCCTGCAATGTTAGCCGTCTAATGGTAACTAGACTGGGTTAGTATTCAAATAACACACACCTTATACAGCTAGCATTCAGTTAACTAGCGTGTTAGTATTTAGTTAGCTTATCAGCTACGTATTAGTGTATTATTTGGTTGGTATTCAGAAAACACACACCTTACACTTTATATCTTCCAAACATATCTGAATATATTTCTTTCGCATGCAGTTAGCTTGACTTCAGCTACCATCAATTACTTGACACTTCAGTTTTGTTGTGCTTTGGTCTATTTGGTCGTTGAGAGATGAATTCTGCTTTCAGGAAGAAGCTAGATAAGCATGGATATGGTCCCAATAAGGTGGTGGAAAATGTTAGGGAATGGCTGGTGCTTTGCAAGGATGCTCACAATTCACTATTGGACAGTAACATGATGCTGGAAGAAACAAGGGGTGAGTGGTTACGTATTGCATACAAATGAACTATGCAAGCTGTGGACATGCTGGCATGTTCCCCCTTCTCTAGGTTAGATTTTGAGTTGTTCTCTTAGAGATTGTAATGTACTATAAGAACCTTCTTTTACATGGTATAAGGTCTATTTTGGTTGCATGTCAATGGAATCAGGGGCAACCCGTTTTCTCTAAATAAACTATCTATGTACAAGCTGCTTCACAAATTTACTGGCAAGGACTTTGATCGCTGGTGTCATAATCATCCGAATCAAAGAAACAAACGACCTAGGCTAGAGAAACAGAGAATAAAGGGAGGGAACCTTCTGAATTGATTTCTGTGGCTGCATGTCGGCAACTACACCACATCGGTGAAATCGCCTGTCAGGTTGGGCTCCGTTAGGATACTGATGCAGCGCCGCTGATGGCTGTTCTAGCTCTGCAAACAAGCCACCATATTGCTATTGCTAAGGTGAGGCACCACGTCTCCCGGCTAGCAGGGCATGGGACGGCCGTCGCATCCGACGAGCCGGCACGGCGTGCTCTCTTTGGCATTGCCACTGCGCTGTACGCATCAGCAAGGCGTGGCTGAGCTTCGGCATAGCGAGCCTCGCCTTCAGCCACCGAAGCATGCTGGCTACCCATGGACACTGCCGCAGGCTGGGTCGCTGGCTCTGTGGGCAACCCACCACAGCGGGCTCAGAATGCAGTCTCCGAGTGCGTGTCCGGGTGCCCCCGCCGTAACATGAATCCTATATGAAGGGCGCGTCTCTCTGTCGGATCTCAGAGAGAGAGGAGAAAGGGGATGATGAAATAACAGAGCACGGACTTTAAGACGGTTGCCGCAGCGGCACACACTTGCTGCGTCTATATTCTGTCATATGTGATGTGCCACAGCGCACAGGTTCATGGTGTTTGCGTAACTGGGTTAGACCACACCTTCATTGTGTATAGTATGTATATGGACTGAGAATTAGCATGTACAATTGTCAGAGTAGGACTTCCTATCACAATGATTCGCAAGACAAACTTCCTACCACAAGCACTTAAATACAGAAATATAATTAAAAATAGAATTAGCAATGTTAATGAACTCATTTATTTCTTGACTATTCTATTACTACTAGCTGTTTATTAAACTTTCTGAACTATTTATGTATGATTTTTAACGAAAGCAAATGTTTCTTCATAGGTTAAATATAATCCTATTTTTCTTCCAACCTAATAGTTTGACATATGCTAAGAAAACTTAATTGTTTGGAAAGTAAACTAAGATTGGTATTTAAAATATCCATTCCTATTTGTAGGTCATTTAAAAGAAACATTCGTTGGTATTCTCCAAACTATATGCATGCATGTACTTAATTAAATATTCAATACCGAAGTAGAGATGTAATTTAATTTATATTTTGGTTTATTTAAAGAACCATATACTTGTGCGTTCTAATCCAAATTCGTATGTAAACATAGCTGAACTTTACGTGTGGAGGACACATCACTACCAACTATGCTTTGTGATAGTTTAGACACATCGTAGTGAAGGAATTTGAAGGTTCTCATGTGTCCTTGTGTATCCATGAGGAATCTTATATATGAAAGAGCAGATTGTTTTGCTCTAAACCTGAACTTTCAGTCCTTAAATGTGCGTGCTGGCGTTCGTTACATTTCCAAATTACCTACTTTTTTTTATTGTCGTACACCATGTATTAGTTACAGCGTTTTATAAAATGCTTATCAGTGTGAAACCCGGGGAAAGCACTCTACACTATGTATAAGATTCACGATCACCGTAGTATGGTAAACAATCTTCATTTTTCTGTGTTGGACTTCATTTTGTAAACCCTAATAATCGCATCGTGATTTTTTCACCAAATTTTATCGTTGTTATATAAAGTGTGCACTGACATGAGTTTCACGGGATCGTGCGCCAAGGCGCACATCTAAATCTAGTCTAAAGGTATAATTGATGCCCCCCATAGGAGGTCTTACAACGATTTGAGAATCTCAGCCACAGGATGTTCTCAAATGGAGCATCTCAGCCATCCATTTCAGGTAAGATATTTTTACTGCCTGCTAGATCAAAACATGAAACGGCGAGGTTCTACCCGCATGTCACTGCGTGTGGACCCTTGTTCTAGATGGTCCATATTGTCAGTTGCCTGGGTGGATGCAATGAGGATACATCCCTCGTGGGTGAAAATCCTAGAGGGCCTCTATTGGGTAGCTCCACACCCAATCCCAATCCCTCCACGTCCTGACTCGTTCCTTTCCCCCAATCCTCCCGTCTCCCCCAATCCCCTCATCTCTCTCTTCTCCCCCAATCCCTCCACATCATCCTCCAAATTCCATAGTGCCTCCAGCAGGTCTCGCGCTCTACTACGCCGGCGAGCAGCCCGTCGCGCCTCGCCGGTCGCCGTGTCGGGCGAGCAGCCCGTCCCGCCGCCTGCGGGTCTCCTCCACATGCCGGTCGCCTCAACGGGCGAGCAGCAGAAGAACGCCAGGGGCGAGCGCACGGCGGTCGGACACCGCAGGCGGGCCCAGCCGTTAGGCTGTCACGGCGCCGTCTACAGTGTGCCGACGGTAGCCCACGGCGCAACGGCGCCGTCGGCACGGACTGAAAAATGGGTCCCCTTCTTCTGTGCCGACGGTCACCAGCACAAACAAGGCCGTCGGCACGGCTTTTTTTGTTTTTCCATTTTTTGCACCAAAGAGATAATTATTAATCCCAATCATTTTTTTGTTTATTTATTTCTCACTGCTATTTTGGCGAACCCCTTTGCGGGAAACCTATATATATGTATAAGGGCGGTATAGAACCCCTTCGCCAGAAATCAAACCTCGGAGGGGGTGAATGGCCCACACACGATACAAAATACTTAAGACCCACACACGATACAAAATACTTAAATAACTAATCTCACACACATACCAAAGCGCTTACAGAACTAGACCCACACACGAACTGAAACAGTACAAAGAACTACACCCACACAGAGGAAGCAAAACACTTAAAGAAACTACACCCACACACATGAACCAAAACACTTAAAGAACTAGACCCACACACAAACCAAAGCATTTAAAGAACACTGGGTCGACACATGACCCGCTAGACACACGGACTCGACACACACATATTAATCAGAGAAGTCGAAATCTTCATCCTCGGGGTGTGAAGCGGTGGTTGTGAGGTTCCACAACCACCGTTCATCATTCTCCCCCCATGTCGACGCTCTCCTTTGGCGTACTCGCTTCAACCTCGGCCTTCCTTGCTTTCCCGCCCTCCTCTCTCCTCAGTACGCCGCTTCTCCTTCCGGAATGCGCGCGGCCTCGACGTCTCCGGGATGGTCTCTGCGCCACCGTGCCATGAACTGCTCGTCCGCCTCGGTGGTATCAATCCGCCGCTGGCCAGCCCCGTACCGCCGCTTCACCCTGTGAGCGAAGTAGTGGCTCAGTAGAGAGACTCTGAGCTTCCGTCAGAGACCTGACCTCCGGAAGTTCATTTCGTGGCGCGGCCGGCCAAACCTCCAAGCCGCAACGTCGTATGCGCGGGCAGCAGCCTCCTTCGTGTAGAAGGTGCCGAGCCACACACGCGTACCACCGGCGGTGATTTCAGCCGCGAAATGTCCCGCAGGCCGCAGGCGAACGCCGATGAAGCCCGTGTTGCTACGGCGACGAGGAGCCATCTCAGCGGCAGCTCAGCTCAGAGGATTTTGTGGTTCTATTGGATGAGAGAAGTGATGAAGGGAGAAATGTTGCTGGTGCTGTTAGTGGAGAAGCCATGGCTATATATAGGCCGACGAGGGGCTGAAACGGCGGGAAAACATGGCGGGAGAGAATGGGCGGGAAAGGGTGGGCGGGAAAAAGGGCGGGAGAGAAGCAGCGGCGGGAAAAAAGGGCGGAGAGAAGGAGCGGGAAAGGGTGGGCGGGAAAAAGGGCGGGAGAGAAGCAGGAAAAGGGTGGGCGGGAAAAAAGGGCAGGAGAGATTCTGCATGTATAGGGGGGAACTCCCTCGGAGGTGAACCGGAGAGAACCTTGGGATCATAGGGGATGGTACTTGTTTCCACATGTACCTATGACCTAAGCAAGCTCAAACGTAGGCATACGCCCACGGGACCCCGATGGGATGCATCAAAGGGGTAGACGACGCGGTCAACAGAACTAGGGTTTCGTCGAAATCGAGCATCGGACCTAGGGAATGGCCCCAAAAGTTGTGTGTGTCCACATGGCATGCACAAAAGTGATTTGAGATGGTTCTATATCCAATGCTACCCTCCGGTGTGCCCGGCTTCTGACATGGGGTTCACTTAGGCAGATTCGCATGTATAGGGGGAACTCCCTGAGGTGAACCGGAGAGAACCTTGGGATCATAGGGGATGGTACTTGTTTCCACATGTACCTATGACCTAAGCAAGCTCAAACGTAGGCATACGCCACCGGGGACCGATGGGATGCAACAAAGGGGTAGACGACGCGGTCACGTAACTAGGGTTTCGTCGTAAATCGAGCATCGGACCTAGGGAATGGCCCCAAAAGTTGTGTGTGTCCACATGGCATGCACAAAAGTGATTTGAGATGGTTCTATATCCAATGCTACCCCCTCCGGGTGTGGCTTCTCGGACATGGGGTTCCTACACTTAGGCAGATTCCGCATGTATAGGAACTCCCTGAGGTGAACCGAGAGAACCTTGGGATCATAGGGGATGGTACTTGTTTCCACATGTACCTATGACCTAACCAAGCTCAAACGTAGGCATACGCCCACCGGGGACCCCGATGGGATGCAACAAAGGGGTAGACTCGCGGTGTAACTAGGGTTTCGTCGTAAATCGAGCATCGGACCTAGGGAATGGCCCCAAAAGTTGTGTGTGTCCACATGGCATGCACAAAAGTGATTTGAGATGGTTCTATATCCAATGCTACCCCTCCGGGTGTGCCCGGCTCGGACATGGGGTTCCTACACTTAGCATTCGCATGCATGTATAGGGGGAACTCCCTCGGAGGTGAACCGGAGAGAACCTTGGGATCATAGGGTATGATCCTTGTTTCCACATGTACCTATGACCTAACCAAGCTCAAACGTAGACATACGCCCACCGGGGGACCCCCGATGGGATGCAGTCAAATGGGTAGACGGCGCGGTCAACAGAACTAGGATTTCAGAAATCGAGCATCGGACCTAGGGAATGGCCCCAAAGTTGTGTGTGTCCACATGGCATGCACAAAAGTGATTTGAGATGGTTCTATATCCAATGCTACCCTCCCGGGTGTGCCGGCTTCTCGGACATGGGGTTCCTACACTTAGGCGATTCTCGTATGCATGTATAGGGGAACTCCCTCGAGGTGAACCGGAGAGAACCTTGGGATCATAGGGTATGATCCTTGTTTCCACATGTACCTATGACCTAACCAAGCTCAAACGTAGACATACGCCCACCGGGGACCCCGATGGGATGCGTCAAAGGGGTAGACGGCGCGGTCACCGTAACTAGGGTTTCGTCAAATCGAGCATCGGACCTAGGGAATGGCCCCAAAAGTTGTGTGTGTCCACATGGCATGCACAAAGTGATTTGAGATGGTTCTATATCCAATGCTACCCCCTCCGGGTGTGCCCGGCTTCTCGGACATGGGGTTCCTACACTTAGGCAGATTCTGCATGTAGGGGGGAACTCCCTCGGAGGTGAACCGGAGAGAACCTTGGGATCATAGGGTATGATCCTTGTTTCCACATGTACCTATGACCTAATCAAGCTCAAACGTAGGAATACGCCCACCTGGGGACCCCCGATGGGATGCATCAAAGGGGTAGACGGCGCGGTCAAGAACTAGGGTTTCGTCAAATCGAGCATCGGACCTAGGGAATGGCCCCAAAAGTTGTGTGTGTCCACATGGCATGCACAAAAGTGATTTGAGATGGTTCTATATCCAATGCTACCTCCCCGGGTGTGCCGGCTCTCGGACATGGGGTTCCTACACTTAGGCGATTCTGCATGTATAGGGGGAACTCCCTCGGAGGTGAACCGGAGAGAACCTTGGGATCATAGGGGATGGTACTTGTTTCCACATATACCTATGACCTAACCAAGCTCAAACGTAGGCATACGCCCACCGGGGACCCCGATGGGATGCAGTCAAAGGGGTAGACGGCGCGGTCAACAACTAGGGTTTCGTCGAAATCGAGCATCGGACCTAGGGAATGGCCCCAAAAGTTGTGTGTGTCCACATGGCATGCACAAAAGTGATTTGAGATGGTTCTATATCCAATGCTACCCCTCCGGGTGTGCCCGGCTTCTCGGACATGGGGTTCCCTACACTTGGCGATTCTCGCATGCATAGGGGGAACTCCCTGAGGTGAACCGAGAGAACCTTGGGATCATAGGGTATGATCCTTGTTTCCACATGTACCTATGACCTAACCAAGCTCAAACGTAGACATACGCCCACCGGGGGACCCCCGATGGGATGCAACAAGGGGTAGACGCGCGGTCAACAACTAGGGTTTCGTCAAATCGAGCATCGGACCTAGGGAATGGCCCCAAAAGTTGTGTGTGTCCACATGGCATGCACAAAAGTGATTTGAGATGGTTCTATATCCAATGCTACCCTCCCGGTGTGCCCGGGACATGGGGTTCCTACACTTAGGCATTCTGCATGCATGTATAGGGGAACTCCCTGAGGTGAACCGAGAGAACCTTGGGATCATAGGGTATGATCCTTGTTTCCACATGTACCTATGACCTAAGCAAGCTCACACGTAGGCATACGCCCACCGGGGGACCCCCGATGGGATGCATCAAAGGGTAGACGGCGCGGTCACCTAACTAGGGTTTCGTCGTAAATCGAGCATCGGACCTAGGGAATGGCCCCAAAAGTTGTGTGTGTCCACATGGAATGCACAAAAGTGATTTGAGATGGTTCTATATCCAATGCTACCCTCCGGGTGTGCCCGCTTCTCGGACATGGGGTTCCTACACTTAGGCAGATTCGCATGCATGTATAGGGGGGAACTCCCTGAGGTGAACCGGAGAGAACCTTGGGATCATAGGGTATGATCCTTGTTTCCACATGTACCTATGACCTAACCAAGCTCAAACGTGGACATACGCCCACCGGGGACCCCGATGGGATGCACAAAGGTAGACTACGGGCCAATAACTAGGGTTTCGTCGTAAATCGAGCATCGGACCTAGGGAATGGCCCCAAAAGTTGTGTGTGTCCACATGGCATGCACAAAAGTGATTTGAGATGGTTCTATATCCAATGCTACCCTCCGGGTGTGCCCGGCCTCGGACATGGGGTTCCTACACTTAGGCGTTCTGCATGTATGGAACTCCCCGGAGGTGAACCGAGAGAACCTTGGGATCATAGGGGATGGTACTTGTTTCCACATGTACCTATGACCTAACCAAGCTCAAACGTAGGCATACGCCCACCGGGGACCCCGATGGGATGCAACAAAGGGTAGACGGCGCGGTCAACGTAACTAGGGTTCGTCGAAATCGAGCATCGGACCTAGGAATGGCCCCAAAAGTTGTGTGTGTCCACATGGCATGCACAAAAGTGATTTGAGATGGTTCTATATCCAATGCTACCCCTCCGGGTGTGCCCGGCTTCTGGACATGGGGTTCCTACACTTAGGCAGACGCATGCATGTATAGGGGGAACTCCCTCGGAGGTGAACCGGAGAGAACCTTGGGATCATAGGGTATGATCCTTGTTTCCACATGTACCTATGACCTAACCAAGCTCAAACGTAGACATACGCCCACGGGGGACCCCCGATGGGATGCAGTCAAAGGGGTAGACGGCGCGGTCACCGTAACTAGGGTTTCGTAAATCGAGCATCGACCTAGGGAATGGCCCCAAAAGTTGTGTGTGTCCACATGGCATGCACAAAAGTGATTTGAGATGGTTCTATATCCAATGCTACCCCCCTCCGGGTGTGCCCGGCTTCTCGGACATGGGGTTCCTACACTTAGGCAGATTCTGCATGCATGTATAGGGGGGGAACTCCCTCGGAGGTGAACCGGAGAGAACCTTGGGATCATAGGGTATGATCCTTGTTTCCACATGTACCTATGACCTAAGCAAGCTCAAACGTAGGCATACGCCCCGGGGGACCCCCGATGGGATGCAGTCAAAGGGTAGACGGCGCGGTCAACAACTAGGGTTTCGTCGAAATCGAGCATCGGACCTAGGGAATGGCCCCAAAAGTTGTGTGTGTCCACATGGCATGCACAAAAGTGATTTGAGATGGTTCTATATCCAATGCTACCCTCCGAGTGTGCCCGGCTTCTCGGACATGGGGTTCCTACACTTAGGCAGATTCTGCATGCATGTATAGGGAGGAACTCCCTCGGAGGTGAACCGGAGAGAACCTTGGGATCATAGGGTATGATCCTTGTTTCCACATGTACCTATGACCTAACCAAGCTCAAACGTAGACATACGCCACCGGACCCCGATGGGATGCACAAAGGTAGACGGCGCGGTCACCGTAACTAGGGTTTCGTCGAAATCGAGCATCGGACCTAGGGAATGGCCCCAAAATTTTTGTGTGTCCACATGGCATGCACAAAAGTGATTTGAGATGGTTCTATATCCAATGCTACCCCTCCGGGTGTGCCCGGCTTCTCGGACATGGGGTTCCTACACTTAGGCAGATTCTGCATGTATAGGGGGGAACTCCCTCGGAGGTGAACCGGAGAGAACCTTGGGATCATATGGGATGGTACTTGTTTCCACATGTACCTATGACCTAACCAAGCTCAAACGTAGGCATACGCCCACCGGGGACCCCGATGGGATGCAACAAAGGGGTAGACTACGCGGTCAACAACTAGGGTTTCGTCGAAATCGAGCATCGGACCTAGGGAATGGCCCCAAAATTTGTGTGTGTCCACATGGCATGCACAAAAGTGATTTGAGATGGTTCTATATCCAATGCTACCCCCTCCGGTGTGCCGGCTTCTCGGACATGGGGTTCCTACACTTAGGCAGATTCTGCATGTATAGGGGGGAACTCCCTCGGAGGTGAACCAGAGAGAACCTTGGGATCATAGGGTCTGCACGCGGTTTCGTTCGAATCAAGGCCCCCTTCCTCGGTGAATAACTCCGAAGAAGCTTCGGAACCAACGACTTTTACGCGCCTAAGCAAGAAGCTTCCATCTGCCACCGGGAGCACGCACGCACGTTTGACTGCGAAGTCAACGATCACCGTAAACCCTCCGGACTCCCCTATAAAAACACGGCAAATCCCCGCGGCCAGGAATCACAACAACCACTGCTATAACATAAGATAAGACTCATCTAGCTTCTCCTTTGGTGTACTGCCTTCTTGACTTGCGCCGTCGTCGGCTCACCGGGAAGGAGGCAATCTACCGTCGTCCGTCGAGCCGATCGACTTCATCTTCTGTTCAAGCGATGGCACAACCGTCGGCACAACCGGGCGGGTCGGCACAATAGTTACAATTTTTATTTAAAAAAATTTTAAAAAATAATTGTGCGACGGTCACCGTCGGCACAACCGGGCAGCACAACCGGCGGGCAGGCCACTTAACTGTGGCCTCCACACAGCGCGCGGCCAGCCCCATCTCCTCCACGCCGCGCCTGCCCCCGCACACGCGCCACGCCGCCGCTATCCCCTCCCGGCCGTCGGCCGCTTCCTCCCCGTCGCGCCGCCACTGCGCTCGATCCCGTCAGACCGGCCGCCGTCTTGCCGCCTCCCGCCCGCCCACCGCGCGCGCCGCCATCCGCGCCGCGCTTCGCCGCACATCCCGCCGTCACCACCCGCCGCGCCGCACCGCCGCGCCGCCTGCTTCGCCTGCTTCAGTCGCTGGCCGCAGAGCCCGCGCCGCCTCCGCACTCGCGCCCCGCAGCAGGCGCCACGAGCCGGCCGCAGCAGAGCTCGCCGCTCACGGCCCCGCAGCAGGTATGATCCTTGTTTCCATTTCATTTTGTTTTTTTTTGTAGCTTTTTAGTAGTAGGAATTAGCTTTTTAGTAGTATGAAATTGAAATGAAATAGAAATAGGAAAGATGAAATGGAATAGAAATAGAAAATATTGAAATGAATTAGGAAATGGAATAGAAATAGGAATTGGAAAAATATTGAAATGAAAATGAAGGAATAGAAATGGAAATTGAAATGAAATAAATTAGAATTTCGTAGAAATGCATTTGTTTTATTAATTGATGAATTTGCATTGACAAACTTTTATTATTTTAACTAGGTCCCATAGTGAGCATCACGCTTGACGATCCCGGATCTTGCGGCGCATCTCTACGGCCGTCGACATCGCCGGTTGTTCGACTACTTCCTCTACAGCCGAGGGTGAGCTGAATTGCCGACTCCCCCTCCGCATTTTTTATGTCACTAGATTTCATTTCTCCGTCAAGTCGCGTAACCTAGGTGTCAATTCCCGTCCGCAAGCGTTACGCGGATAAATATGCATTAGTGGTCAGCATATTTTGGACAGTCGCCGGACCCGTAGTTGGGTACGTTTTCCATGTTCTGCTCGGGTGCGAGACAGGATTTCGTCAGCGCCTCCCTGTTGTTCTCCGGATGCACATCCTCTCGGCTTTTTGCCGAGACGTGTATCGGGAGAGCAGCGGGGAGGTGCTGCCGAAATTCTGTCTCGCACCCGAGCAGAACGTGGAGAACATACCCAACTACGGGTCCGGGGGCTGCTAGGAGCCCACCTAGTAGAGATGTAGGTTGATGCACGCGTTTTCGCCGGTAGAAAAATAAAAATATGATGCATTCAATTTCATGCTACTATTTGTTGTTTGTCACGCAATAAAGCAGGATGGCTGATAATGAGTGGATGTACAGTGGCCGTGTTAGTTCGACTCAAGTGACAGATGAATGGAAATGGAAGACCGATTTGTTAGTGAAGGAGTTAGCTCGTGGTTCGAAGGGGATTGTTCGTCCCCGTTGCCCTTGCAATGTCTGCAGGAGGCGTCATCCTAAGGATATTCTAGAGATGACTAAACACCTTTGGTGGAATGGGTATATGCGTGACTACGACCCGCCGGTCGACTTTTCTCGGCACGAACGTGATAGAGGTGAGGTGATGCGGCAGCGGATCGATGGCAATGAGAACGATGGCATCTTAAACTTGCTAGATGATCTTCGGGATGCTGACATGCCAGAGTTACCATGGGACGAACAGTCTGAACCGGAGGAACCGCCTGAACCGGAGGGACCGCCACAACCGGAGGAACTTCCAGAGGAGGAACCTGAGCCAACCGCGAGGGCCTTCATTGATATGATGGCCTCAGCTAGGAGGCCTCTATACCCGGGTGCAAAAATGTCTCAACTTGATGGCATCACGCAGTTGCTAGCCGACAAGTGCATGTTTGAGAGTACTCGAGCATCCTTTGAAAAGACTCTGAGCACAGTAGGTAACATGTTGCCTGAAGGTCATTGCTTGCCCAAGACCATGTACGAAACGAAGAAAATCTTGAAAGCATTGAAAATGGATTATGTAACATATGATGTCTGTCCAAAACTTTGCCTTTTGTTTTGGAAAGACTATGCGGATGACAAGTACTGTGCCAAGTGTGGTCACTCTAGGTATCATGAGGTAGATGTAGGCAATGGTCAGAAGAGGCAGACAAAAGTAGCCATAAAGATTCTTCGTTATCTCCCATTCATCAAAAGAATCCAGCGGCTTTACATGTTCGAGGAGACTGCCAAGCAGATGACATGGCATAAGACCGGGATAAGATTGCAAGACGAGAAGAAACGGGTACCCATGGTACATCCATCTGATGGTCAATCATGGAAGCACTTCGATGAAAAGCACCCAAATGAGGCAAGTGAGGCTCGGAATGTTAGAATTGCGATAGCAACCGATGGATTCAACCCATATGGTATGTCGACTGCCGCGTACAGCTGCTGGCCCGTGTTTGTTATTCCGCTCAATCTCCCTCCCGGAGTCGTAATGCAAAGGAAGAACATATTCTTGTCGATGATCCTTCCAGGGCCTGAATATCCAGGGAAGAAATTGAGTGTCTTAATGCAACCACTTGTGGATGATTTGCACCACTCGTGGCATCACGGTACATTGACATACGACCGAGCAACAAAGAGAAACTTCATCATGAAAGTTTGGTTCCACTATTCGATGCATGACCTACCCGGGTACGCCCTATTCTGTGGGCATAGTACAGCTGGTAAGTTTCCATGCCCAGTGTGCAGGCACGAACTAGAATTCAGGCACCTAAAAGCTGGACACAAATATGTTGCCTTTGACAAACACCGCAAGTTCCTCAGTCCAGGGCATCGGTTCAGATCTGACAAGAAAAACTTCACGAAAGGCGTAGTTGTGCTTGAACATAAAGAAATACCAAAGTTCGATGGTGCAACTGTTGATGCTGAGCTACGTGCTCTCCAGCCTAGTAAGGAACCCGGCCACCAATTTGAGGGATATGGTAAAACGCACAACTGGACTCACATAGCAGGCATAACAGAGCTCGAGTATTACAAGGACCTTGAACTTCCCCATAATATCGATATGATGCACACCGAAAAGAATTGTGGGGAGGCATTCCTTAACACCTGCTGCAACATACCAGGCAAGTCAAGGGATAATGTTTCAGCTAGAGTCGATATTGAGGAGATATGTGACAGGGTGGCTCTACACATGCAGCCTCCTGAGGGCAATCGAAAAGGTTGGTTAAAGCCGCATGCCAAGTACTGTCTTGATAGCGCCGACAAGAAGGAGGCATTTACGTGGCTCAAATATGACGTGATGTTCCCTGATGGTTATTGTTCGAATATGAGTAAGGGAGTCAATCTTGCTACAGGAAAAATAAACGGGCTCAAGAGTCACGACTATCATATATGGATTGAGCGGCTGATGCCGGTGATGCTTCGAGGGTATCTCCCCGATCATGTCTGGCGAGTGCTTGCGGAGGTGAGCCATTTTTTCCGCACGGTCTGTGCTAAGCAGATATGTACCGAGGTGATTGAGAAGCTGCAGAAGCAAGTGCCGGACATGCTATGCAAGTTAGAGATGATATTCCCCCAGGCTTCTTCACTCCGATGTTACATCTCATCGTGCATCTCGCCAACGAGGCACTCTTGGGGGGACCGGTGCAGTATCGTTGGCAGTTTTGTATTGAGAGGGAGTTCAAGTATATTCGGTACAAATGTGGAAACAAAAATAAGATTGAAGCATGCATAGCTGAGGCAACTCTCCTCCATGAGATGGCAGACGCCACGACAATGTACTATGCCAATGATGTGCCCACTAAGCATAACCCGGTCGCTCGGTACAATTCCGATGAGCCCAACCGTGACCCAAAGCTCTTGCTCTTCAAATATCCCGGTGGCAAGGCCG
Organism: Lolium multiflorum; assembly: GCA_030979885.1. Classification (NCBI taxonomy): domain Eukaryota; kingdom Viridiplantae; phylum Streptophyta; class Magnoliopsida; order Poales; family Poaceae; genus Lolium; species Lolium multiflorum. Next base: position 105,332,676 of record CM061753.1, read on the forward strand.
GTGCCTCAAAAGTGGAGAACATTTCGCCAGAAGAGAAGGATTGCATAATGCTTTACGTGCTTATGAACATGGAGGAAGTGGTCGATTTCATGAGGTAAAATGATGAACCAATTACTTTGCAACCAGTAACTTGGTTTTGGTCTAATACGTATTTTCTCCTTTCAGCGAATTCCATGATGAAATGTGGTCAGGAAGAAATGGTCCCACTCCCACGCAGTGGTACACTCTTCTGAAAGAGGGTGCCCCGCCCTTAAATAAAAGCTTCGTGAACTGGTTCCATGAAAAAGTAATTTCTCAAATGTTCCTCTTACTTTGCAATCCGTGACTTGTCTTATTACACGTAACTAATGCACAAAATAATCTGAACTGAACTTGTAGGGAGCTGATCCCAACGTTGAGATGACAGATGAGTTGAGATGCGTTTCCCAGGGTTTTAACCGTAGAGTCCATACGCATGAGAAGTATGATGTAAATGGGTATCGCTTCCATACGGAGTTTCACCAGAAGAACCGGCCTAATGCAAAAACAATAAATACTGGGGTCTACACCCGCGGAGCCGATGATCTTGATTACTATGGAAGGTTACAAAAGGTATACGAGTTGACGTTCAACAACGCAAACATAGAACTCAAGCTCTTTGTGTTCAAATGCCACTGGTTTGACCCACACGGTGGAATGAGAAGCACCCCTTCCATTGGTTTAGTTGAAGTTAGGCCTACAACCACCTACAGCGGATCCGACGTCTATGTTGTGGCTCACCAAACCAAGCAAGTTTATTATTTGTCCTACCCATGTCAGAATGAGGAACTCATGGGCTGGGAAGTCGTGTTCCAGGTATCGCCACATGGTAAGCTACCCATCCCCTCCGAGGACGATTACAACAACATTGACCCGGTAACATATGAGGGAATTTTCTATCAAGAGGAAGAGCAGTTCGGGGCTCTTCAAATAGACATAGGTCTTCAGGATCTCCACAACGATGTACAAATGCGTGGTGAGACCGTGGTGGACCTGAAGGACATAGCTATGCTCACCAAGCGCCATGCGAGCAAAGACAACATTGTCGAGACTCAACCGGAACCCAATGCCGACCATGAATACTCATATGATACTGATTTTGATAGTGAGGCTGAGAACCCAATGCCTAGAGATGAGAGTGGTGATGAATGGTGAGGGTCTTTTATGCTTAGTACCTACATTATCATTATGCTTAATACATACATTTGTCATTATGCTTAGTACCTACATTATCATTATGCTTAATACATACATTTGTCATTATGCTTAATACCTACATTTTTCATTATGCTTAGTACCTATATTTGTCATTATGCTTATTAATTTTCAACATGCTTATTAATTATTTTCTCTTTTCTTATGCAGGTAATTGCCCAATATGAGCGGACGGAAGGCATCATCGAGCTCCTTGCTTGATCAGATGCATCAGCGGAAGCCAGGGCCGGGTGCTTCCAGACGGAGTGGAAGACCCATTGTTCCCACCCGGCGTTACGAAGACGCAGACGGAGGGCGGGGAGGACGAGGGGGAGGACGAGCTGGAGGACGAGGGGGAGGACGAGCTGGAGGACGAGGAGGAGGACGAGCTGGAGGACGAGGGGGGAATGCACAGCTCCTTCTAGCTGACATTCCCTCTGCTGGCTCAGTGGCTTCACAGTCTATGGACGAGGAGGAGGACACTAGGGAGGAGGAGGAGGACACTAGGGAGGAGGAGGAGGAGTCTAGGGACGAGGAGGCTTCGACGGAGATGGCTCCGAAGAAGTTGCGGATTCGTGGGGAAGCGCAGGTTCCCGATGAGAGTAAGGAACCTGCTACGGAGGATGAGAAGTGGCTCCTTGTCCCAGGAAAGACAGAGTAAGTAGTAAGGTGATTTCATTTTCGTTATGACACTTAGCATTTTCTAATGTTTGATAATTGTGCAGGAATTTCACATACACGGGGAATATCCGCGTGCCAGGGAGTCTGATTGGAGCTGCTATTAGGAAGTACTGGCCGGGGATGTACACTCCGGTCCTTGGGGGCGAGTCCAAGCTAGCCTACACTTGGGAAGACTTTGAGATAGCGCCTTACCCTGGCTTTACTTCCGCCGCCGACGCCGTGATCAAGAAGTTTTGGGTACGTAATGCATACTCTTTGGGTTTCGTTCATATGTAGTTGATAACCCCACCGTGATAACTCATGCCTCTCACACTTTCTGTTATGCTTGATTGCAGCGCAATTATAGGATGGCGACTGAGCATAAGGAGAGGGCGGACGTGATCCTCCGTAGCATGTGTCGGAAGTTGACACGGCAGCAGTGGTACAACCAGAGGATCACGTGCATCGGCCACTTCTATGCTAAGCAGGGCGTAAGGTACACAAAGCCTGAGATTATGCAGGGACTCGCCCCGGCTATGACGATAGAGCAATTCATGTCGGTAAGTAATTGTCAATGCGATTCTATGTACCGCGGCTAACTTGCAACTATATTGTTTGTTCTTCAAATGAGTTTTGATTTTGCAGGTTGTACCACATTGGGCTGATAATAATAAGAGGGCCGCCTTCATGGAGTTGGTCAAGAATTGGGTCGGCGAAAACCCCGATTTCAAGGCCGTGAGCGACCGGAACAAGGCCAACCGTGGGAACCAGGGAACACACAGTGCGGGGAGCAGCAGCACCGATCGCTATCGGGAGCGTCTGGTACATATAAAAATGGAACAAGCTGCATTTTTTTGATTTTCGATGATATGCATAACATTTGTTTTGTGATGCAGGGGAAGAAGCTCGGGAGGGAAGTTGGTGAGATGGAAGCGTGGACGCACATGAAGCTGGTGACGCCCAGTCCGAACGAGCCTCGGCCCGCGCCTGAGAGGTACTACGGCAAGGCCAAAGAGAGCAAGGAAAGATACTGCGAGGAGTACGCCAAGCTCCATCCAGAGGTGGAGGACCCGATGACCGAGCCGGTCGACGAGGTGGCGATGATGCTGGCGGGGTACGGCCAGCCGCATGGACGTCCTGCCTGCCTTGCTGGGGGTTTCAAGCCTCAGAGGAACTTCACGCAGATCAAGGCTACCCTCCCCTCCGGCAGCTACGCTACCTCCTCGCGGACTACATGCCGTTCTCGGGTAGAGGTAGATGTAAGTCATCCACACTTTCATCCTCTGTTTTGACTCTTGTTCCTGAATGGCTATGTTGATGAGACGCATTATTTCTGAAATTGTAGACTCAGCTCGAGGAGGCCTATGCAGTAGCTTACGAGGAGTATCTCGAGAAGATTAAGGAGCATGACCTTGTGAAAGATGCCTATGTCCAGTGGACGAGCAACCAGATGGCGGTAAGTTTCAATCTCTATGGTTGCAAAACATCATAAGTCCCCATGTTTGAATCTGAGCTATCTCTCCCGTTTCTTGCAGAGTTTCACTCGGTTCATGATGACTGGAGTGCGAGAGGAACCACTCCCAGAGCCACCTCATCCGGGGCCAACGCCAGTGTTCCCGTCCAAGGAGGAGTTCTATATCATGTACAAGCGTCAGCGTCAGTTGACCCCGGTAAGTTGCTAACTTGGCTAAGTTGCTAACTTGGTGTGACATGGCTAAGTTGCTAACTCCCTCCAACATGTAGGGATTGGGAGAATCCGGGAACGACACTCCTTGTGGTACGCCGATGCACCCCGGTCGCCATTCTCCTGGTGCTTCTGCCGAACCTCGGCATTTTTCTGGTTCCGGTGGCTCTCGTCGTGGTTCTACCTCCCCGAGCACCGTCGAGATACAGCGGCCTCACTTCACCGACTCGGAGCTAGCTCGTCACTGTAGCTAGATCGTCACTCGGGTGGTGCACCACCATAGTTTCTACATTGTACTAGCACATGATGACACGCTCCATCTTTGTAGTGGATCCGGTGTATGTACCATGGTCTTGTATGCTATATTTGTGCTATTTGTGAGATTTGATGCTATATTTGTGAGATTTGGTGCTATACGGTGATATCTTTGTGCTATATGGTGCTATATATGTTACTGCATATTCAATCCTATAATATGTGCATTTTGTGCGATTTTTCTGAGCAAATGAGGCCAAATTGGCAAAAAACAGAAAAAAACTGGGCCTGGCTGTGCCGACGGTGTCACCGTCGGCACAGGCCCGTAGCTGTGCCAAATGGCAGGGTCTGTGCCGACGGTGACACCGTCGGCACAGCCAGGCCCTTTCGCGCGTTTTTTCCAGTTTGAATGCCACCGGTTTGCCGCCAGTTCTGGGAAAAAAAAGGAAAATTGTGCCGACGGTTACACCGTCGGCACAGCTGGGACGTTGACGGCGCCGGCGTGACGGCTGGTTGGTGCCGACGATGAGGCGGCCGACGGCCACCGTCCAGCCGTCGGCGTACGGCTGTGCCGACGGTGACTTTCTGTGCCGACGGTGCGCGCGCAGACCCCGACGCCGACTGTGCCGACGGGGAGACGCCGACGGTGACCGTCGGCAGAGACTGTGCCGACGGTGATCATGGTTGTGCCGACGGTGCGGGGCCGTCGGTGTAGCTGTTCGTCCCCGTAGTGTCCAAATACCATAGCGCCTCCAGCAGATCTCGCGCTCCGCCTCGCTGGCTAGCAGCCCGTCGCGCCTTGCCGGCCGCCTTGTCGGACGAGCAGCCCGTCGCGCCTCGCCGGCCGCCTCGCCGGCTAGCAGCCTGTCGCGCCTCGCCGGCCGCCTTGTCGGGCGAGCAGCCCTCGCGCTGCATGCGGGTCTCCTCCACATGCCGGTCGCCTCGACGGGCGAGCAACAGAAGAACGCCATGGGGCGAGCGCTTCACGAGCGGGAGCTCCGTGGTGAGCAGTGGTCGCTGCATCTGCTCGCCAGAGCGGCTGCACCAGCGGGTGAAAACCCTAGCGCTCCCTCCCAATCCCGAACGTCCCTCCTCCTCACCTTCGTCCTCAGCTCGAGCCCCTTCTGCTCTAGGGTTTCTGATCCTAGCAGGTCATGAGAAGGAAGAGCAGGCCGCTCCCGGTGGCCTTCTCCGAGGAGCGGTGGCGCGGTGCTCGACTGCAAGGGGAATATGAGGCAGAGACCAAGAAGGAGAGCCCGGCTGCAAGATAAAGAGGAGGAGCAGAAAGTGAGAGTTGTGCAATGTCTGGACTAGATAATTGATTGTTTCATATTTGAAAGCTAAATCACATTGTTGGTATACTTGTACAGGTGACTTCGAAGCAAATCAATTTCAGCCAGAAGGAACTCAAAATAGTGTTAGCATGAGATATCACCATAATGCAAAAATATGCTGCAAGTCAATTCAGGTTTTCTAGGTCATTTACAATTTACAAACCAGGTATGAAATAGTGACTATGTGTTCTTTAGTACCATCATATGATATGTTCAACATAGGAATTACTTGTAGATTCTCCCATATTGCGAAAAGATGCATGGTTTCATTTTACTTATTAACTGTATTTCATATTCCAGTAGCATTAAATATGGCAGAAAACATCGAAGGAGAAGACCTTTATCTGAAGAAACAGATGAAGTCCGATGGGCATGGCCAGCATTTTCCTACGAAGAAAACAAATCAGGTTGCAATGTAATGTGCAGAGGTCCTCTTTGTCCCTGCAGCGCGAGGAGGTGGTTGGCCTCGGCCAGGTTAAGTTGTCGATGCCGGTGAACCTCTGTATATGCACTCCGTTCCTAGGTATATGAGATCATTACCTTACCTCTCCACCATCAGATTTTAACTCCGTATCTTTTAAACTCCACCTTTCTATCTTGATGTATGATGCTCTATGTTTTTATTGTCAGAGTTGGTGTTCCTCATCCCCTTATCTGAAAATTCATTTAGAATAAGGCCACTTGCGCATCCAGGTAAACCCCCCGGTTCCCATTTTTGTCTCTTTACACTTTCTTTGAGGTATTAAAATCATGTGTGAGCATTGGATGGTGGATTAGCATCCTTGCCTGACTCTCCCCCAAAATTATTGGATAAGTGAAAACGTTTTGTCATATTTCTATGATCTAACTGGGAATTAATTGTTTTTTGTGTGTGCTTGATTCTTGCCAGTGAAGGGTTGTGATGCCGCGGTCTGTGCAACATTGTCATTGTCGCCAGAGGCATACAAGAGAAGTCCAGTCCCAAGCCGGCATCATGGCCTCTACTTCCAATAGATCCTTTTCAGGTTTCCTTAACCCCTTGTTTCCAAATTTTTGTCACGCTGCAACATTCCATCTATTAACTTTGCTGGATTTATTTAATTTTGTTTCAAAGAGGCATATTACAGTATACACGTGGCACTTGCATGATTCTACTTTTGCAGAATCTCATCAAGCAAAGAGTTGCTAAAAGGAATATTAAATCACTGCAAACTCGCTGGCTCAGAACGAGTAGCGACCTAATTGCAATTTCACTTATATATCTTTATTTTTTCTCTCACATATATTTTTGTAGCAGTTTATGGTCTAATAGGATTAGGGAGTTGGAGGATAATTATAATTGTCATCGATGCAGTAGCAGGTCAAAAGTGAGGTGAGGGTTTGCTGATAGGATCAACTTGTGCATCAATAAGCTCAGACTAAGGATATTTTTAGTTTCCCCTTCTGCATCAGTAACGTCTTTGTAGAGATAATGGTTCTTAGTTTTGAATTTATGAATAAGCACATAAATTCTCTGGATCTGGTTCATATAAATAAGTAGTTCAAGGATTAGTTTGAATTTTGATTGAGAACACAAGTAGCAGTTGACTCAATTCATGATTCCAAAATATAAGATTGATTAATCTGCCTTGATATTACATGAAGTTTGATTCCTTCATATTCAAAAACAAAAAGCATCGACTTGCAATGTTTACTTTACTTAGGTTGATGTACCTCGCAACTCTCATGATTAACCATATACTGGTATCCTATGTACTGACATATGGTACTCTGTATGTGCCTACAGAAAATCTTAGTGATGGCTACTATGTTGTTTACATAGCCACATAATTACCGATGGATTTGAGTGTTGTCTTCATGTTTACATCGCCACATAACAAAGTCTTCTACCCCGCTACGAGATTGGTTTAGTTCTTCGTACCTCAACATTCCTTGCCTGTGTTTCAGGCCTAGATTCATTGACGCTGGAGGCTCGGTGTCACATCTGGTGGCCAAGTAGGAAATCAAAGCTACACATACTGATAATGGTCAGTCCTTCATATTGCTTTCTTTCATCTTTTGTTTTCTCCTTTATGTTGCTTGCATACCTTAGTTTTCATAGACGAGCCAGACCCATCTTTTTACCAAGTGTATCTATTTGTTTTGTACTAGGCAAGATGCATAATATGAATGTAATGGTTTAGGGGGGGGCAAAGTCACACAAATACTGTTGCAGGTCTACCAGTACTGTAAAATTTTAATCCCTCCGATCCATAATATCTACTGGGTGAATAATCCAACTACAGTTTTTATGGTCTAAAGTTTTCAAGGTACTGAATGCATTAAACATTCTATTGGCTGAGTTGTCAAAGGTTTGATATTTTTAATGGTTGCATCCCATGGCAGGATATGAATGGAGAGTATCCTCGCCAACCAGTTGTCACAGTACTCCCAGGGACGTGTTTCAAAAGGATGGTGTGTACTGAATATGAGTTCAACACACTAAGGTGTACTTATCAGTTCGGTAAGGAACTTCATGAATCATGGATGTTCTCTATATAGGCTTTGTTGATGTTGCTTTTATATAAATTTGATGCTTAATGTATGTCTTTCAATATTCTTTTACCCATGCGGTGTTTGTGTATCTGTACTGAAAGTTGTTGTGTGGGTACCTCCAAAGGATTTCATATTGTGCTTTGAATTTTTGATGTTTTGGTTCAGTAGGGATAAAAAATAAATATGATTGGGTGTTTGATAATTTAACTTAAAACAGTTATGTGGTGGTTCTATTGTGCTTGCAGTTCCTCGATTGCTTTTATTTTCCTGTTTGCTGCAACTTGCTATATGAAAAGTTTGTTGCTACTAAAGAAATATAAATGAAAGGCAGTTTAGTGCTATTTCTATACGGAAAGTTTGTTATGACTGATTTGTTTCAGTGGTTTGCTAAATAGCTTGTTTGGTTATTCGCAAAACAGAGACATATGAACATTTTCCCATAATGTGCTTGGTATTTCAATCCACCCAGAACTACTGTATGTGTCATGAGCCTGTAAATAGCCTCGCAAGGTGTACTTTGCTTATGGTGCTTATAAAATATAGAAAGTAATATGTTAGATAGCATAGGAAAACTGAAATTCCTCCCATGGATAACATCCAACTATTTTATTTTTGCAATTGATATTGATTTTGAACTCTGAATTTGAAATCTACATGTTTACATCTTTGCCCACATGGCTTTTTGTAGTCTTGCATGTCTGCTGGTTCATGTTGTCCTAATAGAGGGTTTGCTTTCAAGCCGACTTCAGTTATGAGAAAATGGCAGCTTATCTGGAGTTAATAGGATGACAGTTCTGTTTAATACTTTAATGTACAGACCCTGTTTTTTTCCTCTCGCTTCCACATGTCAACTAATAGTTGTCATACTTATGCGGTAATATTAAGTGGATCACTATTTATGCTTTTAACAGGATTGGTAGCTCTGGACACTGCTGTATACTGTTCGCCCTGTTTTTTGATACCAAAACTGTTACTTATTCCATCATTGTAGATTTTTGTTCTTTGTACATGTCCTAAAACTGTAGTGGAATTTTGTTAAAATGGGTTTCGCTTGGTTTCATTATATGAAGCACTAACTCGTGAGATTTTACTCAAATATTCTTTGGCTCTTCAGTTCTTTCTATGAAGCATGTCACATTGTCTGCAAGCTCACGAGGTACATCTCCTCCTACTTCATCTAAGGTTGTTAGGTTGTACTCCCTGCTCCTTATTTACTCATTTGTTGACTATTTATCTCCCGGACCTTCACTGTCAATATTGAGGCTGCATGCAACAGTGGCATAGATGTGCCTTCGACTTCTTGCGCAAAAGTTGGTCATATATTTCTAAAGTTTTGGGTAACTCATATTTTCTCACATTCAACCTGTTGAATCAAATGAGAGTAGCCTGCATGTATAGTTCTTAGTCTTTCTAAAATTATCCAATTCTCTAATGGGGCCCTAATAACTAGGTTGTTTTCAGAGATATGTACAGTGGGACCGGTGTCGGTTGGTGTCAGCTGAAACACATGATTATTCACATTATTTTTAGCAGCTCTTATAGTGGTACTTGCGGATTAATATGGTCGGTCATCATAATTTGTAGCATTCTCTCTATCGTGGTCAATTGCGTCCTGAGGCTTTTTCGATGGATTATTCACCATTTTTGTTTGCAGCCTGGTTGAGTATGTCTCCGAGCATCCGTCCTCTCCTAGCTTTCTAATTGTTAGCATGTTTATATCTCTTGTGCAAGTTAAGAGTACCAGATGTAGTTTGTAACCATATAAATTTTGTAGCAGATTTTACTTGTTCGGGTTCTAATAGAAACTTGCCTAGCTTTTGAAAAATCATGCATGTGTATATCAGTGATCTGCATCCAAAGTCTGTAAAGCATATTGGTAGCATAATTTATTTTGAAGCAGTTTTCTCCATCTTATAGTGTATGTTCAGGTTTTCAGCACACCATTGGTTTTTCCTTTTCTTTTTGTCTTTTGCTTTTTAATTGAAGAAATAAAGAGAAAACCAATTATTGTCATTTTTCGCTTCCAGCTTGTATTTAAATTTGGATTACACTACCAGTGCAATGGAAACCAGATATGGTATGTCTACTTGATAATCGATCACTATTTCTGGTATGTCACACAGCTATCGTAGATAAGCGATCACTATTTCCACTTCATATTTTTTTATGGTACGCAGATTCTTTTATATATACCTACAAGTTGTTTGATGAGAATTTAATTATGCTGCAAGGGGATATTCTTCTATTTAATGTTTATGCCATGTTGTGTACTCATTTCTTTTTTAGTCAGCTCAAGTAAACGATGAGAAGTTGAGTAGTCTGTCAGGCTGCATCTTTGGGCAATCACTGCAGACAGACAGCGACGACCTGATGCAAGATGTTATCAATCCCCACCCTTCTCCCTTATTGCTCTCCCTTGTTTTCTACAGTAATACAGAATTTTGTAATATTTTGGTTCAGAAAATTGATCGGTTGTATTCTGTATATATAGAGGTTGATGTAAATTATCGATTGCACTTGTCCTATACTAATTGGCTACTCCTGTAAAATTCCATCGTCATATAATCACAAAGAGATCATAACCTTCGATTTCTTAGGGATGTTTTTAATAGTTGGATAAGATGTCTACCACACAATTTATACAAAGAACAATATCATGCTACATGTCCTAGACCTGTCAAGGAAGTTCATCAATTGTTTACTTCTCATTAGTTTCTGCAATATAACCTTTTCACTACAGATCAGATCTTCGTTTCTTTATACCTGGAAATTCCCTGATTCTAAGATGCAAGAATGAGAACTAGCAAATCAAGAACCGCAAGTGGGACAAGAGAATTACCAAATGGAAATCGCGAGACAGAGAGAGGGTTGGCCTCCGCCACCGCCTCGCCGGCCGGCCGGAGGGTAGCTCGAGCTGTGAGTCCGTGCTGCTGAGCTGCACAACGTGCGGCTGCGGCCTGGACAAGAGGAACGAGTCTCCAGTAGACCACCGCCGCCACCGAGCGGCCAGCGCCACCGGCGGCTGGTCATCCCAACCGCTCATGGGGCACACCGCCAAACAGTCAGCCGCTTTCACAGACGGCGATTACACAAAAATAACCCAAAAGTGAAAGAAAAGCACAGACTAACCCTCCGGCGAAACTATTTCACCAATCTAATCCTTTTGTGTGGCGCCCCTCCCACGGGCGCCACACATGCCCATGTGGCTCCCCTCCCGCCGCCGCCACCGTCCCAGCCGACGTGGCCCCCTCGCCGGAGCCGTGCGCCCGTCTGACGTGGCAGGTGTGGCGCCCTCCCAACGGCGCCACACATGCCAACTTATATCAAGTTTTCGGTCGAAAACATCCAGGGGCTCCGGCCGTCTGGGACTTAGCCGTTTTGCGAGGCTCGATGTGTGGCGCCGATGCCACGGGCGCCACACTGGCCTGTGTGGCGCCGATGCCACGGGCGCCACACATCCACTTAAGTGTGGCGCCCGCGCCCGCGCCCGACCCACTCTTTCTTCTTTCTCTTCTCTCTGCTTTCCCGCCGCCGCCGCCCGCCTCCCCTTCGCCCCCACCAAATCGACCAAGGAATCGTCAGATCTATCCGGCCAAGTCCTTCCTCCTCCATTCCTCAAGGTATTCCCCTTCGATTCCCTCTGATTCGTGCACTATTGTTGGTGGATTTGGTAGATTTGGGTATGAACCCTAGACATGGAAATTCATGTTGGTGGATTTAGATATGAACCATTGATATGTTAGTGCATTTGGCTCTGAACCTAGCAAGATTTGGATATGTTGGTGGATTTGGATATGAACCCTAGATTTGGATATGTTGGTGGATTTGGATATGAACCCTAGATTTGGCTATGTAGATATAAAATGGCTATGTATGTGTTCAAATTCTATGTATGTATGTCTTGAAATGTCTACTATTTGTGATGGAATAACTCATATTTGAACCAAATATTTGTTGGAACCCTAGATATGAATGTATGTGTTGCTCATGTATTTGGATATGAACTCTCATGTATGTGTTGCTCATTTTTGTTAGTGGAATGACTCATAATATGGTTGTGTAAACATGTAGGATGGTGTGGCTTCTGGATGAAGAGTACGACAGGATGCACCGGGCTGTTCATATGACGGAGAGGGAACGGATCTTCACCCTTTGAAGATTCGTTACCATGGCACAATGGATATACCGTATGACGAGAGGTACACGGAGTTCATCCGCCTACCGGTCTTATGCCGTTCATATCCCTTGTAAGCCGGGGGGCCACACATGAACCTCGGCACTCACCGCCCTTGTCGACCGGTGGAGGCCGGAGACTCACACCTTCCACTTGAGGGCCGCGAGATGGCCCTACTCTCCAGGATGTTTCCATGATCCTTGGACTTCCTATTCAGCGAGCCACTGTGAACTTCTGATGGGTGGCGCCAGCAGATGGCGGCGCTTATTGGCATGGCTCCTCCGGCGCCAGCAAATCCAAAGGAGAGAGCTCCCGCCGGCGCACCTTTCGCTTGGATAAGGACTAACTTTGGACAACCTCCGCCGGAAGACGCCAACGAGGACACTATCAGGACGTACACCCGCGTGTACTTATGGTACATGATTTCGAGGACTCTCTTTCCTGACAGTGGGGGAAGCTGGCCCATTGGTGTTGGCTGAAGGCGCTTACGGTGTTGGATGACCGGTGGAGTTGGGGAACAGCGGCACTTGCCTACTACCGGCAGGTGATGATTTGTTCTATGTACTATTTTCCTATAGTAGTGTGCTAGACAAAGTAGTAACCAAATATCTTATGTACGCAGTTGGACGAAGCTTGTCGCAGGACTGGGAGCGGCGGTATTGGTGGATGCATGCTCCTACTTTCCGTATGGAGCTGGGACCGCCTATCAGTTGGGCGTCCCAGGGTACTCACCGAGACGCCATGGCCTCATCACCCTCACTTTCCTGATCGGGAGCCCACTTGGGCATACCTTTGGGACAATGTCTCGGAGATGACGAGCGATCCAATGGTCATGTACAGGCAGTACACTGCGGAGTTGGACACTCTTACCGCTGAGCAGGTAACCGATCACTGGAGTTGCAATCCTAGTTTTGATTGATTCTACTGGCATGTTCTAAATATTTGTATGCTGCAGGTGGAATGGGAGCCATATGGTAGCTACTACCGTATTGGCGCGGCGATGGCTGACCTAAACCACAAGTGCACGGAGGAGGTGCGGTTCTGGCGTATGCGCTGCCCACTCATATGCATGTGGCTTGTTGAACACCACCAGCCGCAAAGAGTGATGAGACAGTTTGGGCTGTATCAGGAGTGCCCACCACTGTGGCAAGACACGGACAAGGCGCTTCATAGGTAAACTTTTGGAATCATGCGATGGAAGATTCTTGATAGAAGAGGTACAAACTAACTTGTTGATTCTTGCAGGCTTGATAGGCAGCGGCAGAGGAAGATCACAAATTGGCCAGTCCATCATAGCGGCCACATCGCAGCGTTCCAACACTGCTTGGAAGCGGCACGGAATGCTAGCCCTGAGCAGATTGTGCCTCACGACTTCACCGCTTTCAACAACTACCTCGAGTGGTTCCATCAGAACACGCGTATCGAGTTAGTGAAGCGCGCGTATCGTGAGGAGATCTTGGACGACCCCATCCAGTTCGATGAGGTTGGGCAAAGTCAGCACGACACTTTTGCTCGCAGAGGGAGATCGACTTCTATTGCTTCCGAGCTGAATTTCGTGGTAATGGATTCTCTCAATAACTAGTACATCATCTAGATTGCCATGTGCTCGCTTAAATTGTGTATGCTATGTTTATCACAGCGGGAGGAGATCCAGAAAACAGCTGACGAGTGCGAAATTATGTGGGACCAGAGCCACAGAGATGAAAAGCCTGTCGGACCGTTGCGGAATTTCATTAAGGTATGATCACCAACTTTGAATGTACGCAATTATGTTCTGGCTTTGTAACCGTGAGTTCCATGACGCAGAACACTGCACGAAAGATGCGGCGGTTAGTGAACTTGCTAGGTTGCCGCGAAGGCGAAATCCCTACATCCTCCTCTTCTGAAGAACCGCAGGTATGGACTATTTTGTTGTTGTCAAACATGTTCTTACTAATTTCATCTTTTGTAATCTCATGTGTTCATGTTTGTGAAGATTCATCCTGAGGACGACCTAATTCTGAGTCAAGGCATACTTCCAAAGCATACCTCCAAGCAAGCCCCACGGTGCTTACCAGTTCAAGCCAAGGGGCAAGGCTCCAAACCGGTACACTCCGGAAGATTATGTCAACCGAGGAAAGAAGGTTGTCACTGAGGAGGATGACGGGCCGCCGCGGAGATCAGCTTTGTCGAAGATGAGGAACGACGAGCCGTTCTCTTCAGATGAGGAGGAGGAGGAGGAGCAGGAGGAGCAGGAGCAGCAGGAGCAGCAGCAACAACAGCCACGGCAGCGGACGAAGAGGATGGCCGTCCGGAAGCCCGCGAGGACGGCACGTCGAGGACGCTACTAGGATGTGCTACGTGTTGTTGTGAACTCTATATTCATAAGTATCGATTTGTGAACCCTATGTCATTTAGAACCATGGTCTGTAATGCTACTTGTTGTTTGAATCTACGTGCTACAATGTGACCTATGAAGTGTTATATGTGTATGTCATGAAATTGCTACTTGTTGTGTCCAATGTTGTACTCAAATTGTTGGAGTTTGGTAGGATTTTTCATGTTTTCAACACAAGTCCATGTGTGGCGCCTTCACACTGGCGCCACAAGTAGTGTGGCGCCCGTGGCATCGCGCCACACATGCCAACTTATATGAACCATTGGGTCGAAAACATCCAGGGGCTCCGGACGATAAGTCCTTAGCCGTTTTCGCGAGCCTCTATGTGTGACGCCCGTGGCATCGGCGCCACACAGCTAGTGTGGCGCCCGTGTCATCGGCGCCACACATCGAGCCTCGCAAACGGCTAAGTCCCAGGATTTGTCTCGTATGTTTTGGGAACAGTGTGTGTGGCGCCGTTGGGAGGGGCGCCACACATGCGCCACGTCGGACGGCGCACCAGCTCAGCGGCGAGGGGGCCACGTCTTGGCGCCGGCAGGAGGGGAGCCACATGGGCATGTGTGGCGCCCGTGGGAGGGGCGCCACACAAAAGGGTTAGATTGGTGAAATAGTTTCGCCGGAGGGTTAGTTTGTGCTTTTCTTTCATTTTTAGATTATTTTTGTGCAAATCGCCTTCACAGACCAGAGATAAGAGGAATGTTGTTCGTATCCGTGCGTTCGAGGCTCACATGTGAGAAATAGGCAAATGATCCTTGTGGCCATGTGGGCTGGATCAGACCGCGCGGCAGTGATTTTTTTTTTTCTTTCTGCTAGGGGCTACGCCGTTGGTTGTACCGTAAACATATTTTGTAGAGTTGCCATTGTTTGTACATATATATGCTTTCTCCTTACAACAAATTATTTCCTATTATCTAAATTTAAGTGACTCTGAATCAATTAAGATATATTCGAAGAGAATACCTCATAATTTCCTTGCAACTTATCCTACCCCCTACGTCCGACAAAGAATGTAATAAACATTAATTAAGCTTGTGTTCTTCACCATTTGTTTTATTTAGCTTCAGTTTAGCTTTTTGTTAAATTCCCTTTCTTTTATGATTGGTCTCTACATATGAAGTAGATACCTATGTGTGTAGAAGTTCCTTTTATAGTGACTAAGTGTTGTGTCTTCTACGCTTACCGCCTACTCGTAATAGATTTTCAGACATGGTTAATATAGCGAAATCGTTTACCAGTGTGAAGTCAGGGAACACGCGCCAAAGTTCGCCTCTAATATAATCGTTTTCTACTATGTTTGTAATTTTGTGTAAGTTCAACCTATCGGTTTTCTTTTGTAAAATCTTCCAAACGTATTATCATCTTCCTACATAAGAGCATGTCTAACAGGTCCCGTATTCCTCTGCCCCGTATAACGTGAGTATTTCGCCCCGTATCGAAAAATTGCTCACGGAAGAACCATTATGTCTAGCAGACCCCGTATTTCGCCCCGTATTTTTAAAAATTTAAACCCCGGGAAATTTATCGATAGTTCATCTTCATTGATCATACTACGGATCATACATACATTGCGAGATCCTACATCTATTCGTCAAGGATGACGAATGGGATGAACGCGATGGCCGCCGCCTCCTCCTGTGCCTCCCGCGCCTCGCATTCCCGGACGGCGGCGATGGCCGCCGCCTCCTCCTCTGCCTCCGCCCGAGCCTTCTCGGCGGCATTCTTCTCGGATGCGGCCACCGCCTGCAGGAACGCCGCGTTCTCCTCTGCCTCCTCCGCTTCCTCCTCGCCGGCTCGCGGATCTCCTCCGCTTCCTCCGCCGCTTGTGCTGCCGATGAGCGCCGCCCACGCCGCCTTCGACGCGCGGTCACGCTCCCACTGCGCGCCACTTCTCGAAGTCGCTGCCGCTCATCGGCTTGAGCGACGGATCTTCTTTATACCACCGCCCGCCCGCGGCGAACTCACGGAGCGACAGCGGCACGTAAAGCGCGCCGGCGTACCGGCACGCCGCACGGCGACTCCCCGCGGCGGAGCGCTTGCATTGGCGCCGTCACGCCTCCTCGGCGGTGTCCGGCGAGCGGGATCGCTTCGATCTGCTAGCGGACGACGCAGAACTGGACCGGCGAGAAGACATGGGCTGCGGCGGGGGAAATGCGGAGGCGAGCTTTGCGGTATTGCTCGCCGGAGCTAAGCGGGGACGCGGCGGCGCACGGCGGAGCTAGGGTTGCGAGTGAGGGGTTAACCCCTCACTCGCAGCTTCGCCCAGTATAAGTAGGGGGCGGCGGTGCGGATTTCCTGGACCCCGTATTCCGCCGAAATGGGCCGGCCCGAATACGGGGCCTGCTAGACGGCCCGAACCGCGCTCACCCTGTATCCCCCCGGAATTTTGCAGGGTGGGCGGGTTTTAAGGGGCCTGTTAGACATGCTCTAAGTTCGGCATGAAGGCGCGCCCCTACTACCTCTGTGGATGATGATATTGGTGTTCCTTCGTTCAACAACTGTTAGTTCCTATAATATATTTTCATCCTGATTTTCTGGTTGTATATAAATGTTTATATTTCTGTTTATAATTTACGGTGTAACTACATTTTGAAAAACATCCCTAACAAGATTCATTATCACTTTACCATCTACACAGGAATCTTACGGGATCGTGCGCCAAGGCGCACATCTAAATCTAGTAAGTTAAGAGGTAGCGGATAGGGACGAGGAGAACAGGAAGTGGAGATCGGCATACACGTGCACGGCCAAGAGTTAACTATCGTTGTGTCCAGGATTGAAATTAGATGCACTAGATTTTGATGTGCGCCTTGGCGCACGACCCCGTAAAACTTATGCCAATGTTCATTTATATACATTTGTGAACATCGATAATAAGCAAGAACTAAATAAAGAGTGAATAATTATGCATTTTTTTAACAGGGAAGAATTATCAGTTGACGAAGAGGAGCTAGAGAAGAATTATCAGCTAACGAAGAGAGCAACATAACACAACATATCATGTATCTTGCAGTCTTGCATGAGTCCGTCGCTTTTCCTGGATAGTCCTCGACGCAGCCATGTGATGGTGGCCACTATTTTACCTCCTCAACCATGTGAGTACGTCTCGTACTTATGGTTGGGCTTCATCATCACCTCAAGGATGATTTTTTTAGAATCTCAATAACCTGCATGATACAGGTGTGAATCTTATGAGAATGCCAGCACATATATGCAAATGAAATTTGAAAGAGAAGTCTACGGCAGCACCAAAAACATGCAAGATAAAATACAGAGAGATTCAAAATAACAACCGGCAAAGAAATTCTCACAGTAGACATACCATAGCCTGAAATATCAATAGAAGAGCTTAACCTTCTGTGTTCCCGGATTATGAGCAAACTGGCCCCCCAGCTGAATATTTGATGAAATCAGATCTTAAAGCTTACCAAGAATGTGCAAGAGAATAATTAATTAAGCAGAAATCTGCACTATATATAGGCGTCCAACACGCATTGAATCTTGGAAGCTGGTAGTTTCCCTAGTCAAGGCAAATGAAATAATACATGATTATTAAGATTACAATAGATAATTCAATACTGTAAAGCAACCATTTGTATGTACTTACACAAATACATAAGATCAGTTATGTTTGTAATAAGCCACGAGTACCCCCTATGTGAGTTCAGAGGACAAAAATACAGATACTTCCTTGTAATATGCATATTCTGGTAGAAAAAGTAGCAAATGCAAAGAAGGATTTTACCTCAAACTCATGTCCATCAATTGGCAGCAAGATCAGAGTCCGCAATCCGTGATGCCATGGTCCAAACAACAGTAACCTGCATGCCGCAATACACTTATCATCATGCTTTATGATATATCAATGGCGCTCTAAACTGAACCTGAAAAGAAGAAGTGCATACATAAGCCAGGAAACAAACTATTTTGCTGATAATATGATGTACTACAAAACAAATATAAAATATATTCATGCTCTGTAGTATAAAAAACATCAGGGGCTAGAGGGAACCAATTGATAGGTGTGGAGGTTACTGGTCCTGTGCGCGGCATGGAACGTTTCCGATTTCCATTTTTCATTATCCATCAGAAAGGAAATTTATAGGAAAATCTATGCATATCTTCCTGTAGACAATAAAACCTCTTTTCTGTCACAACTTTCTCTCGATAGGATAAGAAAATATCAATTTATTCATTAAAATCACAAATAACCAAACTTTGCAAGAGGATAAAACTGTGAACAATCACTTCCTGCTGCAAACATGTGAAGAAAAAGAGCTCACCTTGCTGATGTAACCATAGATTCATAAGGATGAACGTTTCCATGTCTCATAAGCATATCATCGAACAGTTTGTCTGCAACAATATATCAACATCAGAACACACACATACACATAAAAAAGGAGAGCGGCTTGTGATAAATTAGAGACAAAAGGAGCATCAGCACTTCCATGAGGGAGAGAGGACCAAGCAACAACTCATCTAGGAAGGTAGAGGAAGCAGCGAGAGGACCCGAAGGATGGCGGCGATGGCGCCTTGGATGGCCTCTGGTAGCCAACACTCCTCCCCTGCCCTAGGACGATGGCGGCAACGACCAGGTCCACGGCAAAAGCGCCATGGTTGGGAGAGGATGCAGGAAGGGAAGAAACTTGGCGTGGGAGGAGGAGGGCATGGAGATTGGAACATGATAAATTATTCACAACATACATCTTTGAGATTGTACCAATGCATATAAACCAATGTTTGAGATTGGAATAAGAGAATCCTCTTGAGGCAAGTACAATCCAGTGAGAAAACATACATGTTTTGGCGTTGATCTTTGCTCCTTTCCCATGGTTTGAGCAACAATAGCTTCATGCTCATCTCCACCTCTGCATAAAAAATATGTAAGTAGTTAGTAGCAGTTAGTAGTGAGATCTACCTAGAACATGCATAATAGAAAAGATGATTGTTAAAACATATGTAAGTAGCAGAATCATATCGAGAAATATATTGCTCCTCGTGCTAATTTACAGAGCTAATAAAGCATATATATATATATATATATATTAGATATACTATATTTCTATAATCTTGGGAAGGGGAAGAAATCACATGCTATCAGCAATTGGAACATCAATATTCAGTAACTTTAGTGTGGCCATGTTCAATTTTTCAGTTATAGTTCTTTCACTGCCATCCTACGAAAAAGGAAAATAAGATCAAAATAAAAAGAGACCAGCCTGATCTCCTACGGCCATACCTTGCCAGCACCTCGCCATAATCTCCTATGGCTACGCACATCGCCATGATCTTCGGCCAAGCGCATTAATGTGGTCCTACCATTCTCTGGACCTGCAACAATTGGATTTGTAGGCTACTTATATGTCTAGAGGAATGTCTTATGCCTCTGCGAAAATTTCAAAACAAATCAGGATTAATATGAGTAAATAACAACCTCGAAACAACTTGCATGGCTGCCTTTTTTGGTGAGGTAAATACATGAATTAACAACATATCTCTTTTTGCCCCCAAGGTTGTTCCTGTGCATGTACGAATATTTTCTTTAAAGTGTGCACAAATGCTTGAAAAATAAGAAAGAAGGTGAAAAGATTTGAGTTTCTTTAATAATGCCTTTGTCGTTTAAAAATATGAACAACCTGAAAGTGTGGGAGCAAAACTACAGTTAGTTAACTGAAAATATAGTTGGGCGATTATAAGAAAAGCAGCACCTGATAGAATTGACAACATAATTTCATATATGTAGAAGCACAACTCCTTTCCATAGCAAAAAATTGGAAAAAGGCTTGGCCATAAGGCGGAAAACCCACTCTATAATGAGTCATTTTGTACAAATATGCATATGCACTATTGAAACTTATAGTCTTGTGGCAGGGGTTGTAGGGAAGTATTGTGCATCAGAAGGACGTAGTTTTGAATATTTTGTCGAACACCAACTTTTTAAGGTGTATATAGCCGAACCTTCCATTTAGCAAGGACATCGTACAACAAACTAATTAAAATCATAAAAATATACATCTTCTACATCTTCCTACTCCTAATTCTTGCTTGCTTTGTTTGTTGCCATGTTCACCATAACTACAGATTGTACATAAACCGGAGTAGTTCTTTATATGAGTGATTGGCTTAAATACAACAATCATTCATGTTGCCTATTTTTTGCCCCAAATCATTAAACTCTTTTTTTTCTAGAAGTTCTAATTATTGCTTATCATTTATAATCCTCTGGTCAGTTAGTAGATAAGAAATGCACCAACTATACAAATGTTGCAGTAGATAAATAAATAACTGCAGTAGGAACAGTAAAAAAACCTGAAAAGAAATGCATTATGTTCAGAAGCTAGGAACAGTACCACTTGGTTGTGCCCTTACTTGTGGTCATTTGGCCAAGGATGTCCTTTTTCACGACATCTCAGAGATTCACTATGTGAAGAAATAAGCACAGTCTCCTGGATAGGCAATGATATCTACAAGGAAAAAAATAGTCCATGATTAAATCTGTAGATGAAGTGGATAAAGTGATTGTAATAGATCTAAATGTTATGCTGCACATTCCAATCTACCCCTTTTACAGAAAATTCATGAAAAAAGCATGTAAAAAGTTCAGTAACAGAACATGTTAAAAGTTGAGTAACATTAGAAGTTTTGTCTCTGAAATGAACATTAGAATATAATAGCACTTCTTTTCTTTCACACCTAGTTTTATATCAACTACGGAACAACAATATAGAAAGCTAATAGCACAGAGAACATGCCCCTATGAAGCTTCATTTGAAATAGGAATACGTAGAACAACCAGGGTACGAGTAAGAGAAACAGAAAATTTAACCTCCATATTTAGAGCTCCAGGAATAGAGTCAAAAGGGGGCTCCCTCCAGACAAAACCAAGCGCTTTGTAACTGAACCTGAAACGATTCAGAAACTAAATTCCATGAAGAACAGACAAAATAAATGCTAAGTAGGTGCTGCAATACATTTTCATTATCAAGTACATGTGCAGTCTGGTAGGTCTCCCTCTCCTAAAAAATAACAAAACAATAACAGTTGCATGGCAATAGATTACATCAAGTCAGCATTTTATTTTGCATTGACGGAAGCATAGTTATGTAAAACAATCAGTCTTTAGACTGGACACATTTAACATTTATTGGCTTGAAGATAAAAACACCAAGCCCTGATAAAAAACTCTAACGGATAATGTGGAGATAAACACTACGTGTAACAACTTTGCATATTTAATCATTTGAAATGCATCAAACTTAGTTGCCGTATGTGTGATACATAATTCAGCCCGATGGCATCTATTGCTAGTTTCTTTCTGACCTTGTCAGAAAAATGTTCTGCGTATGCCGGAAGCCCCCAAGCCCTGATAAAAAACTCTAACGGATAATGTGGCGATAAACACTACGTGTAACAACTTTGCATATTTAATCATTTGAAATGCATCAAACTTAGTTGCGGTATGTGTGATACATAATTCAGCCCGATGGCATCTATTGCTAGTTTCTTTCTGACCTTGTCAGAAAAATGTTCTGTGTATGCCGGAAGCCCGGAAAACATACTGGCAATAAAGATATCCAACAACTCTATGGACTAAACACTGATATGTATGCCCGACCAGTAACAAATATGGTGCAATAGAGAATAAGTAAGTAACTTTCTCAGATAGTAGCATCACATTTTCTAGGAGACCAAGCTCGTAAACATTTAGCATATTTTTGCAACACCAACTGAACATACATACTATGCAAATGAAAAGGGAATCAGTATGGTATAACTAAAAGACGAAATGCAGTAGTGGGGTTTAAATGCAGATAACTGCAGAAACATGGCTTAGGAGAATATACAAATCTAATAGAAAACAAATGAAGAGGAAAGAGAAATTAGAATAGCATATGGAGGAGAATAGTTATAGTCTTGGTACACAAATTATAGTTTGACTAATGAAACATGAAGAGAAACACAATTAGAAGACTGAGGGGCAACAACATAGGATAATGTGTCCTGAGCCCATAAGTTTGACAGGGAGTAATGGCAATCTTGGAGCATATGCCCAAAACCACGATAGGACAAACATAGACTGAAAGAAACAGTACATTCTTCTACCTATACACTGATCTGCAATCAAATATACGAAAGATCATATCGAAAGTTAAAAGAAGCCAATAACCTCCTTCATCTCCCCCTTGCTTCGATTTATGCAGATGAAAACATCCAATAATGAAATAATTCGAAGTTTGGCTGAAACATATTGTTGTAGGTGAGAACAAATATTTTTGGTGAGCTCTAACGCCAAATTTCTGCAGCGTGTTCTACAACAGATCAAAACCAGTTGCAGTAAAGAAAATAAAGCTATAAATACTTACGTAGAAGTTTAAAATCAATTTGAGAGTCTTTAACCTGCGCATAGACAAAATTCACTGAGCATAACATGATCCAAATTGCCCAACTGGTGTACTGTTACCGAACATGAAAACTTGAATCTGTTATTGACAGGAAAATGTTAGTATCATATCAAAAGCATAGAATGTTTTCCATGTAGTGCAGATTTGCTAGAAGTAAATGCATTGGATTACTATCAATATCACAAAACTTAAACCTTGCATGTCCTTGCCGTTCAAAATTTCTATCTACAAGCTGCATTTAAAGCCTCGTGTTCAGTTATCAAGAGTTGAATACACAATATTAAACACATATCATGGATATAAAACAGAAGAAACATTGCAGATAGTGATAGGTGAGGGAGCAACACCGAGGCTTTCATACATTAGAAAAAAAGGTTTTCAAGTAGAAACTTGCATGAAAAAGTGAACAACCTTACTAAAGAAAATGTTTCCAACATTGGGCGACCTGTCGCCGCACGGTTGGCTTAGATGAGGGAGAGAGATAAAACCTTTTCATGCAAGTTGTTCACTTTCTCATTTTCAAGACTGCAAGAATAAAAAAGTGAACAACCTCACTAAAGAAAATGTTTCAAGACTGCAAGAATATAAAATATTACATCAAAATAAATGAAGGATAACTTTTTGAGACCTGAGATAGATTAAGAAACTACATCTAAAAAGCCTAAAAAGAGAAGCCCAACTTTGAACCATAATTGCCTCATAAACTATAAGCCAATAAGTCATGGCCATACGTACCTTTAGTTTATATGAAGTGTCCTAGCAGCTTCTCCAATCTTTGTGATGATTCCTTTTAGAGCGCACGGTGAGGTCAATCATGTCTTGTTTTGCTCCTACCACAGAATCTGTAGAGTTAAGCACATTGCAATGAGATATAGTATCTACAAGAAATCACAAGAATTAAGGAGGCAAATAATATCGAGAAAACCGACCATGAGCTGAAGTACAAATAAAAGAGTGTCATCAGTGAAAAGACAATGGGGAAAATAAGTGAATGTGTTATTGTTTCTTAAGACCTTCTTGATTTAGATAAAAAAGTAATAGGTTCTAGCTAAGATAACAAATAAATTCATAGTGTCACTATAGAATCTACAAATCTTGTCCTAATATTCAGTACAAAAAACGCTGAATCAGCGGCAACTGAATGTAAAAGAAAAGTGACAGTATTGTGCAATTTACATAACAGATAGTCTTTCCTCACATGCCAACAATGTTATCCAGCCATATGCTCGTTTATATGGCCAAATATACAAACCCGGAGAAATTAAACAATGTCAAACAATGTCATAAGAGAGGAAGAGAGAGAGGATAGGAGTACAAGGATAGAGCACGCGAGAGATGCGGAGGTACAATGCAAGCAGCGTCGATGAGGAGAGATGGAAATCGGGATAGCTAGTGTGTTGTCGGGCGAAGCGAGCCCTGATTGGTTCGCCTGGTTTGCCTACTCTCAGGGCACCGTCAGAATAGAATTACCGTTCCTTAACTGGGGTTTTTTGATAGCTCAAATAACTACTTATACTGTACTATTAATTAATATTCCCAGAACAAAAGAACTCTAGCCAGATAAGGCTGTGGCAACAATTTGGATCAATGTACATTTGCAGTCGCAGGAATCAAAATTTGCAAAAATACATGGCAAGTGATTGATGCAAAACAGCAGCATTTGTGTGCACACAACATCTATTATCATATTTCACAAAAAAAAATCACCAAAGTATATTCCTTCCACAACATACTTCATGATCTGATGCCCTCATCATAGAACACGGAGAACTAAATCACTAATTCCACACAGATTGGCCGAATGCTATATATCAACAACAAACCAACAAGAACCTATCTAGGCCCGCATACTTTTCTCTTAAGCATTTAATCAAACACGTCCCCTGCTTTTAAGTTCTAAACAAAGATGCCCAACAAGCAAGGAAGAAACGCCCACTCGAATGTCCCAAATCGTACTCTAATGTCCCAAATCGTACTGGATATGAACTATAGCAGTCCAATCTTGAGGGCAGCAACAAGAACCAGCCGGTAGAACCCCTACGTACGCCAAACATCGCAAAGGAAAAGGGGATCGAGTGCGTACGTACGGACGAGTTCATACGCAGATAAATTACAAAGGCGAGGGTCACCTGTGTGAGGCCGGTGATGAGTCCGCGGAACTTGGGGTGGACGCCGGCGTGGTACTTGAGGCAGCTGGAGATGGGGTTGTGCAGCGTCCAGGCGTGCTCGCCGCCGATGACGTCCAGGCTCGCCTTTGATGCCGTCGTCCAGGCGCGCCTTCGCTGCCGTCGTTGCCGCATCACCCACGCGCGCGCCGTCTGCAGTCGCGCGCTCGATGTCGCCGCCGTAGTCGCTGCCGTCGCCCAGGCACACGCTTGCCGCCGCCGTTTCCAGTCGCGTGCTCACCGCCGCAGTCGCCGTCGTCGCCCAGGCGCGCGCTCGCCCTCGCCGTCGTCGCCCAGGCGCACCTTCGCCGCCGCCGTCTTCAGGCACGCGCTCGCCGTCTTCAGGCACGCGCTCGCCGTCGCCAGGCGCGCCTAGGCGCGTGGTCGCCGCCGCCGCCGCTGCCATGTTCTTCCCGGTTGGAGATGGGGCGTGGGAACGAGAGGGGATTGGGGAGAGGGAGGCGCACGGGATTTGGTGAGATAGGGTTTCGGCCGGCGCGGCGAAGATATTTTGCACGCTAGCTCGCCACCAACGAATCCGTAGACACTGACGTGTGGACCTGCCGAACCGTAGGACCCAAACGCAGCCAGATGCGGGTAGACAACGGCCAGTGCATGGCTTTCGCTAGCACGCTGCTGCCAGATATGGACGGCTGAGATCGAATGCTGGCCAGGCACAGTAAAAATCCGACGGTTCACGTGCTTCATTCGCTGTGAATCCCCCTATGGGGGGCATCGTTTATACCTTTAGATGTCATGCTCACACAGCGTCTCCATACGGGAAAATCAATGTCATAAAGACAACCGCCGTGTGTTCAGTTCATATACCTTCTACAAATTGTTGATACTGCATCCACTTGATGTTTAAATTGATTTTCTTTTCACATTTTAAGGTCTACTCAACTATGTGAGTTAGAGCTGCAAAAGAGAACTACGACTCCAAGCGACAGAGCCAGCTGAGCAAAAAGTACGTGTTCTGTTCCATTAAAGTGCACATGCCTTATTAGATCGAGTGGATCTCGCGCCAATGGTGTCAAATTCTTGGCTGTCAAAAGGTAGAAGAGCATATCCGCCATGGTCGGCAAAACAAAACTTATGCTAATCATCTTCATGGAATGACGCTCCTACTGTCCAACCAAAGAGCGGACAACTAATGTGTTCCAATTATTTGAATAGGGCTTATGGTCGATCCGTGACCCTTGGATGTTAGACGGGCACCGTGTGCACTTGCACTTCATGGTAATCGGTGCCACCTATCATCCCAATAGCCTAGACCTAGCGCTCCGGCGCAGCCTTCGGTTGAATAAAGGGATTAATATCCTTGAGTGCGTGCCGATGTCCGCTGGCTCGAGATCCTCCGCCTCAAGGTGCCAGAATGTGTGACTGGAGCGCCCGGTGAACCCGTCGAGTCTGATTGGTTTTTGTGATACACCACGACATTTCTCCCGATGCAACGCACGGGCAATTTTTCTAGTCTATATCTATACCTAATAATAAAGCAAAAAGGGTTTCCGTCGTCCGTTACTTTTTGTTCCGATTATACCCCTACATGGTTTGAAATATTACACCACTTGCCACCGCCAAGTCAATATGAACGGTTCCTTTTCTCTCTACGCCTATCCCGCCGTGTACGGAGAAACCAGAGCCGCCCATCCGCCTCATCCGAGCTCCCGAGTGCGTCCGGGACAGATCGACGCGCGTCCCCATACACTCCTCCTCCAGTTGTAGGTGCGACTCATCCCACTGGGGAGAGCGGCGGATTGAAGGCTAGAGGAGCAGGGGCGCTGCAATCTCCTGCTCCCAGCTCCTGAGCATGCCCCTCTGCAAGCTCCTCCACCAGCTGCAGGTGCGACTCCTCCCATCGGCAAGGGAGGCCGATTGAAGCCCGAACGAGTAGGGGGCGGCAAAAAGATATCGAGTAGGGGACGGCAAAAATATATCTTTTCTTCGCCCAACTCTCTTCCTCCCTCAGAAAATATCTCACACCAACTTCCCCGGCTCCTCCGCTTGAATCGTTCTACACAAGCTAGGATTTGCATCAGGCCCCCCTGCCCCTCCTGCGTGGTCTGTTGTCCATGTCGTCTGCCACCATGGGAGCAGATTCAGAGGAGGGATAGGTAGGAGGACGCAGGGGACATGGGAGGGGCGGGCTCGGCAGAAGACATCGGGGATTTTAACTGTCTGCTCCTTCTTCCTCCACCACGCCCCGATCTACGCGACACAAAGCAGGCTGACGGCGCATTGACGCTCATGCTGGAGCGGGAGGAAACTCTATAGGAAGGTGTTCAAGGGGATCTTGGCCCGCCATGATGGTGAGGTGATCTTGGAAGCGGGATAATGGGAGGTGAGTGCGGGAAGCAGAGGTGTGCAGGGGTGGCCGGCTCTGAAGGGGATGAGTGAGTTAGGGCAGGGGTGGAGATGCAGCCAGATCGAGAGAGATGTGCTGATAGCGAAAGAAAAATTGACAGTGATTTATAGAGATGGTTGCTAGCTGTGTGTCCGTATTTGTGCTTTGTTGCTGACTCCAGGTTGTGTGTCCGCTTCTCTGCCGCTCATTACTTGTTGTATGTAATTTCGTTGCTGCCCTTGATTGCTTTGGTATTGCTAGCTGCTCTGATTGTTGTGAAAATTTGTGTGAGAGAAAGAGTAAGACATAATGATATTATTTGCACAAGTAAGATATATACAGAATAAGTTACTAATATTAAACTGAACAGGTATACTGTGGTTTCATGTTACGAGGCTATACTGTGCTATTTAGTTACTAATACTTTCTCCATCGTAAGAAGGTTGTGTAATATCTATCAAAATTTGAATATATCTAGACACTAAATAGCATCTAGATATATCTATATTTTAATAAATTTCAAACAACTTTTATAAAACGGAGGGACTAACAAATTAGAGAGGCCACTTGCACACAAGCAACCAGTTATGCTAGCATGTTAGGATAGAATCATGTGTGTGCAAAATCAATCTCTCGATGACCAAGAAACCCGCTGCAGTTTCATCTTCCCACACTATCATTAGTGAATGAAACGGGTGATTCATCACTGGGTATTGGTTTGATTGGAAAATGCTGCAGAGGATGCACTAGCCTTTGAGTTTGTGCATGTATAGTTCTGTTATGCTGCTGCTGCCCCAAAAGCTGACAAATAACAGTAACTAGCAACTTAACAGTGAATATTTGTACAAGTTAACACTATTGATATTGATAGGAGTGGATCTCGCGCCAATGGTGTCAAATTCTTGGCTGTCAAAAGGTAGAAGAGCATATCCGCCATGGTCGGCAAAACAAAACTTATGCTAATCATCTTCATGGAATGACGCTCCTACTGTCCAACCAAAGAGCGGACAACTAATGTGTTCCAATTATTGAATAGGGCTTGTGGTCGATCCGTGACCCTTGGATGTTAGACGGGCACCGTGTGCACTTACACTTCATGGTAGTCGGTGCCACCTATCATCCCAATAGCCTAGACCTAGCGCTCCGGCGCAGCCTTCGGTTGAATAAAGGGATTAATATCCTTGAGTGTGTGGCGATGTCAGCTGGCTCGAGATCCTCCGCCTCAAGGTGCCAAAATGTGTGACTGGAGCGCCTGGTGAACCCGTCGAGTCTGATTGGTTTTTGTGATACACCACGACATTTCTCCCGATGCAACGCACGGGCAATTTTTCTAGTCTATATCTATACCTAATAACAAAGCAAAAAGGGTTTCCGTCGTCCGTCACTTTTTGTTCCGATTATACCCCTACATGGTTTGAAATATTACACCACTTGCCACCGCCAAGTCAATATGAACGGTTCCTTTTCTCTCTGCGCCTATCCCGCCGTGTACGGAGAAACCCGACCCGCCCATCCGCCTCCTCCGAGCTCCCGAGTGCGTCCGGGACAGATCGACGCGTGTCGACGTCCCCCAGACACTCATCCTCCAGTTGTAGGTGCGACTCATCCCACTGGGGAGAGCGGCGGATTGAAGGCTAGAGGAGCAAGGGCACCGCAATCTCCTGCTCCCAGCTCCTGAGCATGCCCCTCTGCAAGCTCCTCCACCAGCTGCAGGTGCGACTCCTCCCATCGGCAAGGGAGGCCGATTGAAGGCCGAACGAGTAGGGGGCGGCAAAAAGATATCGAGTAGGGGGCGGCAAAAAGATATCTTTTCTTCGCCCAACTCTCTTCCTCCCTCAGAAAATATCTCACACCAACTTCCCCTGCTCCTCCGCTTGAATCGTTCTACACAAGCTAGGATTTGCATCAGGCCCCCCTGCCCCTCCTGCGTGGGTCTGTTTTCCATGTCGTCTGCCACCATGGGAGCATATTCAGAGGAGGAATAGGTAGGAGGACGCAGGGGACATGGGAGGGGAGGGCTCGGCAGAAGACATCGGGGATTTTAACTGCCTGCTCCTTCTTCCTCCACCACGCCCCGATCTGCGCGACACAAAGCAGGCTGGCGGCGCATTGACGCTCACGCCGGAGCGGGAGGAAACTCTATAGGAAGGTGTTTAAGGGGATCTGCCCGCCAAGGTGGTGAGGGGATCTTGGAAGCGGGATAATGGGAGGTGAGTGCGGGAAGCAGAGGTGTGCAGGGGTGGCCGGCTCTGAAGGGATGAGTGAGTTAGGGCAGGGGTGGAGATGCAGCCAGATCGAGAGAGATGTGCTGATAGCGAAAGAAAAATTGACAGTGATTTAGAGAGAGATGGTTGCTAGCTGTGTGTCCGTATTTGTGCTTTGTTGCTGACTCCAGGTTGTGTGTCCGCTTCTCTGCCGCTCATTACTTGTTGTATGTAATTTCGTTGCTGTCGTTGATTGCTTTGGTATTGCTAGCTGCTCTGATTGTTCTGAAAATTTGTGTGAGAGAAAGAGTAAGACATAAAGATATTATTTGCACAAATAAGATATATACAGAATAAGTTACTAATATTAATCTGAACAGGTATCTTGTGGTTTGATGTTACGAGGCTATACTGTGCTATTTAGTTACTAATACTTTCTCCATCGTAAGAAGGTTGTGTAATATTTATCAAAATTTGAATATATCTAGACACTAAATAGCATCTAGATATATCTATATTTTAATAAATTTCAAACAACTTTTATAAAACGGAGGGACTAACAAATTAGAGAGGCCACTTGCACACAAGCAACCAGTTATGCTAACATGTTAGGATAAAATCATGTGTGTGCAAAATCAATCTCTCGATGACCAAGAAACCCGCTGCAGTTTCATCTTCCCACACTGTCATTAGTGAATGAAACGGGTGATTCATCACTGGGTATTGGTTGGATTGGAAAATGCTGCAGAGGATGCACTAGCCTTTGCGTTTGTGCATGTATAGTTTTGTTATGCTGCTGCTGCCCCAAAAGCTGAGAAATAATAGTAACTAGCAACTTAACAGTGAATATTTGTACAAGTTAACTATTGATATTGATAGGAGTGGATCTCGCGCCAATGGTGTCGAATTCTTGGCTATCAAAAGGTAGAAGAGCATATCCGCCATGGTCGGCAAAACAAAACTTATGCTAATCATCTTCATGGAATGACGCTCCTACTGTCCAACCAAAGAGCGGACAACTAATGTGTTCCAATTATTGAATAGGGCTTATGGTCGATCCGTGACCCTTGGATGTTAGACGGGCACCGTGTGCACTTGCACTTCATGGTAATCGGTGCCACCTATCATCCCAATAGCCTAGACCTAGCGCTCCGGCGCAGCCTTCGGTTGAATAAAGGGATTAATATCCTTGAGTGCGTGGCGATGTCAGCTGGCTCGAGATCCTCCGCCTCAAGGTGCCAGAATGTGTGACTGGAGCGCCCGGTGAACCCGTCGAGTCTGATTGGTTTTTGTGCTACACCACGACATTTCTCCCGATGCAACGCACGGGCAATTTTTCTAGTCTATATCTATACCTAATAATAAAGCAAAAAAGGGTTTCTGTCGTCCGTCACTTTTTGTTCCGAATATACCCCTACATGGTTTGAAATATTACACCACTTGCCACCGCCAAGTCAATATGAACGGCTCCTTTTCTCTCTACGCCTATCCCGCCGTGTACGGAGAAACCCGAGCCGCCCATCCGCCTCCTCCGAGCTCCCGAGTGCGTCCGGGACAGATCGACGCGCGTCCCCCAGACACTCCTCCTCAAGTTGTAGGTGCGACTCATCCCACTGGCGAGAGCGGTGGATTGAAGGCTAGAGGAGCAGGGGCGCCGCAATCTCCTACTCCCAGCTCCTGAGCATGCCCCTCTGCAAGCTCCTCCACCAGCTGCAGGTGCGACTCCTCCCATCGGCAAGGGAGGCCGATCGAAGGCCGAACGAGTAGGGGGCGGCAAAAAGATATCGAGTAGGGGGCGGAGAAATATATCTTTTCTTCTCCCAACTCTCTTCCTCCCTCAGAAAATATCTCACACCAACTTCCCCGGCTCCTCCGCTTGAATCGTTCTACACAAGGTAGGATTTGCATCAGGCCCCCCTACCCCTCCTGCGTGGGTCTGTTGTCCATGTCGTCTGCCACCATGGGAGCAGATTAAGAGGAGGGATAGGTAGGAGGACGCGGGAGACATGGGAGGGGAGGGCTCGGCAGAAGACATCGGGGATTTTAACTACCTGCTCCTTCTTCCTCCACCACGCCCCGATCTGCACGACACAAAGCAGGCTGACGGCACATTGACGCTCACGCCGGAGCGGGAGGAAACTCTATAGGAAGGTGTTTAAGGGGATCTTGGCCCGCCATGGTGGTGAGGGGATCTTGGAAGCGGGATAATGGGAGGTGAGTGCGGGAAGCAGAGGTATGCAGGGGTGGCCGGCTCTGAAGGGGATGAGTGAGTTAGGGAAGGGGTGGAGATGCAGCCAGATCGAGAGAGATGTGCTGATAGCGAAAGAAAAATTGACAGTGATTTAGAGAGAGATGGTTGCTAGCTGTGTGTCCGTATTTGTGCTTTGTTGCTGACTCCAGGTTGTGTGTCCGCTTCTCTGCCGCTCATTACTTGTTGTATGTAATTTCGTTGCTGCCGTTGATTGATTTGGTATTGCTAGCTGCTCTGATTGTTGTGAAAATTTGTGTGAGAGAAAGAGTAAGACATAAAGATATTATTTGCACAAGTAAGATATATACAGAATAAGTTACTAATATTAAACTGAACAGGTATACTGTGGTTTCATGTTACGAGGCTATACTGTGCTATTTATTTACTAATACTTTCTCCATCGTAAGAAGGTTGTGTAATATTTATCAAAATTTGAATATATCTAGACACTAAATAGCATCTAGATATATCTATATTTTAATAAATTTCAAACAACTTTTATAAAACGGAGGGACTAACAAATTAGAGAGGCCACTTGCACACAAGCAACCAGTTATGCTAGCATGTTAGGATAAAATCGTGTGTGTGCAAAATCAATCTCTCGATGACCAAGAAACCCGGTGCAGTTTCATCTTCCCACACTGTCATTAGTGAATGAAATGGGTGATTCATCACTGGGTATTGGTTTGATTGGAAAATGCTGCAGAGGATGCACTAGCCTTTGCGTTTGTGCACGTATAGTTCTGTTATGCTGCTGCTGCCCCAAAAGCTGAGAAATAATAGTAACTAGCAACTTAACAGTGAATATTTGTACAAGTTAACACTATTGATATTGATAGGAGTGGATCTCGCACCAATGGTGTCAAATTCTTGGCTGTCAGAAGGTAGAAGAGCATATCCGCCATGCTCGGCAAAACAAAACTTATGCTCATCATCTTCATGGAATGACGCTCCTACTGTCCAACCAAAGAGCGGACAACTAATGTGTTCCAATTATTGAATAGGGCTTATGGTCGATCCGTGACCCTTGGATGTTAGACGGGCACCGTGTGCACTTGCACTTCATGGTAATCGGTGCCACCTATCATCCCAATAGCCTAGACCTAGCGCTCCGGCGCAGCCTTCTGTTGAATAAAGGGATTAATATCCTTGAGTGCGTGGCGATGTCAGCTGGCTCAAGATCCTCCGCCTCAAGGTGCCAGAATGTGTGACTGGAGCGCCCGGTGAACCCTGTCGAGTCTGATTGGTTTTTTGTGATACACCACGACATTTCTCCCGATGCAACGCACGGGCAATTTTTCTAGTCTATATCTACAACTAATAATAAAGCAAAAAGGGTTTCCGTCGTCCGTCACTTTTTGTTCCGATTATACCCCTACATGGTTTGAAATATTACACCACTTGCCACCGCCAAGTCAATATGAACGGTTCCGTTTCTCTCTGCGCCTATCCCGCCATGTACGGAGAAACCCGAGCCGCCCATCCGCCTCCTCCGAGCTCCCGAGTGTGTCTGGGACAGATCGACGCGCGTCCCCCAGACACTCCTCCTCCAGTTGTAGGTGCGACTCATCCCACTGGGGAGAGCGGCGGATTGAAGGCTAGAGGAGCAGGGGCGCCGCAATCTCCTGCTCCCAGCTCCTGAGCATGCCCCTCTGCAAGCTCCTCCACCCGCTGCAGGTGCGACTCCTCCCACCGGCAAGGTAGGCCGATTGAAGGCCGACCGAGTAGGGGGGCGGCAAAAAGATATCGAGTAGGGGGCGGCAAAAAGATATCTTTTCTTCGCCCAACTCTCTTCCTCCCTCAGAAAATATCTCACACCAACTTCCCCGGCTCCTCCGCTTGAATCGTTCTACACAAGCTAGGATTTGCATCAGGCCCCCCTGCCCCTCCTGCGTGGGTCTGTTGTCCATGTCGTCTGCCACCATGGGAGCAGATTCAGAGGAGTGATAGGTAGGAGGATGCAGGGGACATGGGAGGGGAGGGCTCGGCAGAAGACATCGGGGATTTTAACTGCCTCCTCCTTCTTCCTCCACCATGCCCCGATCTGCGGGACACAAAGCGGGCTTACGGCGCATTGACGCTCACGCCGGAGTGGGAGGAAACTCTATAGGAAGGTGTTTAAGGGGATCTTGGCCCGCCATGGTGGTGAGGGGATCTTGGAAGCGGGATAATGGGAGGTGAGTGCGGGAAGCAGAGGTGTACAGGTGTCAACACCCGGATTTTTAAGTCCAGATGCCTATTATGCCATACATCGCAATCCCAGGAATATTGTTGTTGCGAGACATAATAGTTGAATATCATAGAGTCATCATTTATTACAACACATAATCGTCTTACAAAGGTAGATCACATGATCCATTATTACAATAGTAGTTGATCTATTGATCAACGAACATCACAAATAGCGGAAGCGAAGTAGTAGTGGCTATCTAATCCACAACGCTTGACGTCGGAGTAGTCCTAGTTGTCGTAGACGTCCCGCTGTCTATCTTCCTCGTACCGTTGTTCCTTCAAAGTCGGCCATTTGAATAGCAGGGACAAAGCCATGAGTACTTTTAAAGTACTCGCAAACTAATACTAGTGTAAGCACTATCAATTTTAGTAAGGGGATGCTAAGCTCTAGGTTTATTTGCATAAAGCCAAGTTTATTTCATAAACATTTAGTAAAGATGCTTGAATCACTAGACTAACTCAAATGGGAACATTAGTGTCATTCCCACAACTCGGTTGTTATTTAATTCAAATTCACCATTCACCTTTCAAAATTTAAAACACCAGTCATATGACACATTTTTGAAAATGGTCTGATGACGGAACAGTATGGCCTTTCCAACCGTCCTTAACCGTGGACGCGGCTATTCGAATAGGTTTACACTCTGCAGAGGTTTTACACTTGTGCCACAACTTTTGATTACATCCGTCGGGAGTAACCCCGAATAATCGTAACTCAGTACGCGGATCATCAACCATAACCTTTCGCCGATCCTAGTATAGGCACCTCTCCCCATGAGCTTGGCCTCCCTGAAGACAGATGTCACTGGAACGCAGGATTGGGCCGACATTCACCTCATCTTTAACGTTGTTTCTTTTGTGTTGTGGAGGCAGCTTTTGGCATAACCCCGATGACGCTTGTTTAGAGGGAACCCATACTAAGACACATAAACTTCCAGTCAAGCCCTACCCATAATCAGGTATTGTGGGGTACTTGTAAATTGGAATGGTATCGCATCCGAACCCAACCATTTCATCAAAATTCACCAAAGCATTCATGTCCCATTCACCTTCAAAATCTTTCGAAGTTATTTCATTTCACGTGTTCCCATCTAGAGTAGTAAATTTTATTTCTTTAGCAATAGCAACTAGTCATGAGGGGTGCTATCTAGCTTTGTTTGCTTTAGGCTGAATTTGATGCTCTTGTTCTATTCTAGCCCAAGTAAATCATAAATCAAAAATAAGCTTTGAAATACAATAAGCAAAATAATTGCAAGGTAAAAACATGGGATAGGTTTATTGAACATAAAAATAAATGGTGATGGTGCCTTGCTCTGGTAGAGCTTTGCACTTGGGACTTGCAAGAGGGTTAGCTTGCATTGTTAATAGCTTGCAAGAATATTAGCTTGCAACATTATAACTTGCATTAGTCCAGCTTGCCTTGGTTGGTGTATGGATCAAAATGTTCCTCCTTCTTCTCCGTAGATGTTCTCGTCGTCCCCTTCGTAGCCTTCGGTACTAGCGTCTATAAACGAATACGAGGATACAATCACCACACAAAACTTGCATGCTAGACTAAACACACCAAAGATTCACACAAGCCTATGCTAACATCACATCTTATTTAGCATGGTGATTTACTTGGTTTTATTGTGAAAAATAAATTCCTCTCATTATAATTATTTATTAGTATAGCTATTTAATGCTTTGGAGGAAATAATTTCCTCTCATTGAATCTTCTTAAGATTTAATCTCTCCAAATAATAATAAGGTATGAGTATAGGTTGACCAAGGTCTACACTCATATCTATTCTTTGAGAGTAGAATTTAAATGAGGTGCTACACCTCATGCATTTTAATACTAGCATGGAAATGATTTAATGTCTCTAAGTAACCAAGCATGAGGCTTATTAGACCAAGGTTAGTACCTCTATTTGAATTACTTAGGATCACAATTTAAATGAGAGAGAAGCTCCCATACTATTTAAATAAGTTTATGTGTATGTGTTAAATGGACTAGAAATGGCTCCATAGTCATTATTTGGATCTAGTCCATGATCATGCAAAACAACTATGCTATATTTTTGCATAAACAATTAGATTATATCAAATGTGATTTATTAGAGTTGGAATCAACTCAAAATTATTTATAGATAATTTTTAATATTTATTTGAAGTTAGAAAAGGCACTGCCTTGTTATTTTTATTATTTGAATTTAATTACGAAATTGGACATGAGGCCAGTGGCATTATTTAGACAATTTCATGGGATTTCCAAATATATAAAATTTGTCAAATTTGGTGTAGTAGATTTTAAACTATTCAAATTTGAATTCAGCATCAGCAGGGAAATTGGAATTAACAGAAATTCGATTTTTGAATTTAGTGGGCTTGGCGGGAACGCGAAATGGGCTAAACGGGCAAAAAGACTTGGGCCGGCCCAGCAGTGTAACTAGCACACGCGGGCTGCCTGACGATGCGGGCTCCACCCGTCTGTGACTTTTAAACGGCGAAACGGTATGGCGAACGTGGAGCGTCAGATTAGATGGGCGATCGACGGCTCACGACGGTCGTCGTTTCCGGCGAGAAGCCGACGATCTGGCGGCAAGCCTAGGGGGTCGACGGCCTTACCGGCGTTCCCGCGGGGTTCTGGTGGTGGCGAGGTGATGTTGTCGAGGGTGCTGATGCGCCTGGTAGCAGTGGCGAGGATCGGGGCGGCGTCAGTCGTCGACGGTGATCTGCGGGCTCCGGTGGGCTTCGTCTTGCAATTGGTGGTGCTCCGGCGAGATAGTGTCAAATTGACTAGTGGAGAAGAAGCATGGATAGGAGTAGAACGAGTTGGTGTGAAGAGTTGGAGCTCGGGGCGTCTCTATTTATAGCGGGGGAGGTGGCCGGCGGGTGCTGTGAAGGAGCGGCCATGGCGCGGCGTTTCTGGCGTGCCAAAGGGCAAGGTAAGGACGGCTACGGGTAGGCGACATCACGGCGATGCTCTAGGTGCAGAGGGCGCAGCGAGAGGACGACGGAATCGTTCGGGCGCGTGCAATGTCTGCGGCGGTACCCGCGGCATAAATCCGACGAGGACGACGGTGACAAGGCCGTCGCAGTAACTCGAGCATGTCTAGGCGATAGAGGGTGTGGAGTGGAGGCTCGACGCAGTGCTAGCCTTTGCAGGGGTGGCGTAGGGCGCTCGAGCACACGGCGTCCTGGCGCGCCCAGGGCGTGATCACCACGCTGGCTGGCATGTCCTGGCAGGTTTTGGGTGTGCTGATTCTGGCCAATGCCAAGCCTTAGCGAGCTGGGGCTGTGTACCGTCGTCGTCCTTGTGTGTAGAGGAAGCTCTGTGACATGCTGAAAGTGAGAGGAGGTGACCAGAGAGAGGAGTGGCAAGCATGGCCGGCATGGTGCACGGCCTGGTTAGTTTAGGTCCTTTTCTCACTTTAAACGGTGGTGCAAGGACATGGCATTGATGCAGGGGTTGCAGAGGAGTGTGATCATCATAATCTAAAAGAGGTTTAGGCCAAAATCCTCTGGATAATAGCATGTAACATGAACTAGAGATGCTGCCTGCCAGGTGTTCGATTAAATGGCCGCAAGAACAAAATATTTGAATTTTGGAAATCTTTTTGGTGCACTTCATTCTTATATTTAATGTGATGGAATGGTGGTGGTGGGGTTCATTTTGGTGAAGTTTTGCAATAATTCAAAATGTGGTTCATCTTCCCTTTATTTCAAAGTCCTCACTTGTCAAACCATTTCTGGTCAACCTGGTCAACTTCAGCAGTGATGGTCAACAGAGAAGTTGTTCACCTTGACTTGGTCTTGGATGACATGGCTTTGGTTGACCAAGTTTAGTTTAGGAATAAAGAAAACCAGAGGGGTAAAGAGGTGAAGAAAATATTTTGGTGACCTATGACCATTATCATATGTGTGTTGAATTTGAAATTTTCTTTGATTTGAATTTGGTTTCTTCTATGCATTTGTGTTTGTTTATCATATATAAGTATTTTATAAACCAAAAATCAAGCTATGGTGGCCTTGGGTGAAGATTTGCAAAATTGGCTTTATGTGTATGTGAGTGAAAATGGGATTTTCTCACTATTTGATTTCTATCCATTTGATTTGACTTTTGTTGACTCTAATGTGATTCTTTTTAGTTTAGAAACATTTTCAAACCATTGAATCCATTTCAAAAGGTCTTGATCAAAGATTTGCAAAAATGGCCTTAACACATAAGAGATGATGTGTCAAATCTTATTATTTTTTTGTAAATTGTTCCCCTTGCTTTACTTAGGCATGGGTTAGGGTCAATTTAGTATTAGGTTAGGTTTAGAAATGGATTCCCACCATTTTATCAAGGTTTAAAGGCATAGGGCAAGAATTGGGTATTATGGCTATGTGTCACATATGCCTCTATGCATATGTGGCATTTGATTTTTAATTTGACTTGGCTTGACCCAAATGAGGTTGTTGAGTGTTGAAATGGTATATAGGAGTGATCCAACCATTCACAACATGTCATGGGGTCAAGATTCTTAAGTTCACAAATTTGCTATTTACTCTCATATGCCTCTATGGCATTTTTATTTTCTTTTTAATTGACTTGGTTTTCAACTTGGATTTGAGTGGTTGAGCACTAGGTAGGGTTGATTAAGGTTTTCAAAATATCTAATCAAGGTAGAAAATCCTAGGTAAAAGTTTTACCAAAATAGCCATAGGCACATAGGCCCTTTTTCTTATTTAATTTCCTTTTATTTTATTTTAACTTGGGTGGTGAAAAGAGGGGTGAGGTTTAGGGTTTAAGATCATTTAAAATACTAATAACAAGCAATCATGGCACTAAAACAATAATTAAGCAAGATCACTATGTATCAAACTTAATTTAAGAAAAGTTTTTTGTTGGTTCCAAAATTTGGAAAATATGGAAATTCATTTTCTTTGTTTTGTAATTTTTGGGATGTTACAACAGGGGTGGCCGGCTCTGAAGGGGATGAGTGAGTTGGGCAAGGGTGGAGATGCAGCCAGATCGAGAGAGATGTGCTGATAGCGAAAGAAAAATTAACAGTGATTTAGAGAGAGATGGTTGCTAGCTGTGTGTCCGTATTTGTGCTTTGTTGGTGACTCCAGGTTGTGTGTCCGCTTCTCTGCCGCTCATTACTTGTTGTATGTAATTTCGTTGCTGCCGTTGATTGCTTTGGTACTGCTAGCTGCTCTGATTGTTGTGAAAATTAGTGTGAGAGAAAGAGTAAGACATAAAGATATTATTTGCACAAGTAAGATATATACAGAATAAGTTACTAATATTAAACTGAACAGGTATACTGTGGTTTCATGTTACGAGGCTATACTGTGCTATTTAGTTACTAATACTTTCTCCATCGTAAGAAGGTTGTGTAATATTTATCAAAATTTGAATATATCTAGACACTAAATAGCATCTAGATATATCTATATTTTAATAAATTTCAAACAACTTTTTATAAAACGGAGGGACTAACAAATTAGAGAGGCCACTTGCACACAAGCAACCAGTTATGCTAGCATGTTAGGATAGAATCATGTGTGTGCAAAATCAATCTCTCGATGACCAAGAAACCCGCTGCAGTTTCATCTTCCCACACTGTCATTAGTGAATGAAACGGGTGATTCATCGCTGGGTATTGGTTGTTTGGAAAATGCTGCAGAGGATGTACTAGCCTTTGCGTTTGTGCATGTATAGTTATGTTATGCTGCTGCTGCCCCAAAAGCTGAGAAATAATAGTAACTAGCAACTTAACAGTGAATATTTGTACAAGTTAACACTATTGATATTGATAGGAGTGGATCTCGCGCCAATGGTGTCAAATTCTTGGCTGTCAAAAGGTAGAAGAGCATATCCGCCATGGTCGGCAAAACAAAACTTATGCTAATCATCTTCATGGAATGATGCTCCTACTGTCCAACCAAAGAGCGGACAACCAATGTGTTCCAATTATTGAATAGGGCTTATGGTCTATCCGTGACCCTTGGATGTTAGACGGGCACCGTGTGCACTTGCACTTCATGGTAATCGGTCCCACCTATCATCCCAATAGCCTAGACCTAGTGCTCCGGCGCAGCCTTCGGTTGAATAAAGGGATTAATATCCTTGAGTGCGTGGAGATGTCAGCTGGCTCGAGATCCTCCGCCTCAAGGTGCCAGAATGTGTGACTGGAGCGCCCGGTGAACCCGTCGAGTCTGATTGGTTTTTGTGATACACCACGACATTTCTCCCAATGCAACGCACGGGCAATTTTTCTAGTCTATATCTATACCTAATAATAAAGAAAAAAGGGTTTCCATCGTCCGTCACTTTTTGTTCCGATTATACCCC
Source organism: Lolium multiflorum (assembly GCA_030979885.1). Taxonomy (NCBI): domain Eukaryota; kingdom Viridiplantae; phylum Streptophyta; class Magnoliopsida; order Poales; family Poaceae; genus Lolium; species Lolium multiflorum. The sequence goes on from CM061753.1 coordinate 105,372,815, forward strand.
TACATGGTTTGAAATATTATACCACTTGCCACAGCCAAGTCAATATGAACGGGTCCTTTTCTCTCTGCGCCTATCCCGCCGTGTACGGAGAAACCCGAGCCGCCCATCCGCCTCCTCCGAGCTCCCGAGTGCGTCCGTGACAGATCGACGCGCGTCCCCCAGACACTCCTCCTCCAGTTGTAGGTGCAACTCATCCCACTGGGGAGAGCGGCGGATTGAAGGCTAGAGGAGCAGGGGCGCCGCAATCTCCTGCTCCCAGCTCCTGAGCATGCCCCTCTGCAAGCTCCTCCACCCGCTGCAGGTGCGACTCCTCCCATCGGCAAGGGAGCCCGATTGAAGGCCGAACGAGTAGGGGGGTGGCAAAAAGATATCGAGTAGGGGGCGGCAAAAAGATATCTTTTCTTCGCCCAACTCTCTTCCTCCCTCAGAAAATATCTCACACCAACTTCCCCGGCTCCTCCGCTTGAATCGTTCTACACAAGCTAGGATTTGCATCAGGCCCCCTGCCCCTCCTGCGTGGGTCCGTTGTCCATGTCGTCTGCCACCATGGGAGCAGATTCATAGGAGTGATAGGTAGGAGGACGCAGGGGACATGGGAGGGGAGGGGTCGGCAGAAGACATCAGGGATTTTAACTGCCTCCTCCTTCTTCCTCCACCACGCCCCGATCTGCGGGACACAAAGCGGGCTGACGGCGCATTGACGCTCACGCCGGAGCGGGAGGAAACTCTATAGGAAGGTGTTTAAGGGGATCTTGGCCCGGCATGGTGGTGAGGGGATCTTGGAAGCGGGATAATGGGAGGTGAGTGCGGGAAGCATAGGTGTACATGGGTGGCCGGCTCTGAAGGGGATGAGTGAGTTAGGGCAGGGGTGGAGATGCATCCAGATCGAGAGAGATGTGCTGATAGCGAAAGAAAAATTAACAGCGATTTAGAGAGAGATGGTTGCTAGCTGTGTGTCCGTATTTGTGCTTTGTTGCTGACTCCAGGTTGTGTGTCCGCTTCTATGCCGCTCATTACTTGTTGTATGTAATTTCGTTGCTGCCGTTGATTGCTTTGGTATTGCTAGCTGCTCTGATTGTTGTGAAAATTTGTGCGAGAGAAAGAGTAAGACATAAAGATATTATTTGCAAAAGTAAGATATATACAGAATAAGTTACTAATATTAAACTGAACATGTATACTGTGGTTTCATGTTACGAGGCTATACTGTGCTATTTAGTTACTAATACTTTCTCCATCGTAAGAAGGTTGTGTAATATTTATCAAAATTTGAATATATCTAGACACTAAATAGCATCTAGATATATCAATATTTTAATAAATTTCAAACAAATTTTATAAAAGGGAGGGACTAACAAATTAGAGAGGCCACTTGCACACAAGCAACCAGTTATGATAGCATGTTAGGATAAAATCATGTGTGTGCAAAATCAATCTCTCGATGACCAAGAAACCCGCTGCAGTTTCATCTTCCCACACTGTCATTAGTGAATGAAATGGGTGATTCATCACTAGGTATTGGTTTGATTGGAAAATGCTGCAGAGGATGCCCTAGCCTTTGCCTTTGTGCATGCATAGTTCTGTTATGCTGCTGCTGCCCCAAAAGCTGAGAAATAATAGTAACTAGCAACTTAACAGTGAATATTTGTACAAGTTAACACTATTGATATTGATAGGAGTGGATCTCGCGTCAATGGTGTCAAATTCTTGGCTGTCAAAAGGTAGAAGAGCATATCCGCCATGGTCGGCAAAACAAAACTTATGCTAATCATCTTCATGGAATGATGCTCCTACTGTCCAACCAAAGAGCGGACAACTAATGTGTTCCAATTATTGAATAGGGCTTATGGTCGATCCGTGACCCTTGGATGTTAGACGGGCACCGTGTGCACTTGCACTTCATGGTAATCGGTGCCACCTATCATCCCAATAGCCTAGACCTAGCGCTCCGGCGCAGCCTTCGGTTGAATAAAGGGATTAATATCCTTGAGTGCGTGGCGATGTCAGCTGGCTCGAGATCCTCCGCCTCAAGGTGCCAGAATGTGTGACTGGAGCGCCCGGTGAGCCCGTCGAGTCTGATTGGTTTTTGTGATACACCATGACATTTCTCCCGATGCAACGCACGGGCAATTTTTCTAGTCTATATCTATACCTAATAATAAAGCAAAAAGGGTTTCCGTCGTCCGTCACTTTTTGTTCCGATTATACCCCTACATGGTTTGAAATATTACACCACTTGCCACCGCCAAGTCAATATGAACGGTTCCTTTTCTCTCTGCGCCTATCCCGCCGTGTACGGAGAAACCCGAGCCGCCCATCCGCCTCCTCCGAGCTCCCGAGTGCGTGCGGGACAGATCGACGTGCGTCCCCCAGACACTCCTCCTCCAGTTGTAGGTGCGACTCATCCCACTGGGGAGAGCGGCGGATTGAAGGCTAGAGGAGCATGGGCACCGCAATCTCCTGCTCCCAGCTCCTGAGCATGCCCCTCTGCAAGCTCCTCCACCCGCTGCAGGTGCGACTCCTCCCATCGGCAAGGGAGGCCGATTGAAGGCCGAACGAGTAGGGGGCGGCAAAAAGATATCGAGTAGGGGGCGGCAAAAAGATATCTTTTCTTCGCCCAACTCTCTTCCTCCCTCAGAAAATATCTCACACCAACTTCCCCGGCTCCTCCGCTTGAATCGTTCTACACAAGCTAGGATTTGCATCAGGCCCCCCTGCCCCTCCTGCGTGGGTCTGTTGTCCATGTCGTCTGCCACCATGGGAGCATATTCAGAGGAGTGATAGGTAGGAGGACGCAGGGGACATGGGAGGGGAGGGCTCGGTAGAAGACATCGGGGATTTTAACTGCCTCCTCCTTCTTCCTCCACCACGCCCCGATCTGCGGGACACAAAGCGGGCTGACGGCGCATTGACGCTCACGCCGGAGCGGGAGGAAACTCTATAGGAAGGTGTTTAAGGGGATCTTGGCCCGCCTTGGTGGTGAGGGGATCTTGGAAGCGGGATAATGGGAGGTGAGTGCGGGAAGCAGAGGTGTATAGGGGTGGCCGGCTCTGAAGGGGATGTGTGAGTTAGGGCAGGGGTGGAGATGCAGCCAGATCGAGAGAGATGCGCTGATAGCGAAAGAAAAATTAACAGTGATTTAGAGAGAGATGGTTGCTAGCTGTGTGTCCGTATTTGTGCTTTGTTGCTGACTCCAGGTTGTGTGTCCGCTTCTCTGCCGCTCATTACTTGTTGTATGTAATTTCGTTGCTGCCGTTGATTGCTTTGGAATTGCTAGCTGCTCTGATTTTTGTGAAAATTTGTGTGAGAGAAAGAGTAAGACATAAAGATATTATTTGCATAAGTAACATATATACGGAATAAGTTACTAATATTAAACTGAACAGGTATACTGTGGTTTCATGTTACGAGGCTATACTGTGCTATTTAGTTACTAATACTTTCTCCATCGTAAGAAGGTTGTGTAATATTTATCAAAATTTGAATATATCTAGACACTAAATAGCATCTAGATATATCTATATTTTAATAAATTTCAAACAACTTTTATAAATCGAAGGGACTAACAAATTAGAGAGGCCACTTGCACACAAGCAACCAGTTATGCTAGCATGTTAGGATAAAATCATGTGTGTGCAAAATCAATCTCTCGATGACCAAGAAACCCGCTGCAGTTTCTTCTTCCCACACTGTCATTAGTGAATGAAACGGGTGATTCATCACTGGGTATTGGTTTGATTGGAAAATGCTGCAGAGAACGCACTAGCCTTTGCGTTTGTGCATGTATAGTTCTGTTATGCTGCTGCTGCCCTAAAAGCTGAGAAATAATAGTAACTAGCAACTTAACAGTGAATATTTGTACAAGTTAACACTATTGATATTGATATAGAAATATTTTAGAGAGTTTCTATGTTGGAGAAATGACAACATGAAGATACACCAATGGTTTGATAGCTGATAAGAAATGATGGCAAACAGCCAGAGCATCAACAAAATCTAAAGATGTCAGCAAGTTTTCCCAAATTATGAAGGTGCGTCATAACATCTCACAAAAAGAATTACTCGCGCCAACTAGGACGTGGTGAGAAGGGGAAAACACATAAATCTAACACTCTCCAATTAGCAAATGAAACAGGTGATTCATCAACCGGTGTTGGTTTGATTGGAAAATGATGTAGCGCTCAAACGCTAAGAAGTGATAGTAACTAACAGTGTTACGATGAATGTTTGTACAAGTTAACACTATTGATATTGATAACGAAAAATATTTCAGATGTATTAGGCAGAGATTAGGCGGCTTCTTCCGACGAACGGAAGGTAGAGGCCGGTAAGAAAAGCGGGAAGGTTGAAAGATGGTGACTTTACCGTTGCAACGCTCAGTTATGTTTCCTATAACTTACCCGAAAAAATAACCGACAATTTATTAAATCTACAAAATATCTGAAACTCCAATGTTAGGTTTTTTCGATCAAGGGAATATATTAATATGAGAAGATACCAATTACACCCAGCCTCTGCAACAACGCACCAACAATACGGATGCACACATCCAAAAAAGAGAAAAGAAGCTAAGAAAGAAGAGTCCCGCCATAGCATTCCGGTCCTAGCAACAACAATATAATCACCACCATGACAACACCTGAACTCCAGACTCTTCAAAAGAGATGCCTTCAAGAAGGGAACGGTGCACCAACGCCATCGTCGACCGATCAAAGATCTTAGGTTTTCACCCTGAAGATAGTCCACACATTCAAAACAATGTCTTCAACAAGGTCATTGCTAGGCACAACCAATTAAGGCCAGACCTTGGATTTTCATCCTGAATGGAAGGACTCTGAACTTCACATGTGCTGCCGCCCCCACTTTCATACTACTTCTGCAAGCCCAGAACACCAAGCAAGTTCCTCACTAGCGCATAGACTTTGACCTCCATTGCTATACCTCCCAATCCAACCATCCTAATATTCTCCGCCTCTGACTTCACCCAGGACCAAAGTCATTGTATGGCAATAAATTATGGCAAGAAAAAACAGAGCTTCGTGACGCTCCCTCCGAAACCAAACGGTCGGAATAAACGCATGGGTGCGCACGACCGAATACCACCACGTCCGGCAAACTCCAGAGGATATGTGCACTATTACATTCGCCGGTGGTGCCTTCCGGAACTCAACACTCCCGCCAGATCAAAGAAGGACACACTCAGGTAGATCTTCATCTTCGCGCAAGACGAACCCTAGGACAACCACCTTTATTCAAAGCAGTCGCACCAATAGCCCACACGACATCGGCCGGCAGCAGAGGAGGATACGACGTGCCGCGATGGAGGAAGGCAACCTTCTCGGCTATAGGCGTAGTGGGAACGGCCCAAGCAGCCAACTCGGCCTAGATCAAGCCGCCGCTACCACCGAAACCCCACCGCCGCCGTAGGCCATCGCCGGCCGCCACACCTCTGCGCCGCCCACCGCAACCCTCCTCTGCAGATCAGCCAAACCCGCCGACACATGCTCTCCCCCTCCCCCCGCCCAGATGTGAAGCCGTACGCGCCCTCCCCTACCCTCCGCCTTTGGCGAGAAGGGTGCCGCCACCGCCGCCGGCGAGAGCAGCGGCCAGGCAGGGCCGGAGAGGGGCGGACTGGAGGCGGCGGCGCGGATCCTCCAAGATAGCCCGGGCGGGGGCCGCCCGGGAGGTTAGGGGGAGGCGGCGGCTAGGTTACTTCTATCCGAGAAGACATATAATACTGCAATGTTAGGTGATTTGTAGCTTTTATTAAATATATTAAAAAATAGCTGAAAGGCAATTTAGGTAATTGAGATTCATGGACTGTGTTAGACAATTAACAAAAACATATCCTCAAATATGCAATTTAGGTGACTAAGATTTATCTAACACGTGAAAATTAGCAAAAAAAAACATATTTTTAAATATAATAGAAGGTAGCTGCTATTTAACTAAAATTAATCCGCCGCAACGCGCGGGCATATTTCCTAGTACTTCCCTATATTTCTAGCTGCCCAAGCGACAAACGCGTGAGGACCATTGATTCTGCCTCGCTTACTTCGTTCATTCCCTGCGGTGGAGAGTCATGGCATAATTAGCTTAGGAAAATTACCCCACTGTTAACACAACGAACAAAATATTATGATGGAACTGATTGAGGAGAATGCACTGCCAAAAAAATTGGAGGAAACAAATTCCAGTTTACGGCGGATTACTACTTTACTACTACCTTTTTCTTTTTTTTGAGAACACTACTACCGATGTACAACTGAAAAAAATCTCAATTTCAACCTATGTACAACTGGAAAAATCTCAGGCGCAATCCAAGTACAACTAAAAATAATACTAGCTGCAATTCATAAGCAGGTGAGGAAGTCCCATTTCAACCCATGTGCACCTTTCGAGACTAGCACGAATCAGAGCATCATCCAACGGTAAGGAACATCTTTCTCGGTTACAAACCCACATGTTACAGAAGAAATTTCATTTACAACTCATGTACCCAAAATCTATTTTTATGAGTTGCAGATAATTAACATGTAAGTATCCTATTATAGACAAGATTTAGTATCACATTATTTCTTTTCACAAAGATCAGCAATAGAAGCAGAAATGAAAGAAGCAGAAAAAACATAAGACAATGTACTATGTGTGCACAAGCGAACCATAACCTTCTCTCTCCTGCTCTTGAACCGATTCAATACATAGTAGAGCATCGGCTCATATAGTCTGACACAAGAAGCGACTCAATTTGTTGGTTTGCTTTTTTCATGCAAACGTGGGACCTAGCAGCAATACTATGAGATATAAATGAGATGCATGCATGCAGAGATGTGAGGAGAGAGGGTCCTACTACCGATTCCAACATCTGACACCAAATTCTTTGAACCGACGCTACATAGCACATGGCCTAAAAGACAAAAGGCCACACACGCACGCTCGAAGGTACGGCAAGCAGCAAAAACCAGGAGTGCATGCTAAACAAGTAGTCAAACCAGCCGATGAACGTAGGCTACGTAGGATTAGACTGAAAGGACGCACGCCTCAGAAAAAATGAAGCCAGGTCCGATGCAAAAAAATACGTTTCACTTTGCACGAATCTTGGCGCTACGAAATCAAAAGTTAAAACAGGTGACTGAGATTTGAAAGAAGTCTAGATAACCCCCACAAGTTTCAAAATTAGGACGCAACACCCCCTCAACTTCAAACTGGTACACTTAGCCCCCCTAAGTTTATTAAACCGGGCAAAACACCCCCTGGTTGAAATTAGGTGGTTTTTGCTGGTGGTATTGTCTAGAATAGTCACTTAGTTACAATCTACTCCGGCATATTCCTCTTCTTCAGTCCTGATCCCATCCTCCATGACATCTTTTACGCTAGCGCCGCCGCAGGTCTGCGGCCACCCGGGCACTCCCTGCTCCCACCTCAGCCCGCTACCGATACTCCCGCCCAACCCTGCTTCTGCCCTCCCACCTCAGCTCTCCTCGGCGGCGCGGCAGGCCGATTCATCCTCGCATCGATGCCGATCCTAGGCGAGCGCACCGGCGGCCAGACGCGGGATGGCCTCCAAGATCGACTGCAACCGCCGGCCGCATTCAACCTCCACGGCGACCCACAGCACCCCAGCAGACGCGCTGGAAGACGGTCCCCGACAGCGACCCCAACTCCTTCCCGACATCTTGCTGGCCGTTTGGCACCGCTGTCCATGCTGCTCGCTGCTCTGCTCCTCCGTTGGCCGTCGCGACTTCTGCCGACTCGTGTGGCTCATCGGCGACCGCACGCACTTCTGTAGCAAGCCGCACCGGAGGATTGTCGCCGGTGGCCGCGAGCCCGAAGCTATGGCAGAGCTGTTGCTGAGCGGGGCTGGCTCCGAAGCTCCTGAGTGAGGTGCCGGCAAGGTTTGAGGAAATGGGGATTCGGGGCTACCGGTGGCCGCGCCAGGGCGTGGTAGCTTACGACAGAGCAACGGCCACGAACGCCCACGCGATGCGGTTTTTTTTTTTTTGGACATGGGCGATGGTTTTCGTAGATAACGTGGCATCAACCTGTATAATACCGGTCAACAAAACAACTTCAACTCAGCAAAACAGCTTTGACTAGGCCTTAGGGGGTGTTTTGCCCCGTTTAATAAACTTAGGGGGGCTAAGTGTACCAGTTTGAAGTTGAGGGGTGTTGCGTCCCAATTCTGAAACTTGTGGGGGTTATCTAGACTTCTTTCCTGAGATTTAATAAATCTCAGGCGCCTTAGAACTAGCAAATAAATCTCAGGCGCCTTAGAACTAGCAAATAAATCTCAGGCGCCTTAGAACTAGCAATTCCTATATTTTATATCAGTTGTCGCTGTATATCTAGACATATTTTGTGAAAGGATATTTTCCAATCTTCTTTGGATTTACTGCTATGATATGGCAAAAGGAATCAGCCTTAGATATTTGATAGGAATGTGCTCACCTCGGAAATTGTTCCTGCACCCAAAACTGCATGCGGCGCACACAGCAAATCCTCTTTGGGTTCTTCAAAGATGTGCAGGGCTTCTAGCTGTGCTTCCAAAACAACATGCGAATTCACCGTGTCAACCACGTTACCCCTCTGTTTACTGAAAATGTCCATGCCCTCTTTGGTCTCACTGTTGCCCTTAGTATCAGCTGGTTTCAGATTATCTGTATCGATGATTAATATTTTGTCCTCTTGTCCGATCACAATCCTATTTTTAAAAATACAATATTTCATATGCATGACATCATAAGAAATGAGAACAACTAAGGTTAAGAAGTAGAAGTGAAGGCACTAACATGCGCGCGCAAGCGCGCACGCGTATAATCTATATATAGGAAAAATGTATTCCGGATGTACGTGATCTCATGTCCCAATATACCATATGGATGAATAAATTATACATCTTTATCACTTCCAATATACTTCAATATTAAATACTAGATATCCCAAAGTAAGTTTCATTCAAATGACTCCACTGGGCGTGGTGACGTGGTAATTCTGAAGATAGATTTCAGTTTGCACTATGGGACTTCTGCTGCGTTCATATTATCTTATTTGATTATCTCGTACTCGCACTCTTTCCTAAATGAAAGGCAGTGTGCACCAATTGATGCATAGGCTGGGGCGATGCTCCCGTTTCGAAAAAAAATGTTTAGTATGGTATATAAGAGAAAAACCCCTATTTGGTCTATGAAGTTGCCTTGGATGTGCGTTTTGGTCACGAACTTACAAATCATGAATTTTGTGTCACGAAGTTGCCCCATGCGAGTGTTTTGGTCACTCTGTTACGGCGACCGTTACGGCGACCCTAAAATTTTATTTTTTTCACATTTCTAGTCCTCAGTTTGACTTTTTATGGGGCAATTTGCAAATCACAATTGGCCACGTCAGCAAACTAGCAGTGCCTGTGATAGAATGACCAAAACGCTCGCGTGTGCCAAATTCTTGACCCATAATTCATGGTTTGCAAATCCGTGACCAAAGCGCACATCCGGGGCAATTTCATAGACTAAATTGGAGATTTTCTTGGTATACAACTATAAATGACTATGTTTAGTAATATAAGCTGGTTAGGAAATATGAACCGAGAGCACAAGAGTTGATTTGGTTACCTTCCCGACCCCAGCAGACGAATACTGTGAACTATTGTCCGATAGCCAAAGTTAAAGTTTCTCTCAAGCCTGCGGCATGCAAATCAGTCTTGTAAAATATTTCCAGATATAATAATTATAAGAGCAGCAAAAATACTCTTATTAGGCCGAAAGGCACCCATGTCACTATGTACATTCAGAACTTAGTACCCCTTTGTTCGGATTAGATGCCGCAAATGCATCTAAATAAATAGGTATATACAAATCTGCGACAAGTATTTCTGGACGAAGTAAATAGAGTGTCATAATTTGTGGCAGCATTAATTTGACATGTATATGGCTTAGTTCGTATGGTGGTCCACGCATGCATGTACTTACTCGAAATGAGCGGAGCTCCATAAATGGATAGTGCCATCTTGTAAGCCTATAATTAGGTATGGACGATCAGGAAGAGATACGAGAGAAATAACCGGAGACATGAGATCTTCTACTGTACAGACACACACCCTTTTGTGCAGGTCATATATCTGAATTTGCAAAACAAAGCAAGCATCATTCGCAATGTTGTGCATATATTGTAGTACTCTTTCCCTCCACAATATAAGACGTTTCTGCACGCTGTTTCAACGTCTTATAATATGGGAGAGAGGGAGTACACTATATTTTGGATGTAAGTGTCATACCCTCAGACTGAAATCATCTGATCCAGACATCAGATAGTGTTGATCACCGCGTCTGAAGAAATCGAGGCAATTTACATGGCCCAAATGCCCGAGCAGTGTGTAGTTAGATTTGCGAGAGTGAAGGCTCCAAATCTGAACACAAAGCATGGAAGTCGGCAATCACGGTCTAGAAGTGAACTTGTACTCATCACAAAAACTTTTGGTTAGCGCACAAAAAGAAAGGTTACACAATACCTTTACTGTCTGATCGGATGACGCACTAGCAAAACTTTTAGTATCCATTGGATTAAAGGTAACTTGGCGGATTATTCTCGAGTGCTCGTCATGAAAAGTTTGTGTACACTCCCAGCCCTTGTCCCAGTTCCAAAGCTTAATCGGGCTGTCTTCAGCTGAGGACAGCACATATGGCTGGGTTGGATGGATAGCCATTGATGTAACAAGGCTCTTACCAGCTCGAAAACTCGTAATCTTTTCTATTTCTGTTTCATAGGAGCACACGTGGATGAAGCCATCAGATGTACCGACCAGAAACCATTGCTTCCGCACAATAAGTTTAAGGCATGTAACTAAAATGGTCATCTCATCATCAGATTCGGAAGAATGCCAGGAGATAACCGCACTGGAAGTTTCCTTATTCTGAACAGATAAGTCAGAATGCATGCCGCTTCTCTCTTGGACATGAAAATAATCCTTTTGTTCCTGCCGGTACAATACAAACAATTTTATCAGTTCCAGACAGACCAAAAATGACCGATACATGATTTCAATTCACATAGACAGTATGTACAACGTGAGGTTTGTTGTTCTAGTGTCGCCAAATAGACCAGAAACACAAAACAAAATAAACTTGGGCTTTGTATTACACCAAGGGAATATATTGTGCCAATAAATATTTCAACACAAACCCACTCCACTCACTAACCCCTTATTAGGCCAGACCATGAGCTACCTTGTTTGCAGTTTATTGAACTTTTGAGATAGCATAACCTGGCATACACTGAAGCAGGGAGACTAATAACTTCTGAATTCACTACGGGAATGGCGCGTTGCGCAGACGGCTTTCTCATACGCCAACGGCCAAAAGTCGGGGCCATCGGCGTATGGGCCTCCAGGCCAGCCCGCCAAAAGGGCCATCGACGTAGTAAAAAAAATCCTTCAAGATGTCCATGTGTTATGTCATCTAGTTGCAAGAGAATTTAACAAAAATGAATTTCGATATTTTTTGCAAAATTACATCATGTATCGGTAAAACGGCATTTGTGGTTACCTATGAAGTCAGAAAAAAAGTATAATATAACAAAATGATCGTGGGAAAAAGTTACATCCGAATTCACCAGGGTTTACTAGTTAGCCAATTTTTAGATTCTCAAAATTCCACGTGAAAATATGAAAGCAATAAGATTTTAGTTTTTGCTAAAAATTCAGCATTTTATATTTTTTAAAAAAATTAAATTAATAATTGATCCTCCATAGAGATTATTATTACTTAACTATTGATGTTTATTTAAATAATTATTTAAAATTCAAAATGATAAAAATTTGTGATATCACGATCTAAGGGTTATCACGATCTATGGTAGTATTATCAGCAATGTTTCGTGAAGAAGATGGAAGCTCAACTGGAAGGAACAAGATGTTACGCATGCTAGGGGTGGAGTAGTGTGAGGATGGGTGACCCGACTGGGAAGTTTGACTATGAGGGGTAACTTGACCTAAGATTATGTGTAGTGTTAGAATTAAAATGATCCATGTGAGAGACTAAGAAAATGTGAAGAAAAAAAAATAAAAAAGTTAACGAACGGGACGTCGTGGCCTACTCCGATGGCCTAGATGCCGACGGTGGCCGTCGACATATCACAGCTATGCCGAGGGCCGGGTCTATGCTGATGGCACACGTGGCTCTGAGTATATTTCAACAATCAGAAACCCACCGGCAAATACTCCTCCATTTTAAATTATAAAACGTTTTGGCAATTTAAAAACATATTCACAATATGTCTAATAAGGTGGAACAGGTTGCGTATAAGCATAGGTTGTCCATGACAAGATAAATATGATGTTCATAAAAGGGCAATGGTACAGGGAAATGCATCCTAGTGACTTTACTGGCAAGTTGTTCATTAACTTGCCTGAGTAACAAGGTTCCGTATTTGAACATATCCATTGCTATCACCTGCTAAAATCCTGCGAGGTTTGAAGTTGTTTATTATATGACATCATGGAACATAGTAAATTGACAGAAGAAATATTTCAATGCTATGAACTCCACCATGGCTCTGTTGGATGTGCATCTAGGAATTTCCACCGGTTTGACATGGTCCGACCAGACATCTTAGTTCCATGCAAGACCACCGGCTGTAAATGAATCAATGAGGTAAGTGAGAGAAAAAAAACATCAGAGTCAGCTCGAATACATCGTAATGATGTGCTTTAGTTTGAGCAATATGGAATTGTCATAATGATGTGGCCTTTAATAGGGGTGCAGAGGCCCACAAGTGAAATTCTCCCCATTTTTAGAGCTGGGCGATGAAAGGGCGATGAAGGAGGCGACCGTTGCCGACGTGCTGGCGCCGGCCACCGGCGAGGCCATGGTGGCTGGGTGTGGCTGCCGTAAGACTCTCGCACCTGGTGCCCTTGCGCGGGTCTCGCCCGCCTCCATCTCGGAAGGTTCCGTGTCGGGACCGTTCGATGTTCTGGTGGAAGATAGGTCGGACTCCTCTTCGTCGGAGTCGTGCGCCTCCGATGTGCCCTATGAGTCCACGATGGAGGTAGTGGGCTCGCCTACCACGCAGGGATGGTCTATTGTGGTCCGTAGGGGGAGAAGGACGGATGAAGAGCTCGCGGAGGATTTTTGGTCGGACATTGGGTACACAACGCCGGCGTCGCGCGTTCGGGAGAAGGGCCTCCTCTTCGACAAGCTCAGGTTCATCGTTTCCTGCTGGTTGCAGGGACACCGAAGGTGCGCCGACCACGTTGAAGAAGCACGGGGTGCCGCCATCGGCCCAGGCTCGCCGCATTGAGACTTCTTCCTCGCTGCGAGGGATCAACCTTCAGCGACGCGCTAGGGCGGGAACTTGGAGGGGGCCGTGTCCTCCTCATCGCGTCTCGCCGTCGGCGATCCTCGGTGACTTCATCAAGCAGGCGGAGGAGGTCGGTCCGCCGGCTGGGTTCAAACCAGCGACGATTACGTCGATCGCGCAATCTGGGGAGGGGATCGAGGCTCCATTGCATGCTGGTGGGCCCAAGGGTCCGACCTTCTCGTGGGCCGGCCTGGGCCAGGCAATCTGGTTCCTCTGGGTCGACTCGACGCTGAGGTTTTTTTTCATGCATGTCTTGTGGGAGTTGACCGGTGGAGGGGTAATTGAAAAAAGCGAAACTACAACCTTATATTGTGAGATTCCTAATGCATGGCCCCAAGGATTGCTTAGATTTAGGAAGCAATGTTTTTCTTTCCTTAATTAAACCTGGCTTCACATATATGGAGAGTCAACCAGACAGATTTGTGGGATTTGTTATGGTAAGTTAGGAAGTTATCGATTTCCCTAATTTTAGTCTGATCTCAAATCGTTCAGCCAGGGATCTTGTGTAAAAAAATACTCTTGCGCTAATTTCCGTGCCAAAAATCTATAGGCTCTATAGAAAGGAACGGAGGGAGTAATTCCGGAGGTGATTTTCATATCGAACTTCACATTCGGAATAAGTCTGATAACTTCATATGGAGTTTGGTTTCTGTCTATGGGGCCGCTCAGGATGTTCATAAACCCGCTTTTCTTCGTGAGTTGGTAAATCCAGCTAAGGACAATCTGCATCCTATCATTATAGGATGGGATTTAACTTGCTTAGATATCCTCGGGAGAAGAGCAGGGGCAGATTTGACACACATTGGCCTTTCTTATTCAATGATGTCATTGACAGTTTGGATTTGAGAGAGGTGACAATGGTTGGGGGACAATTTACATGGGCAAACAGTCTCCATGAGCCTACGTATGAGAAGTTTGATCGAGTACTCATGGATTCAGACTAGGAATTTAAGTTCCCTCTATTCTCAGTACGAGTTCTTGTATTGAAGCTTTGTGAGATCACGCTCCAATTTTATTAACTATTGGGACGCCATTACCGCAACGTAGACGCCCGATCAAATTTGAACTTGGATGGGTACATCGGGAGGCTTTTCGGACGGTTAAATTCATTTGGAGAAGCCAGTTGTTGGGAACACCCCAATCCAAAGGTGGAATAACAAACTACGTCCGATGCATAGATACTTTGGGGAGTGGTCTAGTCACATGACTGGGCAACCTAAACAAGAGAAACTTAGCCTAACATCATATATTGATGACTTAGAGGCAATCGCTGAGGTACGACCATTGACTGCGCAAGAGATTGAACTTAAAATTCAATACAATGCAAAGTTAGCCGATTTACTTTGGGAGGAGGAACTCAAATGGTACCAGAGATCTAAGGCCCACTTCTTGTTGGAAGGAGATTCGAATCCGAGATACTTTCATAGTGTCGCCAATGGTCGACACAGAAAGAAACGTATTCATTCTCTTGTTCAGGAAGAGGGTCTGATCGAAGGTCAGGAGAAGCTCAAATCCTATATTACATCTTATTATAAAGGTCTGTTTTATGATCTTGAGGAATCGGATCTATCCATGGATGAATCCAGGACAAAGGATATTCCCCAATTGACTCCACAAGAAAATGCTATTCTAATCGCCCCTTATTCTGAGGAGATTAAGAAAGCGGTTTTTCTGATAGAAAACAATAAGGCGCCAGGACCGGATGGTTTCCCGGCTGAATTTTATCAGTCTTTCTGGGATATAGTGAAGGCTGACTTATTGGAATTGTTTGTTGAACTCCATGCAGGATAGCTGGATCTTTCCGTATCAACTTTGGTGAAATCATTCTTTTACCAAAAGTTATCGATGCGGAACGGATTCAACAATACAGACCCATATGTCTACTAAATGTTTGTTTCAAAATTTTCACAAAAGTAGCTACTATTAGACTTAATTCATTGACAGATCATGTTGTGCGTCCTTCTCATACGGCTTTCATGCAAGGTAGATACATCCTAGATGGGGTTGTCACTTTGCATGAAACAATCCATGAGATGCACCGTAAAAAGTTGAATGGGATCATACTCAAAATCGACTTTGAAAAAGCCTAAAATAAAGTTAAATGGTTTTTTCTTCAACAAACGCTCCGGATGAAAGGATTTTCTGATGAGTGGCGCGCTTTAATTAATAACTCCATTTTCGCTGGTAGTGTTGCCATAAAAGTCAATGATGACGTCGGTAAATACATGCAGACGAGGGTTGAGGTAAGGCGATCCTCTATCTCGAATGCGTTTTAACATTGTGGCGGACATTCTTGCAATTATAATTGAGCGCGCTAAGTTTGATGGCCAAATTGAAGGTGTGGTTCCCCACTTAGTTGGTGGGAGCTTGTCTATACTTCAGTATGCCGATGATACAATTCTATTTATGAATCATGATTTGGCAAAGGCACATAATCTGAAGTTAATTCTTTCAGCATTCGAGCAGTTATCAGGTCTTAAGATTAACTTCCATAAAAGTGAATTGTTTTGTTTTGGCGAAGCCACAGACGACGCCAACCTTTATGCCGAGTTATTCAGATGTGGGCTTGGTTGTTTTCCAATTAGCTATCTTGGTATTTTGATTCATCATCGGAGACTAACACTGGTTCACTGGAAAATAGTTGAAGAACGACTTTAGAAACGTTTTAGTAGTTGGATAGGAAAGCTACTATCCCTCGGGGGAAGATTAGTTCTCATAAACTCAGTACTCACAAATATGGTACTGTATATGATTTCGTTCTTCCAGCTACCCAAAGAAGTCTTGCACAGATTGGATTACTTCCGATCAAGATTCTTTTGGCAAGGGGATACTGAGAAGAAAAAATATCGATTGATAAAATGGAGTGTTTTATGCCGTCCAAAAGATCAAGGTGGACTTGGTGTTCACGATCTTGAAGTTAAAAACAGGGCCTTGCTAGGAAAATGGCTGGCCAGGCTATTAACGGAAGATGGTGTATGGCAACAACTACTGCGGAAAAAATATGTAGGCTCAAAGGCGATGTCCCAGGTTATTTGGAAACCGGGTGACTCGCACTTGTGGGCTGGCATTATGGCAACAAAAAAGCACTTTTTCCCATTTGGTTCCTTCTCCATTAGGAATGGGCCGGATTTTGGGAGGATCGATGCTTGGGAACAACCACTCTTCGTGAACAGTATCCAGCCTTGTACAATATTGTTTGTTATAATGGGGACAACTTACATAAGGTGATGAAATCTTCTCCCCCTCGGTAACGTTCAAACGTGATATTATTGGTCCCCGACTAGACTCTTGGAACGAACTGCTTCAGCGGTTGGCTCCAGGGACCGATATATTCTGGTGGAGTCTTACCAAGAATGGTGTATTCTCGGTAGGCTCTATGTACAAAGCACTTTGCATTCCTACTCAACCGCTCGTAAATAACAAATCCATCTGGAAGATGAAGATACCCCTGAAAACAAAGGTCTTTGCATGGTATCTTCGTCGAGATGTGATTCTTACTAAAGATAACCTTGCAAAATGCAACTAGCGGGGTTGTAAGAAACATGTGTTCTGTCGGGTTGCTAGATCTGTATGGTCAATCATTCAGATAGGATCTACCCTATACCCATCCGGTAGTATTGCTAACGTTTTTGGAAATTGGCTAAATAGGGTGGATTCCAGGTATAAAACAATTATCCGAGTGAGAGCGATTGCAGTTGTACGATCGCTTTGGCTGTGTAGAAATGACAAAGTTTTTAATGAAAACAATTCTTCTATTATGCATGTTATTTTCCGGTGTACAACTATGCTCTGTTCATGGTCGCCGCTTCAACGCTTCGAGGACCGAGACCTATTTATGGAGGTGTCTACACGGTTGGAAAATACGGGCAAGGAGTTTATTTCCCAACATGGGTGGCTACATAGCCGTAGGATAGAAGCCAATGGAGCTGTCAACCAGTTGCCTTTTTTTTCCTTTTGTTCTTTGTGTACTACTTTTGGTTGGATACTGGATTGATAAACGGTTGTGTACATCTTAGCTATGCAGAGGCTGGGTGTAATGCTTGAAACCTCGAGTAATAAAGCACCCTTTATCGAAAAAATGTGGTCTTCAACAGAGTGCAAAAACCAAATTTCTTGAAGGTTATCCATAGGGCGGCTTCTTCAATCCACATGTGGTCTTACCTCCTTCCTGTGAAGCAGCGGGGACCTATGGATACCGGGTACAATCGACTGATGGCGATTGTAGGGGCTATCTTCAGCCAGGGTGGCTGGCAGCTTTCTAAACATATACAAGATGCATAGAGGTTATTTTTGTTCTTTGTTTAGATGGTTGATTTTTGCTGAAACTTTGAGTGATCGTTGAATTGTAAAACTTATACTTTGATGCTAGCAATAAAATAAAGGCTGTGTGCATCGTTTCGATGCAGAGGATGCAGAGGCTGGGGCGATGCCTCCATTTTGAAAAAAAGTAAGAATACAACATATAAGCTTTTTTTTAAGCAATAATACAACGTATAAGCTCGTCATAGAATAGAAGCAATTTTAAGCTCAGTGCCACATACAGCTCTTACAGTAGGTTGTTATATTTGAGTTGAGCTCTCATGTGTTAATTATCTAGCTTATGTAGGAACTTGGGTGTTTGCTCCAATACAACCCCCTCCCTCTAAACATAAAACTAACTCAAACACAAGAAAGGCTCAGATCGCTTGATACCCCTTCATTATTAAAACAAAAAGGATATAAGAAGCCCTGTATAGAACCTGTTTGGCCCAACTAAATTGTACGTATGGGTAACACACGTATAAGTACAACTAGCACATCATGTATGTCGTTGCCGCCTCATCGACGATGGCTTTTCCAGGTAATGGCGGTCGTGGCCAGCGGGAATGAGACACGACAACGCGATGTGCCGGCCACGAGGCACAGCGAGCGGTGCTAGCCAGCACGATCAAACAGGACGGCGGCAAGACAGCGGCGCCACGCCATGTAGGAACTGCAAAGTGGCGGCATGCAAGAAGAGCGCTACGGCGGCACAGTGGGTCACCGGACAGTCCGGCTTCCATTTGGCCAGACAGTCCAAGTATACGCCAAGCTTGAAGCCGGTCTAGCCGGGCTCGGAAGCCAGCCTGTCCGGCCCTGGTGGCCGGCCTGTCCAGGCAAGAAGTTATAGAACGATAGTTGTTGCCGGCCTGGCCGGTTGTGACCGTCAACTAGTTTGTGCCACATCATGTTGCTTAACGAATCGAAGTTTTCGAAGTTAGGCTCTCAATGTTGTTTGGCTAGTTTAAAAAGGATTCAAGTAGAAAAATCACAACCTTTTCCCACAGCTGAATGAGTCAACGGAATTTTTGGAAAATTAGAGAAGAAATACTACACAATCATGAAATCTGAAGCTTATCTTGATGAAGTTACCTAGTACATATTTCTCTCAAAATACAATATCATTGATATATACACTTGTTATGCATTATACGTATGATGATTTTGATTGCCATATATTTGGGTGTACATCCGCAAATCCATGACTCTATGGATCCGTTCATTGTACCATCGACAGTACATTTGGCACCCATAAGCAGGTGCGTCCGCAGTTTGCCGGACAAGCAGACGGGTGGTGTCTGCGTGTTTACTGCATGGCGGAAAGCCCGGCAAATGGTATCGGACATGTCTGGCTATGCACCTTCCATACCCCGCGAGCTGCGACATTGAAACCTACCACGGTGACAGCCATGACGGGTGGACGATCGCCATCACCGGAGGATCAAGGCGGTGGATTGTGACGGCCAACATACTTATTGAACGAGGTTGTAAAGAACGATGGAGGAGCTCGGGGGCACGCGGGGCATGACGAGGTCGATCTGGGACTCATGTTGTCAGGCGGCGGAGCAGCGCACAGTCGGCGTCAAGGTGAGGATCGGCAGCGGCGGCTCGTGGAGGACGTGTATCAGATCGTTCAGACTGTGAAGACCGTGTCCCCCGCAAACAAAAAAAGACCATGGCAGCTCTCCATATACTGTATACCATACATGGGTATGTTGAGTTCGGATATGGGTTTGATTTGGGCTTAAAAGCCCAAACTAAGTTTGGAGAGGGGGTTGTACTGGAGCAAGGCTCAGGAACTTAAATATACATGCAAGCACATTGTGTCCACCATCACTGTTTTAGAATGACACTTGGAATAATGCATTTCTTTATTAGCCCAACCATTTTGTTGGTAAAGTAGTTCCACTTATTAGCAATGTTGCCGGAAGAAAGAATTATACTCCCTCCATCGCATGTATCTAGATAAACCCATATTTAGATGAGGCGGATAAAGCAAAAGCAATGTTTTAAAATTTATTAGCAAAAGAACTAACCTCTTTTTTTAGGTAGGGGGAGGGGGGACTAACCTCATATTTTATGTCTGGACAAGAAAAGGCTCTTAGTGCCACCTCATGCACGGCATTGCCTGTATCTCTGAGTTCCTCAAATAGTTCGTCGCACTCATGTATGTTTTGGAATTGCCTGATGTACTTATCCCCCGATATACTGCTGTGCAGGATCAGATCAAAGTTTGTTTCTTCTGGTAGTTCCGTGTGCTCCTCTGTTATCACGATTAGAGTGCTGGTGGATCTCGGCGGTATAATGTGACACGTCGGCAGATTTGCAAAGAACGACGGCTTCTCTCTCATTACTAACCACGACTCCCTGCTCTTCTCTTGAAGCCTAAGTACCACGCGCTCATCTGTGTTGTTTGTTAAGTCAAGGAAGCAAGAGCTAGACTTGTATAGTTGGAAGGGGAAGCGGAGCATAAGCGGCTGGATGGCAAGTAGCTCACCGTCGACGGGGATCATCTGCAAAAAAATAACTTACAGGTTAAAAACATGACAATTTCAAAATGTAGTGAAAACATCTAAGCTGTTGGACAGCTAAAGCCGATTAAACCTCAGACGGAGACCAGATAACCGCAAAACTATGAACATTTGAGCTGGACATTTGCCCTTTTAAGGCTTAAAAGAATAAACAGAAATTTGGGGAACACCAAGGGCCAAATACCTACCTATTTCGAAAATTTGAAGAAAATGGTCCTATATCGAAGTGTTGAAAAGATATTAAGACTAGAATTTTCTGTTTTTTGTTGGTCCTCATCAACGTTACTTATTTGATCCATATGTTGTCCTATCAACGCCGTATGGTTGGGCATCAAGTAGCTTACCATCAACGGAGATCATCTGCAGAACAATAACTTATGGCTTGAAATCTTAACGACCTAATAATTTTCGTAAAATGTATACAAAATATTGGATTTTTTTTAAAAAAAATAAACATACTAAATGAAGAAGATACTAACTAAAACTCCGACTTTGTAAAAACGTAATATCATAAACTAATTAAGACATAAAGGATACACACAATCAACAAAAGCCAAAAAAAGGAAAAAAGAAGAAGTCATGGAGCTGTCAAAGTGGCTACTCAGTTGCAACAGCAGAAAATGACCACCACCGTAAGGCAAAACCGAGATTGGGAAAGAGGTTCTCCAAATAGTGACGCCCCTGTAGGAGGAAAACCGATGCACACACTAGATCGTCACCACATCTAACCGCTCTCATCGAAGAAAGTCTAAATAAACTTCTAACAACAAGAAAATGACTAGAAGTTTGTCATTGCCAAATATTAAAATTAAGGTCAGACCAAGAGTTATCACCATGAAAGTCGAGACTCGATACCAAAGGATGACCACCAAATCGAGGTCACCCTATGATACCGCCCCCAGTTGCATAAAATCGTCTGAGGAAGAGGACTGCCCCCACAACAAGTACTTCGAGTTCGTCGTCCTCATCAATGACGACCTTTTCGGCAAGAAGAAGATCCGGACCCGTTCGTAGAATTTCTGGAGCCGGCCGCGGTGACCCTGTGGGAAGCAAACAACAACTTCTGCCGGTGGACCGTGGAGGTCTTGTTCGACAAGGACGGCGAGATGAGCGTCAAGGTGTTGTACAGCGACTTACGCGACGACAGTGACGATGATGGCAGCAAAGAAGACTAGTAGCATCATGATCTCTATTCTAAGTTTTTATGCCCGATCTCCAAAATTATGAATAAAATGTTAATTTTAAATAGATAATTGTTTAGGGGTCACGCTTAAAAACACGGCTGGAGAGGAACGCCCCCTAACTAAGTGCGACACCAAGTTGTGACCCAAACGACCAATCCCCGGATGTGATTTTGGGGGCGGGGCTTGAAGCTCATTAACTCTGGATGCATGCTGCGGCATCTAGGTGGCAAAGAGTGCACCTTCTGGGTCTGTGTGGCTAAGGGTGGGTCTAGACGGCAAAGTGTGCATGATATGTGGTCTACGCGGATAATGGTGCAAGATGTGGGCCCGAGTGGCTACGTGAATGGTGTAGCGTCTAGGTACCTAATCGAACATGTTGTGGGCTCCCGGTGGCCGGCTCAAAGGATAGTTCATTCCGCCTGTTTAAGGTAAAACTATTCGATTTTCTTTTCCAATACTTTTTCGGATACAGCCCGACCTACGGTCTCCACCGCATCATGGTCAATGCCGACACGTCACGCAAAGGTGAATCTTCTCCTTTATCTGTTTTTGGTCAACAACATGAGCTGTTCTTCTTGGCTGTTCATCTGCGCGCGTTGACCTCCTACCGCGCCATCCATCCGCGTCGCTAGCGCCCCACCCTGGCCTCCGCTCGTAGTGCGTCCTGCCCGCACCACCACCCACCAGCCCGCTCCACCTAGCCCGTCCCGAGCGCACAGCACCGCGCCCAGCCCCTGCCGCCTTGTTTGCTTCACCTCCGCCAGCTCGCAGCATCGGTCGGTCACGCCCGCACGCTCGTGCCCAACACCAGCCGCCCGACCCACCATCCACTCAGCCACACCCGCCCGCGCGCCACCACCCCGCCCAGGCCCAAGGCCGCCCTCACCGCTCGCCATGCTCAGCCTGGGCCTCACCCGCGCCGCACAGCCGCTGCCGCCAGTTTTGCCTCCGCGCGCGCGACCCTCTCCCTGCTCGTTTCTCTCCTCTACAGCGCGCGGCCACCACCTCCGCTCAATGTGCGCACCCGCAGCAGGCCCCGCTCGATTCCCCGCTCGTCACCACTGCCCCCCGCGCACACATCCTCCTCTCTGGCCGCATCACTACCAAGCAGCATCTCCGCCAGATACCTCCAGCTGCGCCCAAGTTCCAATTCCGCCAGCCGTCGCGCCGAAAAACTTCTCCAAACCGGCAACAGCACCCGGCTGACCCGGCATTGACTTCATTTGGCCGGTTTCCATTTTGGAGTGCCTTTGGTCCGTGACAACCACTTCCGCGTCTACATCGACATCGCGACGACAGCATCGGCACCCCGGATTCCGGCGCAACTTCGTCACTATTGTCGACATCATCGCAAGTCGTGTGTTCCTATACCGCCTAACATTTTCATCTAGGTATAACTTGACCCCTCACCCCTTGTAGCCCCGTTTCTTTCTTTGTGTACCTATCCCATTGGGAATGGCTTTCTGAGCGTTGCGAAGTATTGCACAAGTATCACCACCGTGAGAGGGTTTGTGTGTGTGCTTGTGCAAATCTTGTTGCTTCTCTCATATGCAACCAAGCTACGGTCTCTCTTATGTTGGCGTGACACCGAGCTAATAGTCTTCGTCAGGACCCATTTTGTTCCGTGCTCACTTCCTTGGTCGCACTAACCCCATTGTTCTCGTTGTGTGTGTTTCCGTGTTTACTTGACATGGATCACCACTTTTGACATTTGACTTTGAATTTTACCCACATTTGACAATAGACTTTTCCGTTGGTCTTTTTCGTTTGCTATCCACTCCTACCACATATAGAGTTCTTAGCCTTTTGCGTGTGTTTTGAGTGTGTGTGTGAGTACCCCGGTACAATTTTGTCTTTCTATTGACTTGAACCAGTGTCTCGATATTATCTTGAAAGGTGAGATACTTGTGTAGTTTTCCTTCCACGATATACATACACCTTGCCTTGGGACTAACATGTATAGCGAAGAGGAGCCTACGGAGGACTACATGGAGTACTATGAGGACGATAGCTCCGCGAGCACCGAGGATATGGAGGCCCATGTGGATCTCAACACCGACTATGGCTCCGGAAGCATCATCGACATGACCAAAATCGAGGAGCTCTACACTGACAATGGCTCGCCAAGCATGGACGACATGGTGGAGCAACACCACGAGTACGACATCGACACCATGGTGGAACCTCACCTCGACTCCACCATGAACAACACCGGTGCTTCCAAGTAGCCCATCTTGGCCAATGGAGCTACATATGAAGATAGAGGACCTTCAAGACGACGCCACCATGAGAGTGCTTATGCACATGATCCTCTACATCGAGCTCATCATATGGATCATCAAGAGCGTCCCCAACATGATCTTCATCGACACTCTTCTCCGAGCTCACCAAGGCGCCACAAGCAACATGCTAAGGCACATGAGCCATCATCTAGGCATGTCGAGGATCGTCATAGACACACACCATCTCATGATCGTCGTCGACCATCACCCCCTCATGGGCTTCATCGACATACGCCACCACATGATCATCGCCGACACAAATCACCCCATGATCACCATCGACAAATATCCACCAAGGATCATCGATGACACCCCTCAAGACATGGTGATGATGCAAGAAGACGAGAGCCTCGACATGAAGGCGACAAACACCATCATAGGGTGTCTACCACTCCAAGGGTTGAAAGTGCACATCAAGCGGACCTTCCTCATAAGGTGACTTCCACTTCTTGTGCCACCACCACACTGGCACCTACATCATCATATGCCTATGGACTCTGATGCTACAAGTGCAAGCAACAAGGCCACCATCCACGGGAATGTCCCACTCTCCTATGTGATGTGTGCGAGGACAAGGGTCACATGATGTGGCAATGCACAACGCCAAGCGCCAAGAAGCTCTACTTCGACAAGATGCATGACAAAGCCGCCATGACGATCGATTTGGGAGGCGATGGAGTTGAGATGGTTGAGCATGGGAATTTCCCTTCAACCAAGGAGGCGCATGAGAGATGAGAAAACCGAACCTACTCCTATATGCTTGGAGGATGAGATGGTACCAATCCCATGTGAGTGTGAGAGCCACTTAGCCCACTTGAGTGAGAGTGATAGTGAGTTGAGTGACTCCCACTCCATATGTGAGATTGAGTGCTTCCATTTGGAGGACATGAGTGATACACCGAGTGAGATGAGAGAGGTAGTAGATAGGTCCATGGATGCCACTTCACTTTCTAACAGCTTAACCTTCTCCTCTATTGTGTCTTCTCATGTTGCACTAGGTTCCATGGATGATGAAGCGCCGATCATGGAGAAGAAGATCTACATGGTGGATGAACTACCACACCATGCTTACATGAAGATGAAGAAGTCGGCCACATGGAGCCTACCACTTCCACAACACCTACCTCACATGAGTGGGACCACAAAGGTAACAATATAGGTGTTGATGATGCCATGATCCCACTAGTGGACATGATGACTTGTGAGTGCATGCATGATATTGATGAGCCTATTGCTATGTCATATGTTTCTTTCACTCCCCCTTTGATACTTGTGATACCACCATCGTTGATCATGTGGAAGTAGTTGCTTGTGACAAATTCATCATGCCATACTATGATAAAACCTTGAACATGTTTGGTGCTACATGCTTGCACTATTCTCCCGTTAATGGAACCAAAATGATGAACAATTGCTCTTTCTGATGCTTGGTTTGCAATGATGTTATGCTTG
This sequence comes from Lolium multiflorum, assembly GCA_030979885.1. NCBI lineage: Eukaryota > Viridiplantae > Streptophyta > Magnoliopsida > Poales > Poaceae > Lolium > Lolium multiflorum. The sequence goes on from CM061753.1 coordinate 105,397,910, forward strand.
TGAATGAGATTGCCCCCGTAGCTCTCTCAAATTTTGGAGACTTTGCATATATCCATGTTCAGCATGTTCCCATGTTTACACAAGATCTTTCGATGAGAGCACACCGGCATCTTGATAAGGTGACCTCCTTCTACTTGCGCTCTTGCTAAACCCGTGGAACATTGGCTATGCTTTGAGTGTTGCTTTGCTTTTCTTGTGCTATTGATAGGGCTCTTGACAAGTGAACGAACATTCAATCGTTGGTGTCATCTACCTCCTCTACACGCTCATGATGAGTTATCGTCGAGGACGACTCTTTTTCAAGTGGGGGGAGATGATGCAGCCCGACCTACGGTCTCCACCGCATCATGTGCGTCAACTTCGACACGTCATGCAAAGGTGAATCTTCTCCTTTATGCATGCCTACAATCTCCTATATGGAATGGTATGCTACTTCATACTTCGTCTTATGTCTTTCATAGGGACACTTCGACAAGTACGGAGGGAAGCAAGGATGTCATGGAGACCTGAGGACTCAAGGCCGATGTCACGGAAGCATGGAAGAGGAGACGGAAGAAGACCTAGCGAAACCGGCGTCGCTGGCCCCCACGCCAAACCCAACCGGCGCACGAACCGGCATGCCGAAACGCTCGCCGAGCCATACCGGCGCCCAGCCCGGCACCGCCGGTCTTACCACCGGAAGGCACCGCACTATGTACCTCTATTCCCTTTTATGCCTAAACTAGCCCTCCTTTAGTGGATCCCTATATAAAGGCTCCCACCTCCCCCTTCATGAGGGAAGACTAGGAATGAACTTGAGAGAATTAGGCTCATGCCTCCACCATCCCTTTGGGATTAGGGAAACCCCCTCCTTAGATTACCAAATCTATTGTACAAGGCACTCCTCATATGATTGATCTTTCATACTTGTGATTCTACTTCTGTCTTTCACTCGTGTGACTATCGATCGTATACCGGTCTCTCTCTCGGAAATTCAACCTCGTGTCTTTTCCACGAGAGATTCTATCGGGGTAGTGATTCGGGCTATCGGGAGTAAACCGGAATTGTATCGGGTTGGTATGCGTTTGCCTGTGTTCCTCGTGTTCTTCGTGTTCTTCCTCTCCCCCGTCTTTCCCTCGGTCAATGCGTGAGATCGGGCAACCCACGTGGCCTTAGGCCCCATCATTTTCACATTGGAAAATATGGTTTCTCTTAATCTTACATTATGATATGCATTCCTGAAGTTTGGTATTTCACTCACCATGGGCTCCCACAAGCAAATTGGAGCTTTCAAAAATCTTCATACTCATTCTGTCATATGTTCAAAGTATTGTTGTTGAACCTTTCAGAAATATGGTAATGACCCACTTGATCTGATGTTAGGCAGCGATGCTATGCCACACTCATTTTTATTCTGATTTCTTCTTAGCTTATAGTTTGGAAACAACGATTAAGATATTGATAGTGGAAGGATATGAAGAAAATGTGATGTTGTCTCGGTGACAAAGAGTAGGAAGAAATCTCAGATAGAGGTATTTGTTAGTTGTTACATTGTAACACAATTTTTTAATGTTAGGAAGAGAATTACTTTCCACACCTTTTTGCATATGCCAATCTTTTTCTTTGAGGTCAGAAGCACTGTAAATTGAATAAATACTCAGCAAAGTGAAAATGGCTTCGTTCTGTTCAAGTTTGTGAGCCACTCTTTCACTTCTCCATAGTGCTTTATCTCAGGTTCTCACCTTGTGTACTCCAGGATTCAGCATCTTCAGCACTGCTGCGACATACATGATGTGTTTCTTCCATTGCTTAGCCTCAGCAGCGAACAAATATACTCGGTATCTTGGGATCATTTCATTCGGCAGTGAGATGCTCGAACAGGGAGAGAAACATGGATTTATGGTATGCAATGTATATCTATATAGGCTGACAATTCTGTAGAGATATAGGAGCTTTTCTATGCATGTTGACAGGCATGTGTACATTTATGTGTCGAAATCTACTTTTATATATCAATTTTTCCTGTTGTCTAAGTCCCTATATATTTTTTTACTGAATTGTACACTGCCCAAATATTATTTTGTATATCGGTCATAGGACGGGGAAGGCTCTTGTTGAAAAGTTACTTTTTAACAAAATTATCATAATGTGAGTAACATCGTTGGGGTTGGGCCATGAGACAGTCTCAGTGAAGAACGACTAGAATAGGAACGAGATTTTAATAGCATGTGTTGTATTTTAGAGATGTGCATGCTCCCACTTAATAGTATAATAAATAGACATTTTTTTAGTAATTCATTGAAACTAAAATAGGTAGATAGTTCTTGTATTGTATAATGATCTAGGAATATGTTAAGTTCCCAATACTAAAGAAAAATAAATAGATACCGCATTTGTATGTTCCATTCAATGATCTCACCTGAGGAATTGTGTTTCTTGGTCCCATATCAGTACTCAATTGTTGTTCACTGCAATGGCTTGATTCATCCTGATCATTTACATTTTCCATATCAACCAGAGTTAATGTGTTTCCTATTCCCATCAAAAACCTGAAAAATGAAGTTATCATGCTTTCCAAGTTTGTCATTATATAATTTGGAAGCAAGTAACGAGAAAAACATTATGACAAAACGAGATGTAAGAGATAGGCTTGTGGTTTAGTGGTGAGAACGGCTTTCTTTTTCCAGTTGTTGTATTAGTGGATTAACGACCTGAGATCAACATTGCATGGTAAGTATAATGGTCATCATAATGTTTAGAGTAGAACAACTTGTTCTCACAAAATAATTGTAGGCTGAGAATGGTGCGGGTATCGTGCGGTTATTTTCCGACGGGTCTATGTTCGGTTCCTGAATGGATGAGTTATAATACGTTTCTGGAAGGTTGCCACTTTCCCCTTTCTCTCGTCATTTTAGGAGAGAGGCTTTGAGAGTCGAGGGTTCCTCCCATTCTTCGGCCTGACCCCAAATCTCCTTCGTCGGTGCTGCCAGACGGAGTAGAGGGTAGGGAGAAGCGCACGACGGCCTCTAAATAGCTGGGTTTAGGTCTAGTGTTTGTTGTGTCAGCCCTTGTGCTGGTGTGAACAGATTCATCTACGATGGCAAGTAGCGGATGGTGGCATTAGGTGTTTGTGTTCCTACTATTGTTGGAGGTGTGCCAGTTCCATGACAGAGGCGAGAAATCAATTCCTCCTCAAATAAACTCGCTCCTATGTCAGATCTAGAAGGAACCTTCTTCCTTCTCTGCAGCCAAGATTGAAGATCTGTAGATGAAGTAGAGAAGATGTCAAGTTCCAGATCAAGTGTTTGATCATCCTTGGTGCGTTCTTCGGAGAAGGATGGACACCCAATACGGTGGTTGTTGGCCAGTTGTTTCCTAGTGGGTGCCGATTCTGTTGGAGAAAGGGTGACCTATTCTGAGCTTACTCTCACCGGATCTCGAAGCAAAGCGACCCCACTCGCAATGAGTTCTTCTTGGCAGTTGATCGGCAGGCTTCGCCGTTCTGATGAATTTTCTGGCCAAAGGGCGGCCTCGTGAGGCTTCTGTTTTCTTCTAGCCGCGACGTTCAACCTCCTGGCAAGCTGCCGATATGGAGGCTATACTCTTGGTTGGACTTATGGCAGACTCGCCATTCCAAGTAGCTCCATCCTTGGTGATGATGAGGTCGACCCCGAGCAGAACATATGACCTGATTGAGTTTCTGATTTTTAGACAAGTTATTTCTGTAATTGTTAGGGGCCTGTTTGGAATTTCATTTGTGTTTGGGCCACTTTGTAATTCGTTGTGTACTTCTGGGTCCCAATTAATGAAGCGACGGGTCCTTCGGAACACTTATTTGTGTTCACAAAAAAAAGGTTCAAGGGACATTTGGTTCGGATTAGAGTGGGACCACACAATAATAGGTTTTGCGCGGTTCCAAACCAACAAGCCCTGAAGATCACACTTTTTTTTGCGAGAGAAAACTTGTATTACTCAAAACATCAGGAATTACGATCTATGTATTACAAGCTTGCTAAACCCTCTGGCCCAGATTCAAGTCATACTGCTGTACTAGCACTTGTTCTAGCTAAATTTGCCAAAAAGTGACTACTAGAATTCTGACATCTTTTAACATGAGTAATACAAGTCTGACTGACAAGGTATTAACTTGCCAATGCCTACAAGTTGTAGAGGTTTCGTGGAAAGTAGAGGGCAAGTAGATCTCGAAGGTTTCAGCCGAAAAGGTGCTCGACTGCTAAAAACTAGGGTTGTGTTAACAATGAATCGATCCTTTCTTTCTCCCTCGGCTCTCCATTCTATAGGAGGCGGAGCCGAGGGTTTCGTGACGTACAAGTTACAAACAGCGGGAGAGTCTTTAAGTTCGTCCCGTACAGATACAAGTCTCTATTCCTAATACATCTCTATCTTCCATATCCGACGATTTATTGGGCTTCCAGGCTTTGTAATCTTCGGGTCGTGGGCCTTCAATAATCCTCAGGTACCTTCTTCGGCAGGCCCATTCGGAGCCTATGTCAGTAGCCCCCGAGATTTTGCTTGAATCGTAGAATCGAGTAAAATCTCCATCATTAAAATTAACTCATAATTTCTTCGAGTTACCAGATAATTTCTATAGAATATTTATATATTGTGCAGGGATAATGGTAAATGGGGCTGGTTCATCTGACGGATCAACCTACTTCAAGGTCAAGTCCCTGGACTCGACCTCGGTATACTGGCGTAATTCGACATGTGCCGCTTAAGATCTTACCATGATCTGAATTCCAGTCATATTTTATCGAGTACCTAATGCGTCCGTTAGGATTTTTCTTCGCATCTGTTGACAAGGAAAAAAGTAGCAGAGCGCATTCGGGTGCGATACCACGCCACACAGGACGGATCCTGGGGACTTACCTTCGTAAAATATTACGACATTCAGAGATTTTTTCGCGGCGAAAGCGCTCTGAGAATATATTGTCGAGTGCCTTTTCCGGCTGCTGGAATGGCATATTTATTCGAGTCATATGATGACTTACTATCTTGATCTCCCGATGGGAGTATATGAAGAGTTATCTTTTAACTCGAAGATGTACGATACTCCTCATATTTCATCGGGTGCTCGACCAACCCGAGGCTACAACCAAGTGCTTGTACTTGGTTGTAGGCTCAACTTTTTGTTGTCTTGTCGCTATTTTGTCAGCTTCCCATCTTTTTCATTTTTATCGGGTGCGCGACCAGCACTCCCGATGGGAGTAGCCCCCGAGGCTACAGCCAAGTACTTGTATTGGGTTGTAGACTCAATTTTTCTATTTTTTATCAACTCAACATTTTCTTTTGTCGCATCTCCCTCTTATCAGAAATATGAACCATATTTCTGATAAGAGTAGCCCTCGAGGGTATGATCAAATGCTTTGTATTTGATCATAAGCTCCCGATGTTTTTTTGGTCAGCACACTCGTGCTTTTCCTGTCGCTATATTTGACAGAAACACTCGCGTTTTTTTCAGAGTGATATCATTGTTGACGATAGCCACAACCACCTCCTTGGAAACCACGGCTCCTGTCACTTCTCTAAAACGTGGGTCCAAAGTTCTGCACGGTCGACACGTTGCGCAAGTGGGGGGACACCCATCCTCATTGGGGCATGTGGAAGCGTATTTTCTATCTTCGGCGCAACAACTCCCGCAGGCCGCACGGTATATTAACCGCCGATTTGCAGCGCGCGGAGGCGAAATCGCTCCTCCAGCAGGCGCTGTAAATTTTTTTGGGCGCGTGCCGGTTTGCACTATCCCAAGCGCTAAGCTTTGGTCGCTGGCTACAGCGCGCGTCATCGCTCGACGCACGCGCGAAGAAACCCCACGCTGAAACTTCCCCCGCGCCACCGCCCAATCCCTCGCCTTCGCGCGGCCGCCGGCGCAATCCTGGCGATGGACGCGACCTCCGGCACCCCACCAACCCCTCCCTACTTGGTCCCACCGGCCGCCGCCGCCACCTCCGTCGCGCAGCCGCCCCATGCGCCAAACCCTAGCGGTGGCGCCGACGCCGGCAACACAACCGCCGCTGCTCGTGCGCTCTTCGTCCCGCCGCGCTGCACACAGCCACCGCGCAGGCCCCCGGCAAGGCGCGGGCGCCGCCGAAGAAACCGAAGGCGCCGTCGTCCAAACGCCCGTACGGAGCCGTTGGCGCCGCCTCTGTCGCGCCGCCGAAGAAACCGAAGGCGCCCGCAACCTCCGCCGCCTCCTCCACCGACGAACCGGACGCCACAGGCGCCTCCGTCCGGTGACCCATCCGGCGCATAAACGGTGTATGAGGAAATGCCAGAGAGGTAAAAAACACTTCTTTTCAAACAAATTTTAGTTTAGATGCATACATAGCCGAAGAATAATGAATTTCATTGCAATGTAGAGTCGATGATGAGTCTTTTTTGGACGCAATGAACATTGGATCTTCGTTCGCGAATGACGACAATGTTGAAGAAGAGGAGTATGATGATGTTGATGAGGAAGGAGAAGGGTTGATTGAACCTCGCCCTCCCAGTCGGTCGGCGAACTACACCATAGCGGAGGACAAGTTTCTTTGCAAGACATGGTTGACAATTGGAATGGATCCAACAACCGGTACCGATCAAACAAGAGACACATATTGGGTGATGATGAAGGAGTACTTCGATGCCCACAACACAAGTGGGAACGAGCGAACCATGCGCTCGCTTCGGTCTCGTTGGTTCCGCATCAACAGCGATTGCCAAAAATGGGCGGGCGTGCAAGCCAACGTCGATGTTCTTAATCCAAGTGGCACAAACGAGAATGATAGGGTAAGCAATTCTACTACTACGTTGACCATATGGCTCATATGTGAAGGATACGGTTCTAGTCCATATAGCTCATCTATTCTCTTTTGCTTGCTTTGTAGAACTCTATGGCTCAAGGATTGTTTAGGGATGTGGGAAAGAAGAATAAGAAAGGCAACAAGATTCTTGGCAAGCCATTCACCTTGCATCATTGCTATGAAGTGCTAGGGAATGAAGAAAAGTGGAAGACCCGCGGGAAGTTGGATGCGGCAACTATGGCGGCCAATGCAACGGGTGATACAACAATCATCGATGATGATGATTCAAGTGATGAAGGCAAGAAGAGAAGCTCCACTCCTCACTCGGTCAACAATGGGCGGAGGAATGTGCTTGGTAGGAAGTCCGCCAAAGATATGAAGGGAAAGAAGGCCGGAGATGATGACATTGCAATGGCTATAGAAAGGATTGTAAATGCACGGTTGCAAGCAAATGAAGATAGGAAGGTGGCAAGAAACTTGGAGAAAGAAGCTATGGATGCTATAGAAGCTCAGAGAGCCGCTTTGGAGGAGAGGCTTGCCGCCAACGAGGAGAGGAAGTTGGCTTTCGAGGAGAAGAGGCAAGCCACCGAGGAGCATCTACGCCTAGTGGAAGAGGAGAGGAAGCTTTTCTTGATGGATACTTCCCACATGGATGAGAGGCAAAAGGAGTAAACCAACCTTGCTCGCGACGAAGTGTTGGCCAAGAAGAGATTGTTGATAGCCAACATGAACACACCCACGGCCGACATGTTTCGAGGAGGCATGCCCATGTTTGGTGGAGGTATGGGAGGCATGACCGGCATGGGAAGCATGCCCATGCCCGCCATGGGAGGCATGGCCGGCATGGGAAGCATGCCCATTCCCACCATGGAAGGCATGGCCGGCATGGGAGGACCAAGCTATGGTGGAGTCTTCGGAGGGACTATGGGAGGCTCGGTGAGTGGTGTGTATGGAGCCATGGGAGCACCACCGGGAGGATTCGTGGCCTCCATGGATCCTAATGTTCCTCCTTCAACCCAAGATGACGAGGAAGAAACAAAAGAAGGAGATGACTTGGAAAATGCGGAAGTGTGAGATGCATTTGTGATATGTAAATTGTGTGTTCCACTTTGTATCCATTTGAACCATATGTTGTGTGTCGTTGTTGAACTACGTCATGTTATGTGTCGTTCTTGAACTATGTGATGTGTATTGCACTTTATATCCATTTGAACTATGGTAGATAATTTATTTCATAATTATATGTGAGTGTTTGATCTTGTTGAATGCATAGTAGTGTAGAAAGGTGTTTTTCGCGCCCGCGCGCGCTGTATTTTGGTGCGCCTGGCGGAGGAGCAATTTTACCGCCCGCCCACGCGCTGCAAAATAGAGCATCTGGCGGGCAAATTTCCTCCCAGCGCGCTATCCGTTTACAGCGCGGCGGAAGCGAGGTATAGCGCGCCGATTTTTAGTGCGCTTGTTGGAGATGCTCTAAATTTCAGGTCTTGTCTTGGTGGTGGATGTATTGTTGTTGCTAGGGCTAGAATACTGTAGCGAGACATTTATTTCTTAGTTCTACTTTTCTCTTTTTTGGCTGTGTGCATCCGTAATGTTTATTAGGGTATTGTGTTGTTGCAGAGGCTGGATGTAATTGGTATTTTTTTTATATTAATATATTTCCTTCATGCGGACGGGACGACACCACTTGGGGATGAAGGATACGCATGACGCATGGGGCATTGCGCTGGAGACAACGTTTCACCCACGCCTTTCAGCCTAAAGACAACCGTGAGCATCAGCGCTGCCACCACCTCCACATACTACAACAGCGATCCTAAATGGTACCTCGACTCAGGGGAAACTCCCCACTTGATGAGCTACCTCGATTGCCTCCAGATTCAACGTTACCACGACAAGGATCACTTGCTGGCCGCTAGCGGAGCAGGTCTAAAATTTCTCACACATGGGCTTGTCAAATACCCCTGTAGTCTTGTTTGTTGTTTCTTATGCACTGACTCCGTCTCATGAGTCATGATGACCATCGCATCGCATCGCATCGCCTCGCCATTACCGGATCGCCCTGGCTCACTATCACAGCCGGCTTCGCCTACGCCGCCTCGCCATCAGATGCGGACAGACCTCCGCAACAACATTGTTATCCCTGTCGAGCCCACCAATCCAGTATGATCCAAAGCGTCATGTCCTTTTTGTTGAGGACATTGTATCATCCAGCATTTGCTGATGCACAATGGCTCACCGCCATGGAGGACGAGTATGATGCGTTGCAAAACAATCGTACATGGATCCTTGTCGCTCGGCCACCAGGTACAAACGTGATCACTCATAATTGGGTGTTCGAAACCAAACAATCGTATATAGCTATATAATTTGTCAGATTTTGTTATTTACTACTCTAGAATACTAAATAGTTTGTATTTAGATTTTACACGTTTGTAATATACATCATTGGCTAGAGTAGAATTTTGTATTAATTTTTTAAAAAACTTTGAAATATGAATTTTTGTGTTTAAAAATAAAGGGCTACTCCCTCCGTCCACAAATAAGTGGACGTGTGTGTTTTTCAAAATAAATTATCAAGTGGAGAGAAAATTATATTGGGAAGATGCAAACCAACGTCTCTCTCCTATTTAATTCTTTCATCTACAATAAGCTAAGAGCATGTATAAAATAAAGATAACATATGCTAAACATTTTTGGGTTTAATTTCCGTGCAATGTGAGAGAAGTAATTTTGGCTATTTTAAAGTACATTGGAAATGTAGAAGTACACCCTTTTGTGGATAAAGTTTGAGCCTAAATATCTACTTATTTGAGGACGGAGGAAGTATGTGTAACTTGGCCTACGTTTTGATTTTTGAGTTCTCGAGGATGTTTCAGTTGAATTTTAATACCTTCAGGTGCAAATTTAATAAAAATGCATAGCAGGAAAATAAGTTCTGCTTCTTCACGGTAAAAATAGAAGAACAACAACCGGAAAGTATTGATTACCCTTTTGATCCCACGAAGCATGCGAGACCCCACACGGCAGTTTTCCTCCAGTCGCCACCGTCACTGATAATCCTCTCAAATCTGGGGGAATCTGAACATTTAGTACACTAATCCATGGAGACAGTAATTAAAAGCATGTGGATAGTATTTAATAGGAACAACTTGCCTGAAATGAGTCCAGCTCCACAATTGGACGGCGCCATCTTTCAAACCTATAACTAGAACCAGAAGATAGGGATAGAATAAGACAGACTTAACAGGAGACATGCAAGCTTGCAGAGTACGAATACACCTTTTCGTGTGCATGTTCCATATCTGATTTGACAAAAGAAAGATTGGATTATGGCTTGTAAGCAATGTTGCGGGCATGCTGTAAAATCTTCTCAGTGGAAAAAATGAGAAACCTTTGCAGTACAATCATTAGAGCCCGTTATCAAATACTGTTGATCATCATGGGTGAAGAAATCAACGCAGTTAACTTTGTCCGAATGCCCAGAGAGTGTGTATTCAGATTCAGGAGAATCAAGACTCCAAACCTGGACACCAAGCATTGGGTTCGAATTATGGGCAGTATCAACATATAACTTCATGTGTAATGTCATAGTTTAGATAATACTACTATTAGAAACGTGATACCTCTACGATTTGATTGTCTGAAACAGTGACAAAACAATTGGTGTTCTTTGGGTTGAACGAGAGTTGGCATATAGAACCCGGGTATTTGCTCTTGAATGTTCGTACGTGCTCCCAGCCTTTGCCCCAATCCCAAAGCTTCATGACGTGAGAACTCGATGTCAGGAGATACCGTTTCGTTGGATTAACAGCCAGTGACTTCAGTGGCTCACTATGAGCTTTGAAACTCAGGTTTCTTCGCATTTTTGTTTCGTAGTTGTAAACATGAACAAAACCATCTTTTGACCCAGCCACAAACCATTTTTTTGGTATAATAAATTTAACTGAAACAACTGCAGATAGAATCAACGTCTTACTATAAGCATGGCACTATATGATCACAGAAGAATTGGATATACTGAGAAGTAAAATAAGGCGTGCCTTTTTCGGTGGAGACTTTAAACGAGTCCACTTTTCGCTGCACGTAACAACAAATTACTCTGTTAGTCAATGCACAAGAAAAACATTGTATATTTTGTTGTCTTTGTGTTCAATCTATACTGATTGGGTTATTTTTTATTTGGAGTTGTACTAGGTGCGAAGAGGGTATGTGTGATGATGCCATGACGGAGTCAGAGACGTCCTATGCTTGGTTCACCTAAACAACGAGGGAGACACCACATGTTCTAAGCCATGACAATGCCTAGATATGTTGGGCGACCTTTTATCTAAAAAAAAATGTTGGGAGAGTTGGCGTCCATGCCGGCTGTAGCCGGTGCAGCGGAGTATCAGGGGAAGGAGCACGCGGTGTCATGCCTCGGGAGTAAAGTTTATCGAATCTTGTTAACAAATTTTGATGTGGTGTCCTGTTGTCATTACTTGGTTCTCAAAAGATTAATTGTGTGCCTACGACAATAACACATTTTCTGCTACATGTTTGACATATGTACATTCTGATTCAATAAAAATTTCATAAACATTACATGTTATATGCACTAAACAACCGTAGATCAAGTGATCAACTAAAGTTATCGGGTCTAAGTGAAAAAAGAAACATTTGCCGCCGCCACCAAAGAGCATAAGGCGCACGTAGAAGCGTTCGACGGGCTGGTATTGCTGCCCGTGGGCGGGCTGTGCCTTTTTTCGATAAAGGGAATATATTAATATCAAGAAGATACCAATTACACCCAATCTCTGCAACTACGTAATACCCTAATGGTAGTACGGATGCACCCAGGCAAAAAATAAAAAATAAACCTAAGAAACAAAAAGTTCCGCTACGGTGTTCCAGCCATAGCAGCAACAATATATCCACCATCATGACAACACCTGAACTCCAGACTCTCCAAAAATCGACACCTCCAAGAAGGAAACAGTGAACAAGCACCGTCGTCGCCCGATCAAAAGATCTTAGGTTTCCTGAACATAGTCCTCACACTTAAAACAATGCCTTCAACAACGGAATTGCCAGGCACAACCAGTTAAGACTAGACCTTGGATTTTCACCCTGAAAGGTAAGACTCTGAATTTCACCTTTGCTGCCGCCCTCACTTGCATATTGATGCTGCGAAACTCAGAACACCAAGCAAGCCCCTCAACAATACAAAGACTCGAATCTCCATTGCTAGTCCTCCAATCCGTCCGCATGATATTCCCCGCCTCTGATTTCGCCATGTACCACAATGTCATCTGATGGCAACATAGAACAGAGCTTCACGTCGCTCCCTACAGAACCAAACGGTCGGAATAAAAGCATGGGTGCGCACGACCGAATATCACCCGATCCAACAAACTCAGGCAAAAGATGCACTGTTCCATTCGCCGGTGGAGCTTTCTGGAACTCATCACTCCAGCCAGATCAAGAAATACATGCCTCAGGTAGGTCTTCATCTTCGCATAAGAGAGAACCGAGGACCGCCACTATTATTCAGGTCGGGCCTAGTGTCGCCGACTATCACAGGCCGGCCGAGACAACGCGGCGAGACGCCTTGCAACCAGCCGACCCTCCACCGGCGACAACCAAGATCATGGAGAGGGAAAGGAGAAGACCGACCTAGGGCTGACACCCATCTAGTCCGTCCCACCTCGCACCTCCACCGCCGACATGGCCCGCCGCCAGCGGCTTCCACCACCATCACCAGGACGCCGCCTAGACCGGTGCTCAGGTCGCCATCCGCCGCGCCGCTGATGCCCTAGGCGCGCCGCCGCTCACGACGTCGGGCACGCCGCTGACACCGCCGCCAATCGAGCAGCCAGCACGTTGTGGTGCCCAGTGAGCGCACCACACCCAACCGGGGAGGATCCTTCCCGCGTCGATCCACCACGCCGCCGCCGCCGGCAACGACCAGGCAGAGCCCGGCAGCGCCCCATGGTGGCGGCGGAGGAAGGAGGGGTGGGGGACTGGCGGCGGCTATCTAGGGTTTCCCCCCGTTGCCAAACGGGGGCGAGAGGAGGAAACAGAGTATAGCTTATTCGATGAGGTCATAGCGCATTGCCGCGTGGGGCTGCCACTGGTTGCGACGGCCACGCCCCTGCAAACGATTGGAGGCACGTCTTCTTTTTCTTCATCGCATCGGTTGGTATCCTCGATGTGGCCCACCATCATGTTTCCACGACTACATCAAACACAGGTGGTTCTCCCCCAACAGCGGAGCCAGGAAATACACCGTCGGAGAGATAGCCCGAGAACTCGCCGGAGACCTCACCGGCAACCTCGTAGGAGACCCGTATCAAACATATTGTACAAACGTACCATAACCAGACAAAAATTGTAGCAAAAAAATTATTCATATGTTTGAAATCCAGCTCTCGGGGTGTTGGTGGTCCTCTGTTTGAAATGCTGCTCATTGTGCTAGTCCTGCATGGTTTCAGATCCGCGGAGTGGCGTCTCGGGGAGCCGCCGGTGTTTTGCTGAAGTCTTGGGCGTTCTCGGCAGAACCTGTAGTTTAGGGCCTGGCCCTGGTCTGCCTGTTCCTTTGTTGTAGGCTTTAGCTCTTCACCACCTGGGCTTGTATCTCTAGTTGGTGTCCCCAGTTTTTTCTTTTTTCTTCTTTTCTTTGCTGCGTGCTACCTTGTACTCCTGGCCGGTTGATGGCTTTGTTAATTCAAAGCTGCGCTCGTCGAGCCTTCTGTTTAAAAAATCCACAGAATGGAGAAAGCGACGGAGACATCAACAGAATCCCGACACCTGTGCCGCCCAAGCTTGCAACAACTCAATTCGCCCAATGTTAAACGAGGGCCATACTATGGAGTCTCCTCGTTGTTTGGTGAGACAACCATGTTAAATGCGGGCCACACAATGGAGTTAATCCAACGCTGACGCACCCGGAGGCTGAGACGGCAATAACCTCCTGGGAAGTTGGATCATTTTTCTTTCATTAATTACCAAATAGAACTATAGTAAGTTTTAGTTCTACTTTAAAAAAACATGTAAGATAGATGTCGGTGCGTAAAATTGCTTTAAAATCTTATGCTGAGACCACCGAGTAGTTAAATTACATTTGACTTGCACATGTCTGGTGTTTTTTGTTTATGTTCCTAATCCAGGGTGGCATTCTTCATCAACACTCGTGCGAAAAGCTTTCAAAAAAAAACACTCATGCGAAAATGTTGCCCCATCGCTCGGAATCCTCTGAATGTTTACATAAGTTTGTTTGATTAATGGTGGCAACATTGGTATCTTGGTGACAGAGCTAGGTGTTAACGGTATCTCAAAGGCTTCGACGCTCCTCGGTCGTCTCATGTGGGCGAACAGGGCAAACCCTAGTTTCTCACTCGCACCGCTCCCCTCGATGCCGCTGCCAGCGTGCTCCGCCAGGCAAAGCACGTGTGGTGCTAGCCGCGGCAGATCTCCTGGTTCCGGGTCTGATTCATGTTGGTTGGGCCCTATTGTATGCTTGGTTTCAGGGCTACTGGCACCCTGAGAGCTCACCCCTTGGCCATGGTGTGGCTTAGGTACTGGATCTGGGCAGATGGGCCTACATCCGGTGACCGTCTGGCAGCCCCGTTCCAGGTGTTATGGATGTGACTAGTGGGATCTGTTTTGCTCGATGTATCGCGTTGTCTAAGGCCAGTTGGCTGGTCCCTACCTCGCTCGTCTGCTCTGGCGGACTTGTTGTGGTTGTGTCTTCCGCTTCATGGTGCGAGATCTTGGATGCCGGGGCAGCGGCCCCGGAAGGTGGACTGCGCGGGCGGCTCTACGGCGGGCGACGTGGCGGTGGTGATGATCTTCCTCTTTGGCTATGTGAATGGCGAGGAGCGGATTGCAGAGGATCCTGGTGTTGGCGTCGTTTCGTCAACAACAACTCCAAGATTGCGTTTGAGGGCCGGGCTCAGGACAGTGGACGGACCGACTATTAGATGCATGAGAAGGTTTTTCCACATGAAATCTCGGTGTTTTGACGCCAATGGCAGCGAGGCCTGCGGGATTCGTATCCCTCTTGAGGGCGCCGGTGTGGGTACCTTCTTCGCGTTAGGGCTCCGGGTGAAAACCCTTGACCTTTTGGTCTCGGCGGCGGCGTGATGTCTCGTCGCTCTCTTGGGGGCGTTGTCATGGAGCTCCGGTACCCTTTGGTCTAGTACCGGTGTCTTCGGTGGGAAGTCTTGGTCTTATGGTTCCTTTTTGTTTTATCTATGATCTCATGTGTAAAATTGTCTCCTTATTGCATTATATCAATTCGGTCATGTTTGATTTTATTTATAAAGCGAGACAAAAACATGTTTCGAGAAATAATTGCATTGGTATCTTTGCATATGGACAACATTTAACAGATCTAGTTAGTTAATTTCCATTTTCTCGGAGGTGTCTAAGAAGATGTAAACTCCGGTCGTTATCAGAAAAACTGTAGAGCTATTATACTCTGAGAGTATTCATTTGCTCGATTATTTTTTATAGGAAATAGTTTATGTTTCTTCTTTACCTCTTAATTTCCTTTTTTTTGCGGGAGAATACTCAAGATTTTATTTTCCAAACAAAGGGTTACAATCAGCTAGCACTAGGTGTGATACATCATCTCGAGTGTAGCGTACCCAACAATTAGTACTCCCTCCAGTTCTACCCAAATTTGCCAGACTATGAGCCGTTAGGAACTTAGGATGATCTCCTTCAGAGTGGGCCCAACGGCCCACCGGGCTCCATTGACCTGCTCCCGATTAGCGGGCTCTGTCGCCAGCGCTATATAAAGAGGTGGGGGCCGGTGGCACGCACTACGAGGTTCGTCGCGTTGCCACACACCCCACCGACATACCCTACCGATCTAGGGAGCGTTGCAGCGACGGAAGCACTACCGTCGCCACTACCTCGCTAATGCCGTTGCCATCGCCACCATGTCCAATACATCTGGCTCGTCGAGCCAGGGTGAAGGTACACCCCTCCATCTCTCTCTCCCTCCCCCCCCCCCCCCTCCATATCTCTCTCTCTCTCAGTTACACAGTACCTACACATATTCGTTCATAGACACAGACTACCTTAGGAATCTATCATGAGCTACCTATTCTGATCTCGAGGAACCTTGATGAAACTAACTTCATGAATGCTAATCAACCTCTTTACTTCCTCAATAAGATGACCATATAAAGACCTATTTCGAACATTCTCACTTGCAGTTGTACTGAAACTTGCACAATCAGTTTGGATGATTGTTGGTTCCACCGACCATTAATTGGTGAGCTAGAGCCAATCCTTCCACCACTGCGCTATTTTTTTTTTTTTTTTGAAGAATCAACGGGGGCGATCGCCCACCTGAACTCAGTTTTCATTAATTAACGGGGGGTTACAGGGATGCGACGCCAAGGGGCCGTAAGCCAAAAATCCTGGGTCTGGGAGGCGGCATACCGCGCACATCAAGAGAGGAGCCAGCTAGAGGGGGGTACAAGTATTTAAGGGGCTAAGAGATAGATCCACACCAAGCTAGCAGGGGGGTCGTGTCGACACTAGAGGGGGCACGGACGATCCACAGGCGGAGGTGGTCGGCCATCATATCCAACACGCGCGGGGTAGACATGAGATCTGCATCGAAGACCATTCTATTGCGGGATTTCCAGATGGACCACAACAAGGCAGGGATGGCGGTGTTACGCGCTTTCGGGTGCATGCGGGGTAAGTCTTCCGAGAGAGCATTGAGGAGGCCCAGCACGTCGTCGTCAGTCCGGGGGCGCCCCGAGGGAGAGATGATATTCCACAAGGGGCAGAGGCGGGGGCAGCCAACGAACAGGTGCGAGATGTCTTCCGGCTGCCCCGCCGGGGCAGAAGGGGCAATCCGTGGAGGGCACACATCCGAGACGGTGCAGCAGCGCACACGTCCTTGTTTTCTGGAGGCGCATGATCCAGAAGAACACCTTCACTTTGAGGGGCACGAAGCAGTTCCAGTTGACGTCCTGGCCCGGGACCATACAACCGGAGGAGTGAAGAGCTCGGTAGACGCACCCTGCTTCGAGAGTATCTTTGCAGTTTTGCAAACTCTGACATGCTGAGAAATAACCGATCCTTCCGAATTCCTAAGAATCATGCATGTACCTGCTTGTCATTCCTTATCAAAGGAACCATCAGTTGATAATGCGTTCCAACCTGGGCTGGGCTTTGGCCATGGTGCACTAGCAGGTTTGGGGATCCAAAAACTAGGTTGCACCGTACTCATAGAGGGCCTTTTTCCGTTGAGAACGTCCTTAACCGTCTGTTGTCGGATTTGGAACAGTGACTCAAAGTAGCTAGTAAGGTACCTCTTCGTCACAGTAGTAGGAGGCATCGATTTTCCATGTATTAAATTATTCCTTAGCTGCCAGATTCTCCAAGTAAACATGAATAATCATATTTCTGAATTCTGAATACTATCTTTACTGCAGTCCCATACTTTCACAGAAGATGGGCATGAAACTAGGACGTGAAATGCATCCCCATCCATAACCCCGCAGAGCTGACAAGTTCCAACAGTTTCTAAGTGTCTCCTCATCATATTTGCCCGAGTAGCCAACGCCCCGGTGACCACTTTGCATGTGAAATTTTTCATTTTATAGGGAACTGATGACTTCCATATTGGCTTCCACACTCTAACGTCAGGCCTAGAGCTTGTTGCACCATCCGCTGTCACATCAACATGGTTTGCGGCCGCTAGATGGTAAGCACTCCGCACAGAAAAATTCCCAGATTTATCCGGCTGCAAGCAATAAAATCTTCCTGTGCTCTTGGTGATGTTCGAATTTTTACTATGGCCTCAATATCCACAGGTCTGAACTATTCAGTCAGACATGGCACATTCCACGCACCGTGTGCATCAATAAAATCAGATACTCTATTATATCGACATTCACCTTTAACAGAATGAAAGTCCTTTTGGGATCCATGGATCCCTCCATGCTCTTATTTTCTTTCCATTACCCACAAGCTAGATCATGCCCTTCTTGAGATACTCAACACCTTTCTAAATTGCAGATGAATTTCCAGGGAAAACCGTGTCTAGAACATTACCAGTTGGAAAGTACTTTGATCGAAGGAGCCTTGCACACAAACTCTCATGCTTGTCAATGAGCCTTCCCCTCTTAATTGAACAGAAATTAAAGAAATTTAAAGTTGGACAATTGTCCCAATTGCCAAAACAAGATAGAACAATCTTATATACATATTGGCCATATCCATTTGGCTTTGGAGTGATCTACCTGTCTGTAGCATCATCTGCACACCATTATTCTGAAATGATTTTTTCTCGTAAATTACTGGTTGTATAATCGGCAAAAAACAATGATTTTTTCTCGTATTTTCTAAAAAAAACATTCCATCTTGCTATTTGTGAATATAAAATGGCTTTGTCAACACAAATCTCAAAGCTCAAGATCGATCTGTAGGCCTGGGTGTCTACTGTACATTTTGCTGCAGTTTCTCTACCTTAGCAAAATATGTTTGTCGATAACACTAGGAAGTCCACTTTTGATTCTTAAATTTTAGTGAAAGTTCACTTTTAATCCTAGAACTTCCGTTTGATTTAAAACGAACCTTGAACTATTAGAATCGTTCACCTTTAGTTCTTATCCCGGTTGACCCATGTAAATATCTACCACGGGTGCAAAAATCCTCAAATCAACGGTGCAAAAGCAGAGAGGCATGACGATGTTGGTAGTCAAAAGCAAACGGGCCTTCGTGACACGACGCTTCAAGTGAATTGGAGAGAGAGAAATCGATCGAGAGACTGGTTTACGGACAACAAGAGTTTCAATTTTTCGCACTAAGATGTTGGGTTCAACATCTCAGCTAGCTTGGACTTGGTCTAGTTCAAAACCAATTCAGTTGGTCAACTGTTTCTTCTTTCCATGTTAGCGATTTTTTCAACCTAACCAAAGAGGGATGTAAAGTGAACTATTTTAAGAGTTCAACGTTCGTTCTAAATTAAAAATATTTTTTAGGATGAAAACAAGAAGTGGACTTTCTTTGTCGATAATATACTGCTTCTAAGGTTTATTTTTACACTGTAAGCAAGTATCTCTTACTTGTGTCTGATAGTTCCATATTGTAACACTCCCTGCTATACTGCCTGTTATTATCCTGCAATACACACGAGTCACAGAATTATTCAGAAAGTTTCCACAATTAATATCCTTTTTTGCTAAATGAGGTAGTACTAAGAAATAAGTACGAGTAACGAGTTCTGCACAAAAAAAATACAGCTTACATTATTTGTATCCCAGTTAGTATAAACTAGGAAGCTGTAGCGCGGCGCCATACCGCGTCCGTAGGGTAAATTTAAGGCGATCAATGGAAAAAGGGAGTACTATTTTTCATAAATAAAATAAAGGAATAAATGATTGAGTATTTTTATCTGAAGTTACTGCAGAAGAAGGCAACAGTATATTTCCTGAATAAAAGGGGCGATATATCATGTAGTATTTTTTCAAAGTAGCTAGTAATATTTTTTCTAATAAAAGAGGTAATGAACAATCCAATATTATTTTTATGAAGTTTTTTTTTAAGTATGAAGTAGTACTTTTATCAGATAAAAGAGGCGACGAATGATGCAACAATTTGATATGTTTCCCGAATAAAAGAATCAACAGATTCATTTAGCATTTTTTTAAAGCAGAAGTTTTTCGTGGCGGCACGTCGCACCCTTGGCCATTAGATTGTTGGTTATAGTATTCTGGAAGTACTAAAATGTCTGGGTTACTGAAGTACTATAGAAGCGCTGGTGTGGAAGCACTTTTCAAGAAACAGAAAAGTTGTAGTGTAGCGCCATGGTTCAATTTTTGTCAAGCGCCCAAAGGTAAGCCTGAGGTCATGAACAAAGACGGCAGTATGTATGGAAACAGCAGATGATCGTATGGTGATGGAAAAAATTTAGGTAGTATACCAGCAGTACTACAATGTAGCTGTCGTGCCCGGAAGGACAACTCATGCAGGTTAAAAGCTTCGGCGGAAAATGGAGTAAGTATTTTTTTGAGAGATGCCACTAAGAAGGCAATGCTATTTTTCCTGACAAAAGGAGTTGGTGGAAGGTGGAGTGTCTTTGTTTCCGGAGTTACTATAGAAGAAAGTGTGCTAGTGTTTTCTCCGGATGAAAGAGGTAGCGGGTGAAGTAAGTATACCTTTCTAAAGTTAAATATTTCTTCCAACAAATTATTACGAAGAAGCATTATCGAATGACAAATTATTGCAGACAATATTGTTAAAAACATGGAAAAGGAAAATAAATACAAATCGAAGTACAAGGACATGTGCAGACATGAACAGTACAAGGACATCTCGAACAATGGAAATATAAAATAAATACAATGCCTTGCTTAACATAGCTTTCTCTAGGAATAATAAACTCACCATTGCTTGTTGGGATTGACATCTAGGCAATTTTTGCGTCCGAGTGAGCTCCCCTGATATAAGATCTGATTACACAAGTCTGTATTAGTACTCAGGTCACCCCAAACTATCTTTCAATGCGTGACTTCTAAAAAGAAAGCTCTACTTGTAAAAAAAATTCATGTACATCTTCACGTGCTACCTGCTTAGAAAGTTGTTTCATAAAAAATCAACTTGTTGTGCGACCGGTGTGTAAAAAGACAAAATTCAGTGCTCGAAATAATGTTTTTCATAAGATAAAATTTTCTTTTTTACATAGATCATAGAAAGGTGACAAATGCACATATATTACGTGTAGGTTGACCTGTTATGTTTAACAGAAACAAAAGACATATAAGAGTTAGTCAAATAGAGGGGGCCGCTAGAGCAATGTTGGTTGGGGTTACCCAAAATAACATTAAGAAAAAGGCCCACGGACCAACGTTTCTGACCACCTTCTACACAACTAACGCGCCCTAATCGGGGGCGCCAAAACCAACTGGATGGATTGATCCCCTGTCAATCGCCTGCGCCATATAAAGTGTGGAGGCCCTGGCAACGATCAATTGACGCTGCTTCTTCTGACCTCCTACATCCCAACACCCCTGCAGATTTAGGGAGGCACAACAACCACTGTAAGATCAAACTACACTCCGTCGATGCTAGGATAGTGCCGCTTAAGACCAGGGGGATCACAAGGATAAAATAGTGATATGATGTATTTAATGCTTTTAGAAAGTGAAAGTTATGGTAGAGAAGCAAACGGAAAAGAAAGTTAAATTGCTTCATACTGAAAATGGCATGGAGTTTTGTTCTACTATTTTGAATGATTATTGCAGCGACGAAGGCATTGTCAGGCACCACACTATCCCATACACTAATGGTGTGGCGGAGAGGATGAACAGAACCATCATCTCCAAGGCTTGCTGCATGTTGTCCAATGCTGGTATGCATAAACGTTTCTGGGCTGAAGCAGCCTTCACCGCTTGTTACTTGATAAACAGGTCACCTTGCATTCCACTTGATAAGAAAACTCCTATTGAGGTATGGTCTGGTTCACATTATTCACAGTTGAGAGTTTTCGGTTGCAGTACTTATGCACATGTTTATAATTTAAAGCTAGAACCTAGGGCTGTTAAGTGTGTGTTTCTTGGTTATGGTTCAGAAGTTAAGGCATACAAGTTATGGAATCCTGAAACTAAGAAAGTTTTGCATAGCAGAATGCTGTTTTTAATGAGGTTGTCATGTTTTATAAGAGTTCATCTACAAATATTTCTGATGCTAATGAGAGAGCACGTGGAGGAGAAAGAAAATGGTGTTGAGAAAATGGTGTTGCTGAAATTGATAACACTGTTGTTCAGCACTCATCACCTGTTTTGCAGTAAACAAATAGTTCTATTGCTGGCGTAACAAAGGTCCACATCCTCCTTTAATTGAAGAGTGTAATCTTGTTCATTATGCTTTGAGTTGTGCTGAACAGGTGGAGCATGATACTGAACCTACTACATATGTTGAGGCCGTTGCATCCATTGACCTGGAGAAGTGGATTTCTGCTAGCCAAGAGAAGATGCAATCGCTTGACAAAGAATGGCACATGAGAAGTTGTGCATTTGCCTAAACAAAAGAAGGTTGTCCGCTGTAAGTGTATATTTCAAAGAAATGAAGGTTTGTCTCCTAATGAGCCTCCGAGGTTAAATGCAAGGTTAGTAGCAAAAGGTTTTAGCCACATTCCATGTATTAATTATAATGATGTATTCTCTCTGGTTGTGAAGCATAGTTCCAATCGTGCATTCTTTGGTATTGTGGCTATGCATGATCTTGAGCTTGAGCAGTTAGATGTGAAGATTGCTTTTTCTGCATGAAGAACTTGAGAAGTAGATATTCATGGACCAGCCTGAAGGTTTTGTTGTGCCCAGTAAAAAGGATCTTGTTTATAACATGATCTACCATCAAGTAGTGAGAAACAGTTTAGGGATTCATATGTCATATGCACTTTGGCGGATCATTTTTTAAAAATTACTGAAGTTATAACTGTAGGACTAAATGCTCCTGTTGAGCATTGGCATCAACTTGAACACCCTTACCTCTTCAGATAGATTTTTCTCGAAAGGCAGAACGGATTCTCAGCCTCTGCATTAAATTGATGCATACGGCATTTATTTAACCTATTCAGAAAGATCAATCACCACGGCAAAGCCCAAATTACACCTTTATGCGTATATATAGCCGGAAAGAAACGCGTAAAGAGCGAAAACGGCACAGCAGCTCGAAGCGTCCTTCTAGTAAAGTAATACTGGTATGTGAGAACGGCTCAGGGTCCTGCTGGTTAGCCCATGTGATGGTTAGCTAGCAAGCCTGAGTTTGAGACTCGCCTCTGCCTTAATAAAGAAACCACGGGCTCCTCCCCTGTAGGTCTAGTTTTATAAAGTACTATGTTGATTATGAGGCTATCCAACGTAAAATGAAGATATAATAAGTTTAGTAACACGGCGAGTACATATCAGAGAGACGTGCAAAAACAGGTGCGTACCTTTCTTTGAGGTGGCTTTAGCTGACCATGCATGGAAAATTGGAAATACAACAATCACCACCATCACCGGATAAATTATGCAAGTGAGCAGAACGACAAAGAAAACAGTAACATGGTGTAGTTAATGCTCCAGATACCACACACATAATAAAAAACATTTAATAAATATTAGTTATTAACTACAAGGGAGAAGTCGAACTCACCTCAGACGTCGTTATCTCTCGTTGTTCAGTAGCAACAGCTTCCAGTATCACTCTCTGCTCCATGTTAGAGTTGCTGCTGGTTTTCTCGAAAAAATGCTGCCATTCATTCAAGTGGGACGGGCATTGGAATGTTGGGTCAGACGCACCCCCAAATGTAGTGCTCTTCAAGAGTAGAGTACTGAATTTTTCTTCCATTTTTTCCATTGACAAAGCAACAGCGTGTGTGGACCTCGGCGGTATGATTCCGTAGAATGGAAGATATTGAAAAAACCGCATTTTTTGCTTCTCGGAAAGCTTAAATACCACATGTTCATCTGTGTAGTTTGTAAGGGACAGTAAACTCCATGTCAGCTTGTTGGGTGCACTGGGAAAGTAGAGGACACGGGGATGGACAAAAAGCTTTCTAGAAACGGTGCTGCTTACAGCGCTGGAGTCCTGCAAGAGACGGACTTGGTTATTGTCGTGGCAAAAGCCCATTCTCTGTTCATGCAAATTGCAAGATATCCAAGTTTTAAGTATACATATGCAGTTCAGTGGGGTTCCAAAACTAAATGATATTTCACTTGACATAATTCGGAACAACAGAAATTCAGAAGCGATATCTCATTAGCTCCAGAGTCCCAGGCTAGTCTTAACCATCCATGTTACAGTAAATCGCTCAAGAGATAATTGTCGGGGTTAGCTTTTCAGGTGTGTCATATTTTAGCACATTTACAAGAATACAATTGCTGAAAATGCACAAGTGAGTAAAGTCCCATCAACAAATCCATAATCTAAATATACTTTGCTACAATTTTGTGCAATACATACTTGTGTGATACGTTAAAACATGCAAATAGATTGACAAAAAAATTCAACCTAATATTTACAATCATAATTCTTGCTGAAGTTTGAGGTCACCTTTTGTTCAAATACTAGTAAAAAACAGAACAAAACCATGATGAAAATTAAAATTCAGTAATGCTCTTTTTTTTTACTCGGTGCAAACAATATCCAGATAGCCTCGCTACATTATACTGTAATTAGAAACTTTGGCAAGTCCTATAAAAAAAATCTTTGGCATTGACCATAACATATTCCTTCTTTCCCTTTAGTCTCTGGCGGGGATGTAATTTAATATTTTGTGGTAATTAAAGTTCATTAATCTTTTCAATGGCATATAAATATCCAAAAATGCCATTGTCTTTAAATGGTGCGTAGCATGCCAGCTTTATCAAAATTGGGGCACGGAAAGTAAGACATATATTAAGAACCATGCATGTACACTTCAACTCATCACCATCTTAGAGTAACAAATATAAAAATTACTACACCTCATCCGTAGTTTCTGTTTCCTTAAGCCTTTCGATTATATTGTGTGTACTAGCTGGCCTCTTGGCTGGGTTGAAGTCGCCGCAACCTATCCCTATTTCAGCACAAACTCGTACTTGTTCCAATTGTGTGTCTTCGTATGATTTTTCCAACCGACCACTCCAACTCGCAAGTACCTATAAAATTGGAACTCAACTGTTAGATATTATTTATGAACTTGATCGGCGGGTAGTTTTTAGATAGCTGTACAAATATCATACTTGACATTAGGCCAGAAACTCCACTAACTCAAGCATTAAATCGACGACAAAAATTCTCCAGAAACTGAAGTGTGCATCGCAGTTTCTAGTCAAATCTAGCAGCACTAAACTAAAACATAAAAAAATGAATTAAATTTTAAAGTACTTCCTGCACGCAATACCATAGATGTTTGTTCTCTAGCTCATTTATCTTAATGCATTTTTGTTCCAAAATTTATGTTAAAACTACGAATTACTCATTTAGTACTTCTATGTCATGTTTGTATCTTTATACGACGAAGGATTTTCTTCTATTAGCAAATATTATGTCTCCCACAATACTAGTACCGTAGTGTTCACATGATATTACATGGAAAATTTTGTGTAAATATTTATGGTTTCATTGTGCTATTATCTCCTAGTTCCGTTTTCACATATAATATTATAGATGTCTAAAGTAAGGCATCGAAATTAAAAAGAAATTTCATCCTCTAACTATCACATAAGAATAAAAATAAACCCTTGAAAACAAAATCAAAAATTCTGTCACACAAACTTTTTTTTGTTGATTGTACAAACTATTAAGCTTGATCAGTGCTTCCTTGTCTTATATATCAATAAAACATAACTTATAACCTCGTCCTGCTGTTAAACCTCAACTCTCTAGAATGCCCTTTTTTGCAGTGAAATATTTGGTGTCTAAACATATGCAATAGATAATTGGATAAAATGGACTTTCCTAAAAAAGATCATATAAAATTTTCTTACATTCCCAACATCAGGACAGCCCTTCTCTCCTGTTAGCATCTCTATTATTATAACACCAAGACTATAAATGTCTGACTTCATTGTAATTTTTCCACTATAAAGTTCTGGTGCGAAATATCCACTGCATGATTTAGAAAATTGGATGTAATATAACTGATTTCAACTAAAATAAATTCAGGCATAACAGAGGCTTAGCCAACTTACAGTGTTCCAACAACTTTTGAAGTAATGGTTTGACTTTGATTTTCCTCAAAGCACCGAGAAAGACCAAAGTCGGCTATTTTTGGCACCATATGTTCATCTAACAGTACATTTAAGGGCTTGAGATCTAGATGAACAATATGATTGCAATGAAGATGATGTAAACCGTTGCAGATTCCCTTTATAATTTTATAGCATGTTCTCCATTCAAGTCTAGAAGATGCATCTGTAAAGATGATTGATAGATCATTTAGCTTTCTTTAAATCCTCAAATGGTTGATAGTAGTAAATTGATAGGATATTTCTATCATGAACAAATATCTTTATAGCATCTAAAATAATTTCCTACCAGTGATATAATCATGTACATTCCCATTTGGTAGATATTCGAAACAGAGTAGCCTTTGTTGTACATCCGCCATGACTAACTTCCCATCGTACTTTTCCATATTACCTTGTGTGTCAGCGCAGTATCCTAAAAACCGTACAATATTTTTATGCTTGACCTTCATTAGACATTGAACCTCTCGCTGAAATTCATTCTCATCCATATGTATATTGAATAATAACCTCTTCACGGCAATGGTCCCATTCTGGAGCATTCCCTGCAATCAAAACATACTCTTTTAGTGTGCAAACAATTATATAGACCAAGTAGGGCAGTTCAGAGTTGGCGTACCTTGTAAACTACCGCAAAACCACCTCTACCAATTTCCTGATCATCAGCGAAACCATTTGTGATGCTTTCCAAAAGTGATAATGGAAGGGCCTTTGGTTCTGCGGTTTCATCTATTAGCATGAGCTCAAGGTGAAGTAGTGCAGCAGTGGCTTGGGCATCCATCCGGAATGACATGGCTATGCGCAGTAAGTACCCTTGAACATTAGCAAACATATTATTTGTGATGACAGTAGATTCGGCTCCAAAGTTACTCAAATATCGTGAAAGTCGTAAATTCAAGTAACTTTGGAAAACTTCATTCGCAAAGGAAAAATCAAGTAACTATGAAAAAGAGAAGTTGACCACAGATGTAAAACTATTATTGCACGTTCAGCAGCATATCTACGGTAAAACTAGAGCTGCGGCCATGAAATAGTCAGTTGAATGAATCTTTCACAGAGTCATAAATTCAAAAACAGGAAGTTGTGCGAGAAGAGAATTTGCAACAATAGCTAGCACCCAACTTCATTACTTACCAGGAGAAACGCCTCTGCTTCGCAGTGAACCGGACTTTCAGATGGTGTGTGCACGCCGTAGGTCGTTTCTGAAGTCGTCAAAGCGAGGATGGAGGGGGAAGTGATATCAGATTGGGGACTTCTTTTGCGATGTAGATCTGCATCCACTATATACACACCGATAAACAAAAGGATAATGATTCAATTCCGTCGGAGGCTCCCAACCTCCGACTCCTGCTGTTGACACGCGTCCGTGGGACCCACCTAGAATCAGGCTTGTCTCTTTCCATTCCCCTTTTCTCTTCCTCCGTTTTCCCGTCGTAGTCGCTGGTTCCGGCGCGCCTCCGCGGCCATGGCTCTGCCGACGCCGCCCTCCGCATCCTAGCTGGCGAGGGGTGCTGCAGGCCGTCGTAGAGCGCGACGACGACGTAGAACGGCGGCCGCCTCCTCCCTTCCCTCTCCCCCTTTTTTTTTTGGAGAACTTCCCTCTCCCCTTCCTCCCAACGAGTTGTTAGCATAAAACCACCGCATTTTCACCTAAGTTTCCATTTTGGTACACTTTATGTTTCGGAAGCAAAAAAAACTACCACATTTTGTAAAAGTTTTCGCAAGAAACACTAAACTGGTTCTAAACGCAAATTGACAGCGAATCTGACGAGGAGGGCAACCTGCAGGGCTGACGTGGCATTGCTAAAATGTATAGGGGTCTATATGTTACAAAGGTTGTAATTTTGGGCTTTTGTGAAATTTTTCTTCATCTTCCCCCATCGTAAGTACCTTTAAAAATAAAAGAAAAAAAAGAAAAAATCTGCCGGTGATTGGCATTGTCGCCCGCGCCCCCTCGCTGGAGTCCCTCGCGCTCGTCGGAGGTCGACCGCGCCGCTCGTGGCAAAGTCGCCGGCGCCGACCCTGCCGGAGCTCGCGCCGGCCCCTGGCGGCCAGGTGTCGGCTATAGCCGCGGCCGACCAGAGTGGCGACCTCGACGGCCAGTGGACAACGCTACTAGCTCAGGGGTTGACGTCGCATGCGAGCACCTTCCTTCTCGCCGCCTAGCCCTTTTCGTGGATCAGCGCCGCCGTTGCCCCTCCCGGCTCGTCGCCTCGCCCCTGCAGGTGGCCGAACGTCTCCGCCCCTCCTCCCTAATCGCGGAAGCACCGCTGCTTCTCCTCCCTACTCGTGGACGTGGTATTGCGCGGACGAACGCCGCTGGAATCGGAGAAGAAGCCACGAGGAGGAGGAGAATTGGAGGAGGGGGCCATCGTCGACGGGACTCCAATGAAGCCTGCCTAGGAGGGGAACCACGCAGGGGTGGAGAAAATCGACGAGGCGGCGCCGCCGCAGCGCTTGGCCACGAGCATGGGCGCCTGCGCTCGACTGCGAGATGGGGCGCAGCATCGGAGGCGCTCTACTGGGAGCGGGGGCGCGGCGGGGAGATGCTCGACTACAAGCTGGAGCACGACGGCAGCAGCGGTTGGCCACGACGGGAGGAGAGCCGCGAGGGGAAGAGGGCCGGCGGCCTGCTTCGCTGGAGTTTGACGGTGGTGTGCTCGCTGGAAGGAGGAATTCAACGGGGAGGTAGGTCCCTCCGATCCTGAGATTTTTGTCTTCTCATATTGGTTGCTTGTCAATTTTTGTATTTATTGCCACCTCATCGTGACTAGTTGGCCCAACTGTCTGTTTGTAAAAAAAGCCCAAAAATTACAACCTTTGTAACATATGGACCCATGTACATTTCAGTGATGCCACGTCAGCCCTGCAGGTGGGCCCTCCTCATCAGATTCGCTGTCGATTCGCGTTTAGAACCAGCTTACTGTTTTTTTGCGAAAATCTCGGCAAAATGAGGTAGTTTTTTGCTCTCGGAACGTAAAGTGGTGCCAAAATCGAAATTTAGCTGGAAATGTGGTGGTTCTATGCTAACAACTCCCTCCCAAGCTCCGTACGTCATGGCGTTCCCGTTGGATATGGAGGCAAGGAGCCACAATCTTAGTTTCTCCGGCCCATCCCTGTCGCCGGTGATGGTCATGGCGGAGGCTTTAACTCCTCGCCCCGCTGCCCCCTACTTTGACACATGCTGCGTCGTAAGAACGGCTGGGAGATGGCGGCCGCGGCAGTCAAGTTGCCTGAGAGTGGGAGGGTCCCGCTGCCGGCGGAGGTTGGAGGCATCAGTTGAGCTGCGCATGCGGTCCCAGAAGGCGGCGCCTCGGTGGTGAAGCCGGATATCGAGATATCGCCGGTGGTGGAGCTCGAATGGAGGTGCTGCTTCCACGGGAAGGGTGGTGCTGCTGCTAGGTGAATGTAGAAGAATGTTGCCTAGAGGGGGTGAATAGGCGGGTTGTAAAACTTCTACTTGAGGGCTTAACAAGGCGGAATAAAAATAAGCTTTACTTGTTAAGCACAAAGCCTATCAACCAGGGTTTGCCTATGTGCACCAACAACCTATGATAAGCATGATGAGCAACAAGATGATAGCAAACTAGATATAGAACATCAAGCATGAAGGCTATTACAATGTAAAGCGCATAGGTAAAGGAGCTCGGGTTGAGAAGTAATCGGTGCATGAGGAGACGACGATGTATCCCAAAGTTCACACCCTTGCGGGTGCTACTCTCCATTGGAGCGGTGTGGAGGCACGAGGCACTCCAATAAGCCGCTAGGGCCACCGTATTCTCCTCAAGCCTTTCCCACCAAAGGGAAAGCCTTGATCCACTAAGGGGCCCTTGAGGGTGGTCACCGAACCTGTACAAGCTTGGGGCAAACACCCAAGTATCAAGCTTGAGGCAAACTCCACAACACCGGATGCTCTCAAGTACAAGGCCACAAAGGCTGCAACACGCCACACACAGCATCAAGGCCACAAAGGCTCCAACGTGCCACAAACGGCTCCAAAGCCACAAAGGCTACAACACGCCACAAAGGCAACAACGCCACAAAGGCTACCATGCCACAAAGGCGACAATGGCGCCACAAAGGCAACAAGACCACAAAGGCTACGACGCCAGAAAGGCGACAAGGCCACAAAGGCAACAACACCACTAAGGTCAACAAGCCATCTAGGGTTCCAAGAACCCTAGAGGGAACTCACACGAACTCACACGAGACCGAAAACCCGGAGAGAACCCGAACCGATGCACCTAATGCAATGGCTAAGAACACCACTAAGATGCCCAAGCTCTTCTCTCCCAAATTCCAGCAAAGCTACAAAACCTATTGGGGGAATAAGGGAGGAAGAACAAATAGGAGCAGGAACACCAAATTACTCCAAGATCTAGATTTAGCAAGATCCCCTCACAAGGAGGGGGGTTCATTTGGTGGAGCACTAGATCTAGATCTCCTCTCTCCTTTCCCCCAAAAAGATGCAACAAATAGTGGAGGGATCAAGAGGAGGATCAAGCTCTTCAAAGTCAACAATGGAGGAGAGAGAATAGATGTGGAAGAGAGAGATATCTCGGGCTCGGGAAGAAGACCCTCTTTTATAGGAGTCCACAAATCCAACCGTTATGTTCTGGTTCCGCATAACCGGTACTACCGCTTTGTGAAGCGGTAATACCGCTTTCGGTCAAGTACTAGCTCTTACGAGTGACACAAGTGGCTCAACTGGTACTACTGGTACCGGTACCGGTATGGACCGAACCGGCATGGTCACGAGAAGCCACTTGATCCTGCCCGGTACCATTGCAGTACCAGGGTGGAAGTACCATGTCCTTGCATGACCAGTACCGTGACGGTACCTGGTCGGAAGTAACGCGTTTCACCACTGGTGAATCAAGCGGTACTACCGGTCCCGGTTCCGCCATGGTACCGCCATGCTTCCAATAAGGTTTTCCTAAAGGGATTTCTATTTTCGTGCCCCTGCCTCCTTAGTTGTGCTCAGTTTTCCCCAGCCCCTTAGTTTTTCCAGTTTTCCCCAAAACCTTGTCTGAAACCCGAGAAGGAGCTCGGACGGAAGGAATCCCGTTTAGTTGACGTTGGTTGGTGCTGGCAAGTGGGGCCGCTGTTGGTGCCCAGTGGACACGTCACTTATCCGGATCATCGTGGGACCCACAACTTGTCCACGTTCGCGCCAGGACTCACACACCCACCGTGAGTTGCAGCCGACCCGCGCCGTGCCGTGCCATTGCTTCCCCTTTCTTTCCCCGCGCCCCATTGTTCTTCTTCTCCGCCCGCCTCCGGCAAGCGGGTGATGTCTAGTTTCTCTTCAACCTACCGTTCTTCATGGCCGTAGTATGGACCGTGCCTTTGACAAGATGCCCTGACCGCCCACGCCAGGAGCCTCGGTCGATCTGTAAGACGGACGAGAATGGCAACCGTGTTCGTGAGTTCCTTGCATGCGAGAGCTTGCCATATAGAGAGGGGGATAAGGTTAGATCTCGCTCCAATTTCTCTATTTTCTCTCGATTTTCTTGCTATTCCCTCGAATTTGAGATTTAGGGTTCCCGTTGTTGTTTTCAGATCCTGAAGAAATGCAGGCATTTCGAGTGGATCGATGTGTACGTTCGAGGCTTCAATTGCGGAATCAATTGGAGCTATTGGGGAGCGCAATTTGGGAGGGGGGACTTGTTGTAGAGAATGCGGCGGAGAGAGGAGCCGTTCCAATTATGCCTAATGCTCCCAATGCGGACTGGTGGAAGTGAAGGAGAAGCGAAGAAAATGAACAAGAGTTGAGGCAGCTGATCGAGTTGAAGAAGCAAGCTAATCTGATGGCTGGTTGTTTTTTCTATTGTATAATTGCGATCGGATTCTTATCATTGCTCACCAGGCGCTAGAAGTTGTTACAAGGGATACCTTGTTACAAATTCATTATTCAGTTGGAATGCTTTATGTATGCCTCATGTTTATACAAGGGATTCTTATCATTGCTCACCGAACTATATTAGTGTGTGCCGTTTCAAATTACCGAAACTATATGCCAAAACTATATCCCCTAAAAGAAAAAGGAAAGATAAAGATAGTTGTTAGAGGGGTGACAATAATGCATTCACCGAAATCCGCAAATATGTATGTCTCATGTTTATAACGAAATTATACCACTTTTGGGCCGTTTCAAATTACCGAAACTATATGCCAAAACTATATCCCCTAAAAGAAAAAGGAAAGCGAAAGATAGTTGATAATTGTTAGAGGGGTGAAAATAATGCATTCACCGAAATCCGCAAATATGTATGCCTCATGTTTATACCGAAATTATACCACTTTTGGGCCGTTTCAAATTACGAAACTATATGCCAAAACTATATCACCTAAAAGAAAAAGGAAAGCGAAAGATAGTTGATAATTGTTAGGGGGTGACAATAATGCATTCACCGAAATCCGCAAATATGTATGCCTCATGTTTATACCAAAATTATACCACTTTTGGGCCGTTTCAAATTACTAAAACTATATGCCAAAACTATATCCCCTAAAAGAAAAAGGAAAGCGAAAGATAGTTGATAATTGTTAGAGGGGTGACAATAATGCATCCAGAGAGAGAGAGATAGGGGTGGCCACGAGAGAGAGAGGGGTGGCCACGAAGAGACGGGGAGGGGTATACTGCTAGTTAGAGTTGATCAACGGTTCGTGGAGTCGATCCGTGTGAAACGGCTCAACCAATCGGATAAGTTTGGGCTTCGAGAGCATTTGTGACAGAACTTGAGGGCAAACCGAGTAGTACTAACAATCCAAGGGCACATAAATAGTAAATAGACTAAGGGATTCAAACAAAAAGAATTACAAAATGAAAAATGCGTGTTTTGTACAATATAATTCATATTGGGCTACATCAAATTATTTGCAATTCAAATATACATGAGTGTGACAATTATGGCATCATTTAGACAAACTATGTTTTTGGGAAGATGTTTTGCAAAGGGGTTTGAGTGGAAAACCATGCATCTTCATAGCTACACTAGTGATTCTAAGTGGCAATTTGTGGTAAAACTTGATTTATATATGTTTGTTAAGGTTTTCTTGGTGGCAGGTTGCGTAGGAAGACTCCATGAGTAGGTGCCACTATGTTTTTATTTTTTGAATTTTTTGCGCATGAAATGCCTCAATTAGATATGTTAATCTCATTTGTTGACTCTATTGACTAGCTACTTGAGGGTAAACGAGTATATTGCACTTGCGCCTAAGTACTGGGGAAAACCGAGTACGAATAAAATTTGTATAAGGCCCGAGGTTATAACCGAGTACACCAAACGTCCCGGGTTAGACTCGTGTCGCGGTGCACGCTGCAGCCGTGCATAGTGGACGTGTTGCGGTACACGCCACCTTCGTCTTTATAGAGCCCTTTTCCTCTCCCTCGACGCATGTTCTCACCGCAACCTCTCTGTCCCATCATCTTCTCCACAACCGAAGAAAAAGAAAACCGCGGCGATGGAGAAGAATGAGATGCCCATTGTCGGCGCATCAGCCGCCGCCTCAGCCGCCCGTCCGAGCCCATGTCGCTTCCAACGTAGCGCCGGCGCATCAGCCGGCGCATCGGCCGCCCCCGTCCCCTGTCGGCCCCACTTCAACGGCGCCGCGCATCGGCCGTCGCGCATCAGCCGTGCCCCGTTGGGACCCGTACGAACCAGGCCGTACGTCGCGCCGGAGAACCCCTACGACACTAGCATCGTCGACGACGAGCCGGAGGTAACCCTTTGCTCCCTTGTTCTTATCCCATTTCAGTCCTTTTGTGTTAGATCTAGCGTTATTAGGGTTCCTCTGTTCCTAGTTCAATCCATTTGTGTTAGATCTAGCGTTATTAGGGTGCGTCTGTTCCTAGTTCAATCCTTTTGTGTTAGAACTTGCTTTATTAGTGCTTGTGATTTGCTTTTGTTTAAGATTTGTGCCAATGATGATGAATATTTGGGCACAAATTGATTCAGGGTTTGGTCAGTAAACAATTGGTGTGTTCAAATTTGTTGTGCATGATCTTTGGTTTACTCACTCAAATCCTGGATATAAGTGTGTCCAATGTAAATGAGGCTACCTCTTTTTTCGAGCCCATATTATGATGCATGATCTTTGTTCACTCTCTGTTCCATCATCGTTGCAATTGACTCCGTGTTTTTTGCACGATCTTTGGTGCTACGTAGTGCGAGCGGCGATGTCGACAGCGATGACGAGTCCTTCCACACCAAGACTCGCCACGTCCTCAGGAGGCTGCAGTCCGGCCATTACGATGGCCCCTTTGCTCGAGGCATTTACAAGTGTTCGCAACAGGAAGCTCCGCGCCACCGACTTCAACTGCACAGTGAACCATGCTGAATCCATTGGCGATGCGGCGCTAGAGTTGGAACGACGGTGAACGTGCATGCGTTCATGGCCAAACACAAAGCACTTGGGATTCACTGCGCAACCTCCAGGCGAGTCACGGCGCAACCTGGAGGCGTTGAACATGCCACTCTCTGTATGTGACTGCTCTATCTGTAGAGCAGCTTAAATTCATGTAAAATGTAGCTTATGTTGTAGGGTTCTATCGGTACTATGTTGGCTGCTGTATGCAGCTTATCCTATATTTTCTGGATTTGTGCCCTAGATTTCCTACCTGATTGGGTAAAAACTAAGGCATAAAGAAATGAATGTCGTTAAAAACAGAAGGAGAAGCTGCTCTAGATTTGCTAATTTGGGCTATCAAATATGAATGAGATCGAGCGAGAGAGAGGAAAAGGTACATTAAAAACTGGGCGAAAGAGACAGAAACCACTCGTGCCCCGTCCCGGACCCACACGGCTCCACACGCTACGGCCCCACACGCTACGGCCACACAAACATGGTCTCGTCCTGTCCCACGCGGTTCTTTCCTACCGGCCCACACGACGCGGCCCCACCGCGACACGACCCCACTCGTCGCACGGGCAGCCAACAACGGATTCCTTCGTCGGAGCTCCTGCGGGTTTCGGACAAGGTCTTGGGGAAAGCGAGGAAAAACTAGCTGGGGAAAACTGAGCACAACTAAGGACCCGAGGGCACGAAATAGAAATCCCTTTCCTAAAAGACGGTACGGCCAGCGGTACCTCGACCGGTACTACCGGTCCAAGAAGGGAGCGGTAGTACCGCCGCGATGTTCCAGCTAACGTGTACCTGGTGCAGAATGTGGTAGCGGTACTACCGCACTCTGCACCGATACTATCGGTTTAGCAGAAACCTTGTTCCGAAAAAAGCAATAACTCAAGATTGGGAACTCCGATTGGGACGAAACCAATTTTGTTGGAAAGAGGATGACAAGAGCTACCCCTGATATGTCGCAAACGTATCTATAATTTTTTAGGGATTTCTATTTTCGTGCCCTCGGGTCGTTATTTATACTCAGTTTTCCCCAGCCCCTTAGTTTTTCCTCAGTTTTCCCCAAGCCTATGTCGAAACCCGCAGGAGCGAGGAAGGAATCCGTTTATTTGGACGTTAGCTGGCGTGCGCCACGTCACGGCGTCTGTGGCGTCGCGTGGTTTGGTAGAAAGGGACCAGCGTGGGACAGACGAGAAGCGTTTGGTTGCACGTGAGCTGCTGGGTTTTGTCTCTCTCGGCCCAAATTGGCATTTTTAAGAGCACCTTTTCCCTCTTTCTCTCTCTGTCTTTTTCACCAAATTAGTATCAAATCTAGAGAAGCTTCTATTTCGTCTTTCTTCAATATGGCAGCAAATCTAGTAGCAAATCTCTAGGGTTATTTATGCCTTTTGGCCCTCGTTTTTGCCCAATATGGCAGCAAATCTAGTAGCAAATCTAGAAGCTAGTATATGATAAATTCACAACAGCATAATCACAAAACTAAGTATAATACATAAACTGCATACAGCAGCCAAAAGCAGGCAATAACGTTGTTAATGTTCACGACAAACTAAGCTGAAAAATATACAAGATCACGCACGCAATGTATGGACAACAAGAAGATTAGGATGAATGAATTTGTTCTTCATTCCTCCTCATATATTTCTTCGTCGCTCCATTCGTGCATCCCAAGGAAATATTCATTAAACTCCTTCCGTCTGGTGTGCGGCCAATACATCCTCCAAACGGTATGGCCTGTGTTCATTACTCATACCGTAGCTTCTTATTCTATCCACGTACTGGCCACTCATCCCAGCCTTTGTATCATGAGAGTACTCTCGATATAACCCAAATCCGCGTAGTAGATGCTGCCCAGTCGAAGTGTCGGGTACACTCTGGTGTCGACGGAGATACACAGGATATAATTCACGAAGAAGGCATTCTGCCAATGTTACTGAGGATGGAGAGAGCGGCTCCGAGTGTCCACACGGTACACCAATGGTTTGCCCGCCAAAGCCTCGCTGACCAACAACACAAGCAGCAGATCACCATCCGACTTCACAAGGTAGAACTTCTGACGTCCAAGAAATGAAATTAGTGTCTCCATCTTGACAGTGCTCGCGCGCTGCCGCAACTGTACATTGGTGCACACTATTCTTCTGATCTCAAAATTGTCACCAGCTACTGCATACAGTTCACCATTGAACGGGGTAATGCAACGCAGACAATGGTTGTTGATCGAAAATCTTCCTTCTCCCCAATCTTCATTTATATCCTTAGTTGGAGTGCTCTCATCGACCCAACCAATTTCCGACGGTAATGTGTGGCAACGAAGACCATAGTCGGGGATTTGATAACAGCGATCGATTTCGAAAAATGATGGCATCTGCGCTCAAACGTAGTGTTCGATTTCTTTGTGAGTGGGTTCAGAAGCCGTATCTTGTGCGGCGGGTTCTTCTGGGCAAGCACGATGACGCCACGGCAAAAGCCGACGAAGTAGTATCTAAAATATATTGATGAAGATAACATTCAGCACTAAGATGTTTAAGATTGAAAATAAAAAGGTAGATATGGAGGAATTTGAACCTTGTATGAACTTCCGATAGATCTATGGTGACGTAGCGTGATGTGCCGAGTTGGAGGAAGGTGAACTCAGCGACGCGTGGAAGGGCGTGGCGTAGCATGATCCATTCGTCCGGTGCACGTCGGGCTCAGGCAAACAGCGCCAATTTCTACAGACTTGCCTCATGGCAGTAGGTGTCGGCGTACTCCTCGTTCGCCGCAAGCATTGGCCGATCTTGTGAAGTGGTCCATCGCCCGAGAGAGAGGCCCAGTTCACGAGGAGCGCGCGCGCTTGGATGCGCGCCCTCGGGCGACG
Organism: Lolium multiflorum; assembly: GCA_030979885.1. Classification (NCBI taxonomy): domain Eukaryota; kingdom Viridiplantae; phylum Streptophyta; class Magnoliopsida; order Poales; family Poaceae; genus Lolium; species Lolium multiflorum. The sequence continues at coordinate 105,434,635 of CM061753.1, forward strand.
CGCTCGGCGGCGACGGGCTCGCGGCGACGGGCTCGGCGGCGACGGGCGCGGAGGCGACGGGCTCAGAGGCGACGGGCTCGGAGACGACGGCCGCCGGCGCATTCTTCTTCTCCATCGCCGGCAGGGTAGCGTGCTGTTATCACCGGAATTTGACCGAGTCAGAGGTGGGCCGCGATCAAGATGGACTTGAAGAATATAGATAGAAGAAATACGTGAATCGGCCTTACATGCAAAGTTTGGGCTAGTTTGCCCTTGTATGTAACATATTAGGTTACGTGTCGGTTAGGAGTTAGAGTTTTACCCGTGCACGGTTAGGTGCACGCTTGAATTAGAAAGTCCCTTGGACTATAAATATGTATCTAGGGTTTATGGAATAAACAACAACCAACGTTCAACACAAACAAATCTCGGCGCATCGCCAACTCCTTCGTCTCGAGGGTTTCTCCGGTAAGCACCATGCTGCCTAGATCGCATCTTGCGATCTAGGCAGCACAAGCCTATCTCGTTGTTCATGCGTTGCTCGTGCTGAAGCCTTTTTTATGGCGAGCAACGTAGTTATCTTAGATGTGTTAGGGTTTGCATTGTTCTTCGTATCATATGCTGTCGTAGTGCAACCCTCATGCATCTAGCCGCCCTTACACCTATCTTAGGTGTAGGGGCGACACCCCGCTTGATCATAGTTTAGTAGATCTGATCCGTTACGGTTGCTCCTTGTTCATCAAGGATTAGTTTAATATCCGCAATAGTTAGGCCTTACAAAGGGTTGGAGGATCCGCGGCGTGTAGGGTGGAGTTTGCTAGCCCTAGACAGGACGTTCGGGATCAACCTCGTGTTGGTGTTTAGGCCCTGTCTAGGATCGGCTTACGGTCACCGTGCGCGAGCGCGAGGCCCAATCGTGAGTAGGATGATCCGATTATGCGGTGAAAACCCTAAATCGTCGAGATCTCATTAGCTTTATTTTGATCAAGCGGGACCACCATATATTCGGACACCTTGTACGAATCATGGGTGGATTGGCTCTTTGAGCCGATTCACGAGATAACCGAGAGCCGATCGAGGCTCGTATTTAATGTTTACGTGTATGCCATGCGAAACTAGAGGCATCATCCAACACCTTCCCGACCTGTATAGGTGGTGGCACGCTGCGATAGCATCGGACGTGTGATCAGGAGGCTTTGCGGGCCGTCGCTCCGAGGGGCGGGGCCGGCCCGCAGCCCTAGTTGTTCCCGGCTCTCCCGTGTTGCCCGTCGTTGCCCGCCGGTGGGTTTCTGACGTCAACATTCTGGCACGCCCGGTGGGACCACCTTCGACATCCACCACATCGCCATCTACATCCGAGATGGCGGAAAGCACTCCGGTCAAGTACGAGGATCTGCCTGATGAGCTCAAGAAGAAACATGACGAGATCAAGGCAACCCTCGAAGCCGAACTCATCGGCTCTTTCCACCGAACCCGCTCCCATGGCGTCGTGGAAGGGGCTCACACCGAAGGCGCACTCGATGGAGTGGACCTGTCCGCCCCGTCGAAGAACGCACCAGGTCGCCGCACAGGAAATCAACTACATGGTGGCTCATTCGGCTGCAGCCGCTCGAGAGCCCGGTGAACACTTTGGAGCGTGTCGCTCGCGTGTGTTCCAAAATCATGAGCCACCGGTATTCTCCGTCGGGACCAGCTCTGGGGACTTTCAAAGGAGAGATGCCACTCCTCCCATCCTCCGCTGCCGTTCGCATGGGCAGCACCGGAACTGCCGAACTCATCGGCATACGTCGTCTACAAGATTGGTGGTGATCCTAGTGACTACCAATTCCTACTTGAGGCACCCAAGGAGATCCCGCACGGATACGCGTGCGCATACGTACCTGCATCGCAATACGGGCACTCGAACCGGGTTGCGGCAGCGGGCCTGGAGCCCGGGGAACGGCGAGCAGATCTTGAGAAGCAAACGTGGCTAGCTAAGTACGCCACTCCGACCAACCTCCAGAGCCCAGCTCCTGCAGTTGGCTTAGAAGGAAAAGCAAGCATGGTTTAAGTATGCCACCCGGCGAATCTTCGGGGTTCGACACCTTCACCATCACCGCGATCAGATTTGTACAATTACGAAAGATCGATTCGGCATGATGCCGAAAAGGAAGACGTTCGGCACCAAGCCGTACCCCAATGATTACGAATTGATCCCGCTACCCCAAATATCGGCTCCCCGACTTCACAAAGTTTAGTGGATCGGATGGTTCCAGCCCATCGAGCATGTGAGCCGATATTTGGCACAGTGGCACGATCTCAGCATCGGACGAGTTGCGTGTGAGGTTCTTCGCACAGTCCCTCACAGATCGGCTTTCGGTGGTACATCGCTGCCACCGAACTCCATCCGGACTTTGAAGCGATTGGAAGAGCGTTCCATGAGCGGTATCACTCGGAGGCTTCGAGGTTGGTATTGCCGATCTAGCACAGCAAGTACACGAAGCGCGGGGAGACAGTGGCGAACACGTCCGCGCTCGGGACCATTAGGAACCGATGCTCGGCTCATGTAAGTGAAAAAGAGCCGAGTTGGCGGTGGTGGGTCTCTCATCATCGATTAAGGACGTGGCCTCCCTGCGGACTACCCTTCATTGGCGCACGGTGCGGAGCTGTCGGCATATGAGCAGCGCCACCCAGATGTCTACCGGGACAAATTCAAGCGTGCGGTGACCCTGGTTGAGGCAGACGAGGATGAAGGTGCTGCGGGAGATCGAGAGGTAGCAGTGGCTGAATGGACTCGAGCGGAAGCCCGTGTCTTGCAAATGGGTGAAGCCACAAGGCCCTCCAAAGGGTTCGACTTCGACGTGACCAAAACTGGGCAGTTTTTGATCTCTTACTCACGGAGAAGCATATAAAAGGTACCCGAAGGCCACAAGATCCCCACGGTGCAAGAGAGAACGGAAAGCCATACTGCAAGTGGCATAACACGTTCACCCACACCACCAACGGCTGCAGGGTGTGTGGAGATCCAAATGGCGATAGAAAATGGACGGTTAATTTTCAACCAGTACGCCATGAAGGTCGACACACACCCCTTCCCCGCCGGTGAACATGGTGGAGTATACTTACCATGGAGGGTGCCGGATTTCTCGTGCAATATCAACATGGTAGGACCTGGTCACCACTCTGGGGTAAGGACGGAGATGAGGGCGGTGCTCTCTGTAGATACGAGAGGAAGCCGCTCACGCGATCGGCTCCGTCAAGACGGTACAAGCGCTACGTCACGGAGAAGTGAAAAACATAAGGTGTCAACGACCTCTCTCCGATCACCTCCTCAACAAGTATGTGGTGGTATGACCAACGCCGCGATACAACGACGATGATGAAGAAGATCGTCCGCTAGGGACGACAGGAGACGTCGTCGGCATGATGATCGCGAGGAGGAGGAGCACGAGCGCCAAGGAAAAGTTGGGGGCGAGTCGACGAGGATAGCCACTGGGACTGTCCCTTCTTGATTCTTCTTGGGATTCGGGAATGAGCGATTGCCCACAATCGGCAATTGCCCGAGAATGCAACCCGAGAAGAAAAGGAGCGATAACGTGTCTGTATTCAGCGCCCTAGGGCCTCTCCCACCACAAAGCAAACGCGCCGAGTCCCCTCGGTTGAAAGATCTCGAAGATTCGGAAGATGAGGGAGAAGAAGAAGACAGTACCACGGCCAAGGTGGTGCCCCGATGGACTCCGATCGTTCCCAAAAGCGCGAGGGTTCAGCGATTGCGCGGCTGGAGGAAGCGAAAGGTTATACTTGCATACATTGAGGAAGGCAAGGCCTGATCGGCCGCCAAAGTTCGGCGAGCCCTGGATGAAGAGGGTCGTCCACGGAAAATGGAGTGGCGTCCCAAACAAAGGAAAGCCGATGACGAAACATCGGCTGCACAAACATGGTACTCGTCCTTCCGACGAAGCTTAGTGCTCCACGATTACATGATGCACTCGAGGTGGACGACGGCAAGCGCACCAACATGATAAAGTCGGAGATTGGGCTGGTTTTATCCCACCGGCCTGACCGAGTAGCAAGAACAAACCAATGAGCAAGTATGGCGAGGTGATCCTTGTGATCGGCCCCAAAAGTTTATGGAGGAACATTACAAAACCTTCATCGAGCAAGCAACGTGGAGGCGATTCCAGCAATCGACCAAAATTATCCTCACCATCCATTGTGCCTGGGTTCAGCATTTAATCCAACAGGGGATACCTGAAGAGCCGATACCATCAATTTTCTTGACAGAATCGGCTCGGGGGGCACCTAGGTGGATGAAACACTAGGATATGCAGTAGGAATGTCTTGCAAGTGCCCAGCAGCCCAAGACATTCTTTGATGATGGGTATTGAGGTATGGGGGCCGACACATAAATCGACCGTAAAAATTCAAAAAATTCAAAAAAAATTAAGCACAGCCGATGCATGGCCATCGACTTAAGGATATAACTGTTATGATCAGAGGATCAATGGAGCAGGAACTGGGCCACGAAGAGATACTTTTTGCACAAGTCCGCAATATCAGCTGGGGCAAGTTTGAGGGATCATGACCCTGACGACGTGCAGATCAGGTTAAAGGTGGGTTGCATCAAATCCGCCAAAGGAAAGGAGCCGATCTGACCAGCAAGGCGCAAGAAGTGGACTGAGGAAGCTCGGGGGGCACCTCGCCATGAAGATTCTCTGTTCTGGGGAACCGATTTTGTTGAAATCGGCTGGCTCTGCATTATGACGTGAGGCCAATGGCGGCACATTTGGTTGATTCACTACCTTGATCGCCTTGACTAAGGCTCGGGGGGCAGCTTGTCCTAAGAGACCAAATCACCAGCCTGCTGCGAATAGTTGTACCAAGTGCTATCGTCATCGGCAGAACTGGCTAATTTGGAGGGATGACTGAATTGGCCTGTCCCGCAGATCATGGAGAAAAGCTAATGCGTTGCCGCCGGACTTTGAGCATTAGTCAGGCTAACAAACGGCTAAATTAGCATGAAGGACATCGGCAAAATCGAAGGAAGTTTTTTCATTGATAATAAGATTTCTTACAAAGAAGAGCCGATTGATCGACAAAAGGAACAGATTACTACAGCTGATCCTATGCTAGTAGATCCCTACTCTAAGGGTTGTTGCTATCTTCGCCGTCACTGAGGTAGCCATCGTCATTGCTGCTGTCGGCGGGTTCCTCGTTGCTGCTACTGTAACCTTCAGCGGAGGCTTCTTCCTCGTCATTGTCATCATCCTCATCTGACCAAGCCCAGCCACGGATGCGCTTTGACGGCGGTTCGTCGGAGGAGGTGTCGTCCTCCTGTTCCTTCTTCACGTCGGAGGAGATGTCTTCGTCTTCGTCATCATCTTTTTCTTTGGTGACGGAGGTGAATTTACCCCGGAAGGGAGGGTCGTCGTCGTCGCTCTCCGTCCCGCTGCTCCGTCGATCGAACCGGAGGTCATCCTCCCCGTCGTTAGGGGCATGGCCCCATCGAGGACCGGGTCGGCCTCCGGCACGAAATCAAAGTCCCACTCCCGCTTGTCCCAATGCTTGGGAGCGCGCCGGTTGTACGCCTCCATCTGGTTGGGCTCTGGAATCGACTCGCTTGAGGAGGAGGATTGGAGGGAAACGGAAGAGGAGGAAGAGGACGACATGGCTGTGAAAGGAGAGGGTTTTTTGGCTGAGGGCTAGTCCAGAGCAAGGGGATGGAGTGGTGAACCATTTGGCACAGATAAATAAAGGGAGTGTAGTGGAGATTTAATGCCATGACGGTTCTCGAGGACGTTATGCCGAAATTATCAATTCGTGCAGAGAAGCCCAGGAGGCAGGGCATCATGATGAGGATTCTGCGGCGGTTTTTGCTCTACCATGACATGACCCGACGAAGAAAAAACCTGACTTTTAAGATTATTTAATTCAAGTTAGATGATAATCAGCCGAATCTGACCTAGCCAGAGGTGGGCGCGATCAAGATGGACTTGAAGAATATAGATAGAAGAAATACGTGAATCGGCCTTACATGCAAAGTTTGGGCTAGTTTGCCCTTGTATGTAACATATTAGGTTACGTGTCGGTTAGGAGTTAGAGTTTTACCCGTGCACGGTTAGGTGCACGCTTGAATAGAAAGTCCCTTGGACTATAAATATGTATCTAGGGTTTATGGAATAGAAAGCAACAACCAACGTTCAACACAAACAAATCTCGGCGCATCGCCAACTCCCCTGTCTTCTCGAGGGTTTCTCAGGTAAGCACCATGCTGCCCTAGGTCGCATCTTGCGATCTAGGCGATCTAGCCTATCTCGTTGTTCATGCGTTGCTCGTCCTGAAGCCTTTTTATGGCGAGCAACGTGGTTATCTTAGATGTGTTAGGGTTTGCATTGTTCTTCGTATCATATCCTCTGTCGTAGTGCAACCCTCATGCATCTAGCCTCCTACACCTATCTTAGGTGTAGGGGCGACACCCTGATCATAGTTTAGTAGATCTGATCCGTCACGGTTGCTCCTTGTTCATCAGGATTAGTTTAATATCCGCAATAGTTAGGCCTTACAAGGGGTTGGGGTCCAGCGGCGTGTAGGGTGGAGTTTGCTAGCCCTAGAGATGTTCCGGGGATCAGCCTCGTGTTGGTGTTTAGGCCCTGTCTAGGATGATCCGATGCGTGGCGGCGAGGCCCAATCGTGAGTAGGATGATCCGATTATGCGGTGAAAACCCTGGATCGTAGGTCGTGTTAGCTTTATTTTGATCAAGCGGGACCACCATATATTCGGCGGACACCTTGTACAATCATGGGTGGATTGGCTCTTTGAGCCGATTCACGAGACCAACACGAGGAGCAGTGGGCTCGTATTTAATGTTCTGTGCTTGTGCCATGCGAAGTGGCGAGCATCATCCAAACACTTCTGACAGTTATAGGTGGTCAGCATGCTAGGTAGCATCGGACGTGTGACCGGGGAGGCTTTGCGGAGCACCGTCGCTGCGAGGCCGAATTTGTGCGGCCCTAGTTGTTCCCAGCTCTCTTGTGTTACAGTCGCTGCCGCGGTGGGTTTACGACGTCAACACGATAAGTGCAGCGGTTGGGGTTTTTTGATTTGGAGAAGTTGATGGGACGTGAGAGAATTGGTTTCGTGCGTGAGCGAGAATAAGTGACTGTGTGGGAGGGCTGACAGCCAAACTTGCTCTTCCATGTCTTTACATGCATGATGTATGTGTAGTTCGCGAAGTCATAGGTTATGCATGCATGTGCTTAACAACAATGTGGGTTGAAATCTCATTCCCGCTGCCTACTATTACCATATCTTATAGCCATCGCTTGTGAAAAGATATTTGGTAAGTTGATCTCTCGACCCCAATACTCAGTTAACTGTTAAATGAGTTATTTAATGTTCAAAAAAATTTCGAAAAGAGTGGCACTTACTCATGGAGTCTTACCACAAATTACCACTTCTCAAATCATAGATAAAGCAAGTTTCACCACAAATTGCCACTTCTCAAATCACCTAGTAGCTATGAAGGTGCATGGTTTTCCATAAGAAGCCCTACCCAAAACAGCTTTCCCCAAAACATACTTTGTCTGAATGAGGCCATAATTTTCACACTCGTGTAGATTTGTATTACAAATAGTTTGAGATAGGGCAAAGATGGGTTTCATTGTACAAAACACGCATTTCCATTTTTTAAATCTCATATTTGAATCCCTTAGTGTTCATTTATACTCATACCCTTGGTTTCTTGATACCTCGGTTGCCTCTCCACTTCTGACTCTCACGAACGCCCAACATTGCCACTGATTGGTCTAGCACATGTCACGCGCGGATCGTGCCACTTCGACCAGATTGATCGTATGATCTAGCAGGCCGAGATAACCCCTATCTCTCTCCCTGGTCGGGGGCCACCACCCTCTCTCTCGTAGTCGGTTAGCTTCACGCAAAGTTTGGTTTATTATTTTTCTGAGCTAAATTATAAACTCTTTTAGGCATTACTTTTCACGCAAAAAATGATAAACCATCACCGATTATTGTAGCCATTACTTTTCCGCAAAAAAATGATACACCATCACCCATTTCTTGTAGGGATTGTACCCATTACTTTCAAATGATAAACCATCACCAATTTTGTTGTAGCCATTACTTTCACGCAAAAAAATGATACACCATCACCCATTTCTTGTAGCCATTACTTTTCACGCAAAAAACGATAAACCATCACCGATTTGTTGTAGCCATTAGTTTTCACGCACAAAAATGATACACCATCACCGATTTGTTGTAGCCATTACTTTTCACGCACAAAAATGATAGATTACAGATCATCACACAGGGGAAGAACAACTGGCGAAAACCAATGTTCATGGAGATCTTCATAGTGGCAGCCTGGAATATATGGAAGATCAGAAATAACTGGCATTTTAGAGGGATTAATCCAGAATTGAAGAACTGGATCCTTGGCTTCAAAGAGGACTTTCATTTGCTGGTTCATAGGACTAAGCAAGAGCTGCATCCCTTTATTACCTCTGTAGTTGAATCTCTGTAAAAAGGTCCTTAGTTAACAAGGTCTGATGTCTACGGGAGCTTCTATTCTTGTATACAGTGTTGGGCCTCCAAGAGCAGAGGTTTGTAGAACAGCAGCAAGTTTCCCTTAAGTGGATCACCCAAGGTTTATCGATCTCAGGGAGGAAGAGGTCAAAGATATCCCTCTCAGCAACCACCACTGCAACCACAAAGCAAGAAGTCTCTTGTGTCCCCCAACACACCTAATAGGTGCACTAGTTCGTGAAGAGATAGTAAAATGCAAGACAGTTGGTATGAATAAGTAGTAGCAACGGCACCCGAGAAAGTGCTTTGCCCGGGACGGTAAACAAGCGAGTAGTAAACGCGACGATGTGCTTGTGATAAAGCATTAAACAAACGGCCCGATAGCAGTATTTAGGAACAAGGCCTAGAGTTACACTTTCACTAGTGGACACTCTCAAAATTGATCACATAACAGAGAATAGATAAATGCATACTCTACACTTTGTTGGGTGATGAACACATTGCGTAAGGATTACACGAACCCTCGATGTCGGAGTTAACAAGCTCCACAATAATGTTCATATTTTAGTAACCTTTGAGTGTAAGATAGATCAAAAGACTAAACCAAGTACTAACATAGCATGCACTGTCACCTTCATGCATATGTAAGAGGAATAGATCACATCAATATTATCATAGCAATAGTTAACTTCGCAATCTACAAGAGATCATGATCATAGCATAAACCAAGTACTAACACGGTGCACCCTATTGTCACCTTTGCACACGTGCAGGAGGAATAAAACTACTTTAATAACATTGCTAGAGGTAGCACATAGATAGTGGTGATACAAAACTCATATGAATCTCAATCATGTAAAGCGGCTCATTTATTGTATTGTGGTACATGGGAGAGAGATGAACCACATAGCTACGGCAGAGCCCTCAGCCTCGGGGTGGATTACTCCCTGCTCATCATGGAGACAGCGATGGCGGTGAAGATGGCCCAGGTAGTGGCCCGGTGGAGGCAGCCTCAGGGGCAATTCCGTCCGGCACGGTGCCGGAGCAGACTCTGTCCCAGGGTGGAGTTTCGCGATGTGGCGGCGCCCATGGAGTCTTTCTGGGGTTTTTTTCGTCCCGATGTTTTAGGTCACGACGGCTTAAATAGGCGAAGAATCGAGTCGGAGGGGCCACGGGGGTGGTGCCACCATGAGAGCGCGCCCCCTTGGCTTGTATGGGGCGGGTGGTAGCCATTTGTACCCCCTCAGGCTCTTCTCTAGGTGCTCAGGAAGCCGGGAATTATAAGGCCTTCGGTCTTGATTTCGTCCAAATTAAATATTTCTTTACTAGGATTTCTGAAACCAAAAACAGCGACATGACAGCTGACCTTTGGCATCTCGTCGATAGGTTGGTTAAAAATGCACAAAAATGATATAAAGTGTGAACAAAACATGTTGGTATTGTCATAAAACAAGCATGGAACATCGGAAATTATAGATACGTTGGAGACGTATCAGCATCCCCAAGCTTAGTTCCTACTCGTCCTCGAGTAGGTAAAAGATAATTTAGTGACATGCTACCAACATAATCTTAATCATACTATTGTAAAGCATATGAGATGAATGCAGCGATTCAAAACAATGTTAATGCAATGAGTAAACAATTGAATCATATAGCAAAGACTTTTCATGAATAGTACTTTCAAGACAAGCATCAATAAGTCTTGCATAAGAGTTACTCATAAAGCAATAAATTCAAAGTAAAGACATTGAAGCAACACAAAGGAAGATAAAGTTTCAGCAGTTGCTTTCAACTTGTAACATGTATATCTCATGGATAGTTGTCAATGCAAAGCAATATAACAAGTGCAATAAGCATGTATGTAAGAATCAATGCACAGTTAACACAAGTGTTTGCTTCTTGAGGTGGAGAGAGATAGGTGAACTGACTCAACATAAAAGGTAAAAGAATGGTCCTTCAAAGAGGAAAGCATCGATTGCTATATTTGTGCTAGAGCTTTTTTTTGAAAACATGAAACAATTTTGTCAACGGTAGTAATAAAGCATATGAGTTATGTAAATTATATCTTACAAGTTGCAAGTCTCATGCATAGTATACTAATAGTGCCCGCACCTTGTCCTAATTAACTTGGACTACCGGATCTTTGCAATGCACATGTTTTGACCAAGTGTCACAATGAGGTACCTCCATGCCGCCTGTACAAAAGTCTAAGGAGAAAGCTCGCATTTTGGATTTCTCGCTTTTGATTATTCTCAACTTAGACATCCATACGGGACAACATGGACAACGGATAATGGACTCCTCTTTAATGCATAAGCATGTGGCAACAATTATTATTCTCATATGAGATTGAGGATATATGTCCAAACTGAAACTTCCACCATGAATCATGGCTTTAGTTAGCGGCCCAAAGTTCTTCTCTAACAATATGCATGCTCCAACCATGAAGGTGGTAGATCTCTCTTGCTTCAGACAAGACGGACATGCATAGCAACTCACATGATATTCAACAAAGAATAGTTGATGGCGTCCCCAGAAGCATGGTTATCGCACAACAAGCAACTTAATAAGAGATAAAGTGCATAAGTACATATTCAATACCACAATAGTTTTTAAGCTATTTGTCCCATGAGCTATATATTGCAAAGGTGAATGATGGAATTTTAAAGGTAGCACTCAAGCAATTTACTTTGGAATGGCGGATAAATACCATGTAGTAGGTAGGTATGGTGGACACGAATGGCATAGTGGTTGGCTCAAGGATTTTGGATGCATGAGAAGTATTCCCTCTCGATACAAGGTTTAGGCTAGCAAGGTTATTTGAAACAAACACAAGGATGAACGGTACAGCAAAACTCACATAAAAGACATATTACAAGCATTATAAGACTTTACATCGTCTTCCCTGTTGTTCAAACACCTCACTAGAAAATATCTAGACTCTAGAGAAACCACTCATGCAAACCAAATTTTAACAAGCTCTATGTATTTCTTCACTAATAGGTGCAAAGTATATGATGCAAGAGCTTAAACAAAAGCACAACAATTGCCAAGTATCAAGTTATTCAAGACATCATACCAATTACTACATGTAGCATTTTCCGTTTCCAACCATATAACAATTAACGAAGCAGTTTCAACCTTCGCCATGAAAATTAAAAGCTAAGAACACATGTGTTCATACGAACCAGCGGAGCGTGTCTCTCTCCCACACAAGCATTTATTCAAACAAAAACAAAAACAGAAACATACAGACGCTCCAAGTAAAGTACATAAGATGTGACCGAATAAAAATATAGTTTCAAGAGAAGAAACCTGATAATTTGTCGATGAAGAAGGGGATGCCTTGGGCATCCCCAAGCTTAGATGCTTGAGTCTTCTTGAAATATGCAGGGATGAACCACCGGGGCATCCCCAAGCTTAGACTTTCACTCTTCTTGATCATATTGTATCATCCTCCTCTCTTGACCCTTGAAAACTTCCTCCACACCAAACTCGAAACAAACTTATTAGAGGGTTAGTGCATAATTAAAAATTCACATGTTCAGAGGTGACACAATCATTCTTAACACTTCTGACATTGCTCAAAGCTACTGGAAGGTAATGGAACAAAGAAATCCACCCAACACAGCCAAAGAAGCAATGCGAAATAAAAGGCAGAATCTGTCAAAACAGAACAGTCCGTAAAGACGAATTTTAAAAGGGCACCAGACTTGCTCAAATGAAAATGCTCAAATTGAATGAAAGTTGCGTACATATCTGAGGATCACTCACGTAAATTGGCTTAATTTTCTGAGTTACCTACAGAGAATTAGACCCAGATTCGTGACAGCAAAGAAATGCTGGAACTGCGCAGTAATCAAATCTAGTACTTACTTTACTATCAAAGACTTTACTTGGCACAACAAAACTCAAAACTAAGATAAGGAGAGGTTGCTACAGTAGTAAACAAATTCCAAGACACAAATATAAAACAAAAATACTGTAGCAAAATAACACATGGGTTATCTCCCAAGAAGTTCTTTCTTTATAGCCATTAAGATGGGCTCAGCAGTTTTAATGTTGTGCTCGCAGGAAATAGTTTTGGAGCAAAAGAGAGCTTCAAGAGGCAAATTCAAAACAAATTTAAGTCTAACATGCTTCCTATGAAGAGGAATCTTGTACACAAATGAATTCATGAAGAACAAAGTGACAAGCATAAGAGGATAAAACACGAGTAACTTCAAGATTCTCGACATAAAGAGGGGAAACTTAATATTATTAAGATGCATATAACCATATTTCCCTCTCTCATAATAACTTTCAGTAGCATCATTGATGAAATCCACAATATACCCATCACTTAAAACATTCTTATCATGGTTCATATGCATAGAAGTATCATTAAATTTGGCATAAGAAAAGTTATTCTCATTAATAGTAATTGGAGCAAGATTATTATCAAGAATTTGAACATGGTAAACAAATTGCATATTAAGGGAATTGTTTTTGGTAATCCAATCATGACTATGACAAGTTTCATAAGGATAGTTAGAACCTATATCATAGCATTCTTTATAATAATCATCAGAGATCGGAGGCACAGTGTCATCATAGGAAATAGAATAGTTATCTTTCACAGTCGGTTTATCTGTGTCCACACCATCATTGTTATTAGAAAGAGATGTATCAAGAACATAATGACCAGTAGCTAAAGGATTTTCAAACTCCTCTTCCCCAAGCTTAGAGCTTTCTATATCATTATGGGAGGAAGCATGGATAGTACTGATACTATGGCAATTATTATCATCATTTTCAGAATTAGTTTCCCAGAGATTTGTAATATCAAAAGTAGTGTGCTCATTCAAATCATGATCGCTAATGTATGTAAAGGGCATAGGAAGATCATCGTATTCAGATTCATTGTCACAATAATCATTAGGAGCAACATACTTACGGTTACCTAGCGTTATCTCATTCACGCGGGGATACGCCGTTACCTCTTTCTTTTTATTCTCCTTCTTCTTCTTCTTCTTCTCTTCCTTCTCCTCGTTCCCTTTTTAGGAGGAAGAGGCTTGAAGGGTGGCTTGTCCGCATAACCTGATTTACTTTCAGAAACAATAGAAGAAACTTGGGAGGATCCCTCCTTTTCATTAATTAGTTGAAAACACACGGTCCTATCATATTTTGGCAAGGTGTCATCATCTAAAATATTTTGTATGTAAGTATTTGTATGGCTATTATCAATGCAATAAGAAAAACACCCATGCAGGACATCATCAATATCAAGATCACTCATATGTAACAAAGAGATTTTTCTTGACAGTTCTTCACACCCCAAAAATAAAGTAAGTTCATCATGCTGATTAGGAGTAATTTCATCATCACAATACAAATTTGCAGCACTTATTGGGTTCAAATTATCATTGGAGGAGCATTGAAAATTAAAATGACCCACTTCATGGCAAACTTCACAAATAAAAGGATAGAGGGAACAATTTTTTTTACCAAGATCATCTAGAGCCCTAAACCACTTTCTAGTTTTTTCATTAGCATGATGGATACAATATTCATCTTTGATTTGATTAATTCCACAAGGTCTATGTATTCCACAAAAATTAACATGCTTATAGGAAATAACATTCTTAGGAGTTTGAGCATGCTCATTACAATAATTAACAACAATTTCATTCTTCATGCAAGCCTCTTTAAAAGGTTCATGATACTTATCAAAATTCTTTTTAGGCAATTCTAAATGAGAAGCAAAGGCTTTATAAAGATTTGCAGCAACTTGAGAGTCAAGACCATAAGTAGCACTCATATTTCAAATTTATCGGTATCCATAAAAGTTTCAATGCATTCATAATCATAATTTATACCCTACTCTTTACCTTTGTCGTTCTCCCAATCTTCAGCGTTTTCCTTAATCCGATCAAGAAGATCCCTTTTAAACTCTTCTTTGTTTGCGCGTGAATGATCCAGAACAAGTAGCATCCAGCAAGGTCTTATCTTGAAAAGAAAGTCTTGCATAGAAATTATCAATGATGATATTACCTGGAAGCTCATGATTGGGGCATTTGAGCATTAAAGACTTCAATCTCTCCCATGCTTGGGCAATACTCTCTCCATCATGAGGCCAGAAATTATATATTCGGTTTCGGTCTTTGTGAATTTCACTTGGAGGATAGAATTTAGAATAAAATAGAGGCACAATATCCTTCCAATCAAGAGAATGCTCATCTTTAGCAGTTTATGCCAATGCGCCGCTTTACCAGACAACGACATAGAGAATAATTTCTTCTTCACTTCATCCATAGAGAGATACTGCACACTTGAATAACCCGCATAATTCATGCAAACAGTAAATGATCTCCAGGATGCACAGTTCCATCCCCTTCATAGCGGTTATCCATAACATGTTCAATAATTTTCATAGGTATTTTATATGGGATACTTTTAGTAGGTGCATTTAAAATATCACAAGCATCATTAGAGTTATCGCATATGGGAGATAAAGTGTTATCAGAGCAAATTTTCTCACCTGAAGATGGGAAGCTAAAAAGATCACAAAAACTAGCTTCCCCAAGCTTAGAATTCTTCATAGCATTAGCAGTAATTGCATTCATACTAATAACATCGCTACTAGCATGCAAATGAGGTTCCATTGGTTTTTTAATGTTTGCACCAAACAATTCTAAATCAGGAAAAAGATTAAAAGCTCACTAAATTTTTTGTTGTTTTCCATTATGCCTAACTAGTGTAAACAAGAAACAAAAAGATGCAATTGCGGGATCTAAAGGAAATAGCTTCGAGCACAAACACAATGGCGCGAGAAAAGTACTGTTACATGGAACCGGAGTATGAGTGCCTTTTACCTTTCCTCCCGGCAACGGCGCCGGAAAAGTGCTTGATGTCTACTGGAGCTTCTATTCTTGTAGACAGTGTTGGGCCTCCAAGAGCGAGGTTTGTAGAACAGCAGCAAGTTTCCTTAAGTGGATCACCCAAGGTTTATCGATCTCGGGGAGGAAGAGGTCAAGATATCCCTCTCATGCAACCCCTGCAACCACAAAGCAAGAAGTCTCTTGTGTCCCCAACACACCTAATAGGTGCACTAGTTCGAGCGAAGAGATAGTGAAATACAGGTGGTATGAATAAGTAGTAGCAACGGCACCAGAAAAGTGCTTTGCCCAGGACAGTAAACAAGAGTAGTTACAGCAGGTAAACAAGCAAGCGATAGCTTGATTTAGGAACAAGGCCTAGGGATTACACTTTCACTAGTGGACACTCTCAACATTGATCACATAACAGAATAGATAAATGCATACTCTACACTTTTTGTTGGATGATGAACACATTGCGTAGGATTACACGAACGCCGGAGTTAACAAGCTCCACAATAATGTTCATATTTTAGTAACCTTTAGTGTAAGATAGATCAAAAGACTAAACCAAGTACTAGCATAGCATGCACACTGTCACCTTCATGCATATATAGGAGGAATAGATCACATCAATATTATCATAGCAATAGTTAACTTCGCAATCTACAAGAGATCATGATCATAGCATAAACCAAGTACTAACACGGTGCACACACTGTCACCTTTGCACACGTGCAGGAGGAATAAAACTACTTTAATAACATTGCTAGAGTAGCACATAGATAGTGGTGATACAAAACTCATATGAATCTCAATCATAAAGCGCTCATGAGATTATTGTATTGAGGTACATGGGAGAGAGATGAACCACATAGCTACAGCGGAGCCCTCGCCCCGGGGTGGATTACTCCTCCTCATCATGGAGCGGCGATGGCGGTGAAGATGGCGGTGAAGATGGCGGTGGAGACGGCTCCGAGGGCAATTCCCCGTCCTACAGGTGCGGAGCAGAGACTTCTGTCCCGAATTGAGTTTCGCGATGTGGCGGGCGCCCCGGAGTCTTTACGGAGGTTCATCTTTTCGTCGATGTTTTTAGGTCACGACGGCTTAAATAGGCGAAGAATCGAGTCGGAGGGGCCACGGGGTGGTGCCACCATAGGGGGCGCGCCCCCCTTGGGCCGGCCAGGGTGGTGTGTGGGGCCCTGGCACCCCTCAGAGCTCTTCTCGGTGCTCGGAAGCTTAGGAATTATAAGGCCTTCGGTCTTGATTTCGTCAGATTCGAAAATATTTCTTTACTAGGATTTCTGAAACCAAAAACAGCGACTTGACAGAAAGCGGCCTTTCGGCATCTCGTCAATAGGTTAGTTCCGAAAACACATAAAAATGATATAAAGTGTGAACAAAACATGTTGGTATTGTCATAAAACAAGCATGGAACATCAGAAATTATAGATACGTTGGAGACGTATCAAGGTCCTTAGATAGATCCTCTCTCACACCCTCCCTTCACCTTTGTACATATGTAACTGTCATTGCCCCAGTTTAATGCATTAAGTCAGTAGGGTTTCTCGCCCTACTGTCCAAGGTTTCAAAAAAAAAATGATACACCATCACCCATTTCTTGTACCCATTACTTTTCACGCAAAAAATGATAAATCATCACCGATTTTGTTGTAGCCATTACTTTTCACGCAAAAAATGATACACCATCACCCATTTCTTGTAGCCATTACTTTTCACGCAAAAAACGATAAACCATCACCGATTTTGTTGTAGCCATTACTTTGCACGCAAAAATGATACACCATCACCCATTTCTTGTAGCCATTACTTTTCACGCAAAAAATGATAAACCATCAACGATTTGTTGTAGCCATTATGGTAAATGATAAACTATCACGAATTACCATTTCTTTTAGGCATTACTTTTCACGGTAAAATGATAAACTATATTACTTTTGTTGAGATATATACCCCCACAACGGTCGTCTCCTCCTTAATTTATTGTGTAAACCCCCACAACGGTCATCTCCTCCTTAATTTATTGTGTAAACCCCCACAACGTTCACCTCCTCCTTATTTTATTGTGTAAACCCCTACAACGGTCATCTCTCCCTTATAAACACCCACACGGCCATCCCTTGGGTCAATAGGTTCTGCCTCTCTCTTCTTCGGTCACATACACTTGATCATCCATTGCCATGGCTTCCACGTCTCGGACGCGGACCGGAAGGGGAAGGGGAAGGGGAAGGGAAGGCGGGGTGGTGGATCATCATCATTGTCACCACCACCGTCGTCAATGCCATTGATCATAGAGGAGTTCTTCATCGTCATCTCGAAGACCCTTTGGTCAAGAAGGTACGTACGCGTTCACATATATGATGCATGTGATTAATTATGGGCATGTTCTAAAAAACCTTTAATTTCAAACGATCGGCGCTCGATCTCTTTGCAGGCACTCCCAAAAAAGTTTGCGGACTATCTTGACGGCCAGGAGCCAGCTAAGGTGTATCTGCGAGCAGCTGACTGCGGTCCTCGTCTCTGGACCGTGGAGGTCCTATTTGACGGACAAGGCCGGATGTATCTCGACAAGGGCTGGGAGAATTTCGCCATCGCGCATGGTGTGGATTTCGGCTGCTACGTACACTTCAAATATGAAGGCGATGATGTGCTCACAGTGAAGGTGTTCGACGGAACAATGTGCGAAGTACTACTACTCGGACGACGAAGATACTGACGATGAAAGTGACGACGACGTGAAGCCATGCATCCATCCCCTTTAGATAAGGGGATTATGACCAAGAATATATATGTAGCTTCATATGCATCGATTTAGAGATCTAGCTATTTTCTATATATTATGTAAAAAATAATATCGCATTTCCACTATTATTCGAGCACCACATCCTCCAAACGATGCCGATGCCGATGCCAATATCGGCATGGTCAGAACGGCTATGCTCGCCGCCACTGCTATGTGAACGTCGGGATGCACAATGTTTAGCATAAGAGTCACTTTAGATTAAGCTGCGAAAATAGTCACACCTTGCCCGGCGGTCATCGGGCATGGAGGCCTGAGAGCGGCAATATATAATTTTCTATAAATAAATAGACGACCCACTGGTCATTGGCTGCGGCAGCCCATAGAAGCGGCCCCATTTGTCATTGGGCACCGCGTATACAATCGAAATAAACGGCCCACGCGTCGGCGGTAGATGGATGGCTAAGAGCGGCCCCATTTGTCATTGGCAACCGCGTATACAATCAGGAAATAAAACGGCCCACGCGTCGGCGGTAGATGGATGGCTACCGTCGGCACGAGACGGTCGGAGGAGCCCCTCTATGCGGCCCCACCGTCATTAACGGTAACGGTAAGGCCTCGACCTGACGGCAACCGCGTCTTCGAGGGGTTTCAAACTAGAGGAGGAAAGCTGAGGAAAAACTAACGAGCTGGGGAAAACTGAGTACAACTAACGAAGCAGGGGCACGAAAATAGAAATCCCAATTTTTTATGCTCCATGCTTGTTTACACCAATTTCTATACGTTTTGCTTACACTTCGTTGCACTTTTATACATTTTCCGGCACTAACCTATTGACAAGATGCCACAGTGCCTATTTTATGTTGTTTTGTATTTCGGAAAATTTGTACATGAAATATTCTCAAAATTGGACGAAACAAAAGCCGAAGATCTTATTTTACCTTAACGAAGACGAAGACCTGAGGAGAGACGAAGTGGGGCCACGAGGCGGCCACACCATGCCATGGCGCAGTCAGGGGGTGGCCCGTGCCAAGGGGTGGTGTGGGCCCGCCAGGCGTCCACCGATCTCGCCCTTTCGCCTATTTATTCACGATCTCGGCAAAAACCAAAATACCCGAGCCTCCATCCACGAAAAGTTCCGTCCCGGCAGCCATCGCCGACCCTAGCTCGGGAGGGTTCTGAAGCTCTTCACGACACCCTGCCGGAGAGGGAGATCATCACCAGAAGCCTCTACATCGCCATGCCTGCCTCCGAAGTGATGCGTGAGTGGTTCATACCTGGAGTGCGGGTCCATAGTAATAGCTAGATGGTTGTCTTCTCCAATTTGTGCTTCATGTTTAGGTCTTGTGAGCTGCCTATCATGATCAAGATCATCTTTATGTAATGCTACATGTTGTGTTTGGTGGGATCTGATGAATATTGAATACTATGTTGAGATCGATTATATACTTGTCATATGTTATTTGTGATCTTGCATGCTCTCCGTTGCTAGTAGATACTCTGGCCAAGTAAATGCTTGTGACTCCAAGAGGGAGTATTTATGCTCGATAGTGGGTTCATGCCTCTAGTTTTCTGGAATAGTGACAATAACTTCTAAGATTGTAGATGTGTTGTTGCTACTAGGGAGAAAATAACAATGTTTTGTCTAAGAATAATTCAATTGTTTACTTTACACACATTGCTTAATGCGATGATCTGTTGCTTGCAACTTAATGTTTG
The DNA here is from genome assembly GCA_030979885.1 of Lolium multiflorum. Classification (NCBI taxonomy): domain Eukaryota; kingdom Viridiplantae; phylum Streptophyta; class Magnoliopsida; order Poales; family Poaceae; genus Lolium; species Lolium multiflorum. The sequence continues at coordinate 105,454,475 of CM061753.1, forward strand.
GAAAGGGTTTGGGCGATAACCTGAAGGTGGATTATTAGTCATAGACAGTTGGATTACGGTCTATGTATTATGTTTTAATGCCCGAATGAATCTCATAGTAATCATGTTGTCATGCATGGTCATTATTCTATCAATTGCCCAGCTGTAATTTGTTCACCCAACATGTTATTTATCTTTACGGAGAGACACATCTAGTGAACTGTGGACCCCGGTCCTTTCTTTTACACTGTAAATACATATTTTTGTTATTGCCAACTCCCACGGCAACAGCTCTTTTACTGTTCTCTTTAATTCCACTGCAAACAAACATCATCTTTCCATACTATACGTTTAATTCTTTGCGTTCAGCAAAACCGGTGAGATTGACAACCTCACTGAAAGTTAGGGGAAAGTGTTTTGGTTGTGTTGTGTGCGAGTCCACGGTGTTATTGACATCGGTAGTGGCATCAAGTCAAAACCCCATGAATTTCGCAGTCCACCCTCTACTTGATCGATTAAACCTTGATTTCTTTTGAAGGAAAATTGCTTTGTGCTCATCCCCACCTTCTCTTCGGGTTCCCCAACGATGTGCAATATGCGGTCATCAAGCTCTTTTACGCGCAGTTACTGGAGAAAGAGGATTTCTGCAGGAGAGTCTCTCATCTCCAATCTCTTTACTTTGTTATTGTTTTGCTTAGTTTATTTTACTTTGTATTGTTTGCTTCATTATATAAAAAACACACAAAAAATTAGTTTCTATTATAACTTTTATTTCTGTTGCTCTATTTTACTTTTGCTAAAATGAGTATTTCTGAAGTTGAGGTCCGTTCTTTTAAGCAACAAGGGGGATAAAGTTTGAAAGATGCTTGGTATACAATAAGTGATGCTCATCATAGATGTACTAAAAATTATTCTACCATGATCCTTCTTAGGATTTTTTATGTTTGTATATCTAGCTGGAATAGGTATGTTTTGGATACTCTCACGGGGGGTAATTTTCTGGGTACTCATGCTTTGGAAGCCTACAATTTAATTGAAAGCTTAGTAGGAATAGCACCTACTAATGTTGTTAAAACTGAGATCACTTTGGAAGATGTAGTAAAAAGACTAAGCTCTCTAGAGAAAAGTTTGCCAAATTTCCTTGATAATGCTAGCCAAATTAATGAATCAATAGGAAGTATCAATAAAAGAATCACTGTCTTAGAGGCTAGCAATACCCATGATAATATAAACCTTAGGATTGGTAAACTAGAGGAGGCTATGGAAACTTTAACTTTAACTTTTTCTTCTCTCGGGTTTAAGAAGGAAAAAGGTTTTGTGGGAAAAGAGCAAAAATTCATGTATGTTCCCAAGGTACCTAAACCAAAACCCCATAATATGTTTAAAATTGATAAAACGTTTAGTACAACTAAGAGTGATTTACATGTTGAATCATCTCTAGGGGTATCTAAAGTGCCTATTTTTACAAGTTGAGTTTTAGAGGAAGTGATTAATCTTGATGCTTCTTCACTTGAAAATACTTGATTCTAGCTCTTTTTTCTGCGCCTAGCTGAAAGGCGTTAAAGAAAATCACTTTTAGAATATAACTCATGTTTTATTTCTGTAATTTTTCTTTTGTTGAGTCTTGGAAGTTATTAACTCTGCAATAACCTCTCCTTGTCATTCTTATTTCGTTTTTGTGCTAAGAATAGTGATACGTCTCAAACGTATCTATAATTTCTTATGTTCCATGCTACTTTTATGATGATACTCACATGTTTTATACACATTATATGTCATATTTATGCATTTTCCGGCACTAACCTATTGACGAGATGCCGAAGAGCCGATTCTTTGTTTTCTACTGTTTTTGGTTTCAGAAATCCTAGTAAGGAAATATTCTCGAAATTGGACGAAATCAACGCCCCAGGGTCCTATTTTTGCACGAAGCTTCGAAAAGAGGAGAGGAAACGAAGTGGGGCCACGAGGTGGTGCCAAACTAGGGCGGCGCGGCCTGGCCCTTGGCCGCGCGGCCCTGTTGTGTGGGCCCCTTGTGACGCCTCCTGACCTGCCCTTCCGCCTACTTAAAGCCTTCGTCGCGAAACCCCGACGAGAGCCACGATACGGAAAAACTTCCGGAGACCACGCCGCCGCCAATCCCATCTCGGGGATTCAGGAGATCGCCTCGGCACCTGTAGGAGGGAATCATCTCCCGAGGTGTTCATCGCCATGATCGCCTCGGATCGATGTGTGAGTAGTTCACCCTGGACTATGGGTCCATAGCAGTAGCTAGATGGTTGTCTTCTCCTCATTGTGCTATCATGTTAGATCTTGTGAGCTGCCTATCATGATCAAGATCATCTATTTGTAATCCTACATGTTGTGTTTGTTGGGATCCGATGAATATTGAATACTATGTCAAGTTGATTATCAATCTATCATATATGTTATTTATGTTCTTGCATGCTCTCCGTTGCTAGTAGAGGCTCCGGCCAAGTTGATACTTGTGACTCCAGGGGAGTATTTATGCTCGATAGTGGGTTCATGCCTCCATTAAATGTGGGAACAGTGAGAAAGTTCTAAGGTTGTGGATGTCTTTGTGCCACTAGGGATAAAATATCGATGCTTTGTCAAGGATATTTGTGTTGATTACATTACGCACCATACTTAATGCAATTGTCTGTTGTTTACAACTTAATATTGGAGGGGGTTCGGATGATAACCTGAAAGTGGAATTTTTAGGCATAGATGCTGCTTTGGATAGCGGTCTATGTACTTTGTCGTAATGCCACTGATTAAATCTCATAGTACTCATCATGATATATGTATGTGCATTGTTATGCCTTCTTTATTTGTCAATTGCCCAAGCTGTAATTTGTTCATCCAACATCTGCTATCTTATGGGAGAGACACCACTAGTGAGCTGTGGACCCCGGTCCTATTCTTTATCTGAAATACAAACTGCAATTGTTCTTTCTTGTTCTTCGCAAACAACCATCATCATCCACACTATACATCTAATCCTTTGTTTACAGCAAGCGGTGAGATTGACAACCTCACTGTTACGTTGGGGCAAAGTTACGTGATTGTGTTGTGCGGGTTACACGTTGGCGCGAGAATCCACGGTGTTGCGCCGCACTACACTCCACCACCAACAACCTTCAACGTGCTTCTTGACTCCTCTTTGGTTCGATTAAACCTTGGTTTCTTACTGAGGGAAACATGCTGCTGTGCGCATCACACCTTCCTCTTGGGGTTCCCAACGGACGTGTCAACTACACGCATCAAATAGCCTCTAATTAATAGGAAGAAAGTAAGATTTGGGGAAGTTGTTGTCCTGAAACAGATTATGTGTTGTCACCATAAAACTTCTTATTCCCATCCAAAACTTAATTCTGAGCTGCCAATGTTTTAGCATATGCCCCAGGTTAGTATCTAACTTTCATTAGTTTAACACTTTTCGATCTGAGCAACATAAGATTTTTGAAAAAATCCATATTTACATGCTGTTCTGTTTTGACAGATTTCTACCACCATTTGCATTTGCCTCCTAATCTCTTTCTTTTTTAGTTCTTTTGAGGAAAGTGCTTTTTGAAGAAGTTGCTACAGTAGCTAATGTTTCAATATATGTTTGATATATGTTATAACTGAACCCAAGTGGATTTGTTATTTTGATTGCACTAATGTTGCTAATAAGAATTGTGTGAAATTTTGTATGAAGGAAGTTTTCAAGTGTAGGGAGAGAACTATGATGCAATGAGATGAAGTATGGACAAAAGATCAATCTTGGGGATGCCCATGTGACCCCAAGAAATATCCAAGAGGTACAAGCGTCAAATCTTGGGGCTGCCCAAGGCATCCCCTTTTCATCAACAAAGCATCAGGTCATCTTTCTATACGCTATATTTTTATTGCTTCATATGTTATGTATTGTTCTTGGAGCGTATTTATTTTGTTTTTAGTTTTATTTTGTTTTGTTTGTTGTAGAATCGAGTTGGATGCCAACATATTTGTTTTGGAGAATGACACACTCCGTTTTAACTGCATAGAACACTTTAGTTTTTGCTCTTATTGTTCTGCGAGTGTTCTACTTTGCTAGTACTGCGTTTAGCTCTTGGTTTTCCATTTTTATTTTGTTTAGAGTTATTTAATTTTATTTAGTTAGATATTATTAGCTCTATGGTATTTATTGATTTTTATCTATGAGAGTTGTTTCGAATAAGTTGACTGGTGTTGGAGACGAGTAAAATGTTTCATGTTTATAGTGATGCAAAAGGAATCTTGTTTAGACTGTGGCATAGACTTTGGCATGTCAAGTTGGATGTTATTCTTATCGTATGCTTAGTAGTTATTGTTTTAGCATGACTTGTCGCAAATAGCTGAGAGTGCTTAATGTGCTATTGAAAGAATCATGTGTTGTTTCCATCATACAACGCTTAATATTGTGGTATTCTCCTTTGATGCTTTATTGGGTTGACTTGGCACATGCTTGTACCATGTTATGACTACAAACCAGTCAACTAAAGCCTCTATGATCATTTAGTTTTTGACTTGTAATATCGCTTTATGCTTTGATTAATAATGTTTTGATGCTATGCATGATTATGGCCATTATTGCTCTCTTAGTTGGTCGCTCCCAGTCTTTTGCTAGCCTTCGCATTACTCAGTATGGCTCTATTTCGTGCATCCAACCACCAAAAACCAAAGTTTGCCAAAAGTGTCCACCATATCTACCTACTAGCACCATTGCTATTCCAAGTATATTCATCATGTTTTTTTCTATCTTCCAAATTAACACTACGCCAGATATCATATTTAGTGATAAATTTCCTCATGACAAATGTCTGGTCTGTCATGTATTAAGGTAAGTAGGTGACTGATTGGCTTTTTTGTCACGCATGATCATACATGCATGACGGCATGAAATTGTGTCATTGTTAACCGTCACGGATAATCCTGATGACGAAATTGAGTTCGTGGTACATTAGTCCGTCACTGATTACTGGTGGGACCAGGTTGTCAATGTGAATGTAGAAAAGAAATAAACTAGTTCAACAAATAGGAAAAAAGCACGCGTATATGAGAATCGAACTAGGGACGTTTGAAGTGGAATTGATCGGGAAGTACTACCATTATACTACAAGCCGTTTGTGTTACTAATTTCGTATGTGATAAATTTTATATGATTACTTACGGCAGTATAGGGCAATGATATAATAAAGTCTATGGCTCAGTAGCAACTGGATTAATGGACAGGTTTTTCATAACAGGAAAAGATATTTTGCAGTACCAAATATTTTGTGATGTTGTTACCTGTAGTTGCTTGTATTTTTCTGATTACCATAACAAGTACACACAATAATTAAAATGCAAGAAGAAGAATTAAAAGTAGATAAGATAGGTAGTCGAATACTGCATATAAGTCGCGCACAAACAGAAGTCTTACAATGTACTAATACTACATAAGCAGTTTCATACTAGATAGGCAGCTTTGCTTTGTTTATATGCAAAGCAAAAGTTGCGGGATTAGGTAGTTCCATGGTTGAGCCAGTACATATTTATATACAAAATATCGACCATCCAACATAACACTGTCAGTCAAGACACATTCTGGAAGTTGATGTAGACGTTGTCATTGATCTTGTGAAATGTGATCGCGTGGAGTTCACCAATCTCAACTGCTTGATCATTTGTAAATTCAGCTCAGCCATCCCTGAAACGGATCCTACCATCTGTTGAGGTGAAGTAGGAAGCTTCCCAAGTTGGTTCTTCATGCCCATCAATTTGCAGAGTAGCATGTCCACTGCGGGGATATCCAGGCTTGTTGCAATGTACTTAGGGATGTGTTGTGCAAAAAACATGGTACCATGATTAACCAACACAGATTGTATTTATGAAAACATAACTTGAAACTAACAACAACAACTACAAGTCCAAAAAAGGAGACATAAAAGTATTAAACTTGTGGGACTAAGGGTATTTACCATGCTCTTTTGATCAACATCTGATTTAGTCATGCAGTGAATGAAAAGTGCGCCTAGACCTATTCCATTGAACTCAACATGACGATTAATGCTGCGAATCTGGCTGTTGGTTAGGTCAACACCAGGGGCTACAGAAACAGCCCGAGCTATGTCCATGAAGTAAAAATGTTCTGGAAAATTAAAAGAATTGATAGAAAAGAAATGGATTAATATAACTGTTATGAAAATAGAGCAGGGAATAGTAATGCAAAATCAATAACCGGGTAAGAAAAACAAATGAGTAATTTACCATCAACTCTAATTTTCGAGAATCCTTTCTTGTTAACTGGATGTAGGAAGATATAGTTGTCCTTAGTTTCCAAGGTCAGCTTAACCTTGTCCCCATGCTTCATGTTGTAGTCATACAAGAACCTCTGATAATCGCCTCCGAATATCATTGTGTTGTTGTTTCCATGGGCCACATTGAAGACATAAAACTCTCTTTCTTTAGTTTCCGCAAACATAGTAAGCGTGTTCGCTATTTTGTCAGGGAACTTGTCCCTTGCGAAACAAGGCACGCTCTGCATTTAATTGTAAAAGAAACATCAGGGGACAATGTTTTAAAAAAGAAATACAAGACTTCATATTTGAACAAACTACTAAAATTTTGATCAGCATGCTTGTTGGAAAAACAAATAGACAATTACCATGTGCTCACTGAAGTTGATATGCAGACGGATGAAGAAAGAGCTCCTCTCAGTCCTCCTGTTCCCGCACGGTCCAGCGTGACTATGGCACAACCGACACTTGTATGCCATCTAAAAAAAGTAGTATAAAGGATCAGGAAATGATCCTACAATTTCCAATAATCGAGTACACAAAATAATCCTTTGTAAAATGTAGTAATTAACAATTAGAAATCATATTGACAAAATTGCGAATAATTAACAGTTAGTACTGCAGAAAACAAACTAGTATAGCAGAAAAGACAATGCTTATCAGTTCATGAAATAGATTTGATAAGCCACTAGTGCAGGCGATTATAATGCTACATCTAGTAGATAAGATGAGTCATCAAAAAATGATAAACAAAGACCAGTGCATTCACCAAAAAATCAATAAAATACTTGGATCCAGGAACAAAATTTGAGGACAATGTAGATGATATATTGTATCCCCATATGTGGACACCAAGGTATGTAGCACATGTAGTCCCTCGAAAAGGAAAACAAGCAGATCTACATTACTTAAGCAGCTAGTAGATTTGTTGACCTAATGACTAATTACTTAATAATATGCTGAAGGAGACAAATGAACAAGCATGTCTACTTTTAACAAGCTTAGATGACCATATTTCATTGACCTAATGACTAATTAGTTAAATCGAAAAGTAAAAAAGACCAAATGGGGTGGACAGTATGTACCAGATCTATCCTACTAGTAGGAGATCCAAAAAGGGAAAGGGGAAGTACAAGGTTCAAAACAAACCTGGACAGCGACGGTAGACGAGCCTGACCTTGCACCTGCCTCTGAGTTGGCGGCTGGTCCTCCCGTCGGTTCCTCCGGCAGCAGATTTTCTTGGTCCCTCGGGGCAGCAACTGTTCTAGGTCCCTCTGGAAATAGTGATTGCACGAGTGAGAGAGGCATGTGAGAGAGACGATTGTGGACACAATCATACAAGCAAAACGGCCCAAACAACGACCACGGCCCAAGATGGAATAAACGGGCCTAAACTAACCCAGTAGGAGGAATACCGAATCTCAAAGCACATAAATAAATGTTAAGTTCCTTTGTCTGATTGATAACGAAATCAGTTCGTTAGCATTTTGCAAATCATAACCGCCAACACGATCTGATCTCGGATCCTAGGGTTTTGGCGTGGCGATCACTTATACGGAGGGCGGCCTGGGAGGGCGGCGCACGTCTTTGGGTACCACACATGTGAGTTCCTCTTTGATGTGTGTTCATAGTTTTTTGGGATGTGGTAGTTTTATCTTGTGTACATGGCAGTCATAATATAGATTTGTAATATAAGCCCTTTTCATCTTTTAGATTATTAAGTGGTAATTATTTATGTTGTACATTGTTCACTAATTTAAGCCTTTTTCATGTTGTAGATTGTTAAGCAGTATTTTCTTTATGGATAGAAATTGGATTACTAATGCTGTTAAGTTTACACCTCAATACATGAGAGGGGTGGCAGCGTTTATGAATTTTGCGCGACAACATGTGAAGGAAGGTGAACCAATGTTGTGCCCATGCACCAAATGCCTGAATTTGCTGCGGCATAAGGAAGACATTGTTGAGTCTCACATTAACTGCAATGGTATGACCATGCACTATAAAATATGGATTTTTCATGGAGAACCATTTAGTGATGATGAAAGCAATGAAGGTGCTTATGAAAGTGACAATGATGATAGTAGTGAGCAAGGCAGTGACAATTTTCATGATGATATGGACGCTATGGTACATGATATAGAAGAGTCTGGTAAGAAAGGTAGTTTTGAACCTAATCTTTACGCTAAGCTGATTGAAGAAGCGAAGCGAGAGCTTCATAAGGTATGCAACACTACCTCTAGGTTGATGTTCATTATAAAGATGCTATACATCAAATCATACAACCGCGTCACAAACAGAGCTTTTGATCAATTTTTTGGTGTCTTATGTGATTCTTTGCCAGAGGTGAGTTTTCCCAGAACTTACGCCGAAGCTAAGCGTGCCCTTTATGATGTTGGACTTGGGTATGAGACTATTCATGTATGCAAGCATGATTGTGCTCTGTTTTGGGGAGATCATGCTAAAAATCCCATTGCCCTGTGTGTGGACTTTCTAGATGGAGGGACATGGAAGGAAAGAGAAAGGTTCCTCATAAGGTGCTTAGGTACTTTCCTATAATCCCAAGGTTACAAAGATTTTTTGTTTCAAAGGAATTGTCAGAGAACACAAGGTGGCATAAGGACAAGAGGGTTGCTCAGGACAATATAATGAGGCAGCCAGCTGATGGTGAGGCGTGGAAGTTCTTTGACAAAGATTTTGATTGGTTTCCTAAAGATGCACGCAACATCAAGCTCGGGATTGCGACATATGGTTTCAATCCATTTGGAAATATGAGCGCCTCATATAGTATGTGGCCAGTATTTGTTATTCCATACAACTTCCCACCTTGGATGTGTATGGATCAATCAAATTTCATGATGTCATTGCTTATTCCTGGAAAATATCAACCCGGAAAGGATTTTCATGTATTTATGCAACCACTTATTAAGGATATGATTAAGCTCTGGGATGGTGTGGATACTTTTGATGCATGCACGGGTAGGGATTTTCAGTTGCATGCTGCGTTCATTTGGTCAATTCATGACTACCCTGGATATGCCACATTATCTGGCAGAAGCACCAAAGGGTATTACACATGTGTACATTGTGATGAAAATCCTTGCTTTGAGAAACTAACAAACAAAATTGGTTATGTTGGCCATCGTCGATTCCTTCGCAAAGATCATCCTTACAGAAAGAGTAGAGTTTTCAATGGTAAAATAGAGGACAGAGATCCACCAAGGAAATTCACACAAGAAGAAGTATTGCAGAAGATAGCATAGTTAAGGATACAGAACCTGGCAAAAACCCTGCTCTTAGGAAGCGTAAACGTACAGTGGAAGGTGAACCAAACTGGCACCTCAAGGTTAGCTTCTTTGATCTACCATATTGGTCAAAACTGAAATTTGTGCACAACCTAGATGTGATGCACATTGAGAAGAATATATGTGACAGTATCCTTGGTACCCTTCTTGAACTAGAGGGAAAGAGTAAGGACACACATAATGCTAGACTGGATCTTGAGACATTCAATATAAGGAGAAAATATTGGATGCAACCTGTGGGAAGTAGATATGCCAAGCCACATGCACCATGGACACTTACTAAAGAAAAGAAAAGAAAGTTGTGCAGGTATCTTGCCAATGCTAGGTTCCCTGATGGATTTGCTGCAAACCTGTCAAGATGGGTGGATGTGGATGGCGGTAAAGTACACAGTTTGAAGACACATGATTGTCACATACTGTTGCAGCGTGTGTTGCCAGCTGGTCTTAAAGGTGTTGCACCAAGTGAAATGTATGAGGAAGTAGCAGAACTGGGAAGACCGGAACAGGCTAAGAAGGTACCGAATTACCGGTACAGGCTACACTATAGCACGTCGGCAAGACTGGTCAAAGATTCTCTCAAGAGCTAGAGGAAAAGGATGAGCGAAGCACTTCAGCTTTAATCGAAGCTCTGGGCCCAAAGCAGATGATGACGTAAAAGGTACCGGAGGATGTCACCGCTCCTGATTAAAGACATACCGGTGTCATCCGGGCCAAAGAGGCTTCGTAAAGTAGTTTGTCTAGTCAAAGATGTCATTAGGGTTTCCTAGGGTTTCTTCCTCTATAAGCCACCCTCTCCCCTATATAAGGAGAGGGGGCATACCCTAACGTGGGTGAGCTCTACATTGTATCAGATATCTTGAGACCTAATTCCATGGAATAGAGAGATTCCTAGCTGAAATAGTTCTTGTGTTCTTCTTCTTCTACCTCTGGCCAAGGCCAAGTTCATCCAGAAAGCATCCGGGAATCCTTCCGGAATCCATCCCATCCTTACCAAAACCCTCCCCCGAATCCTCTAGCGCACATTCAGCCCCAACTTAAGCCATCCTATGGCATCTGTCTGTTCACCACGACGACACTTCCTCCCCACCATTGCTCGCGGTGTTCATATTCAGGTTGCCTCCATGCCGCCAGCGTGTCGTCACCGCGCTCATCGACCGCGTCCTCGCCATGGACTTCATCAACGACAACACGGGCTGCTTCGCCAATGGAGGTAAGTTCCCCAAGAACGGCCGCGTCATCGAGTTCGGGAGCCTCCGCGTCTACTACGGCACCGTCCCCGAGCGCCAGTGCCTCTCGCCGGTGCTGGTGGCTCCGGACCCGCCAAGGTCTGCAGTTCGCAGCGGCCACGCCGCCGGCAGCGTCGAAGTGCTGGTGGTTGGCGCGGCTGACGCCGGCAAGGGAGCTGCGGCGGAAGGCGCTGGGGACGAAGTCCACGCGCACGGCCAAGCCGCCGACCGAGCGCGACCAGGAGGTTGCGGGTGCATCTGCAGCGCCACCGGAGACTCCTCTCCAAGCGGCCATGAACGTGCTGGCGACGCCCATCGCGCAGAACATCGATCCGGCAGCGGCTCAGGCGGAGCTGGAGGCACAACAACAGAAGCTGCTCTCCGCAGGCGCGGACATCATCCGGGCGCAGCGCGAGCTGAACCTAACCCTACGTGAGTATAACGCTGCCCATGGCTTTGCTTCTGTTAGCGCTCAGGCTGCCAGGATACCGGAAAACCGGCTTAGGGCTCGCAATCTAGATCAGGATCTGCGTAAGGAAGTTCTTGCCGGAAAAAGTACCTCTGCATCTTTGAGCATTGTAGAGAAACCTAAGTACAGTAGCCCGGATAAAACCATAAAAGCTGCTAGGGCTGTAGTAGAGCTGTGTGAATCACTTACCGGAGATGCTTTAGCAAAACAGCAGGATCGTGTTAGGGAGTTGCTTGACATGATTCAGGAACAAAATGCTGAGCTTGCTAAGGAAAACAAAGCTGCGGCTTCAAAATCTGTGCGTTCTACAAAGAATGCCGGAAGCAAGTCCCATGGGCAGGCATCGTCCCCCCATCCGGACAAGAGAAAAGAAAAAGAGGTGAATGCGCAGCAAATGACTGTGTACGATCCGGTACTTGCCGGAAAACAACAAGCCGGGCGACATGAGGCCGGTAGAAAAAGCCAAGGGGCAGGTCGCGGTTATGCCGGAAAAGGCTACGCCGGAAATGATTATGCCGCTAGAGAAGAAAGCGGGCAAAACTATCGTGCACCAAGAGCAGCCTATCTGAAGGAGGAAATGCCTCCGCCAAGGTACCGGCAGGCAAGGGCCGCGGTACCGGAACGTTATGATGAAGCTGATTCAGGAGCTGAGAGAATTGCAGCCTACCGGAACCCTTTGGGGCCACGACTAGGAGAAAGATGCCTACCAGAGGCCAGGGCTGGATAGAGTATACTTGTCTGAAATGATCGAGGCAGAAGGTCCTCCGGGTCCAAAGTGCTTTGGCCCACAGATCATGAAAGAGGAACCACCGGTTCACAACTTCATGTTGCCCGTGACACAAAAACATATGATGGCACCACTAAGCCGGAAGAATGGCTTGCGGATTACGTGACCGTAGTGTATGTTGCTGGTGGCGGAGGAACCGTTACAGGCGGAGGAAACCGGCGCTGGGCCATGAGAATCGTACCATCTTTCCTGGTAGGACCAGCATGCATCTTGTTAAACAACTTGTCGGCAGGAAACATAAATGGCTGGCTGGACTTTGAGGAAGCTTCCGTGAGCAACTTCAGAACACCTTGATGTCTACTCACACTTCTTTTCCTGTAGACAGTGTTGGGCCTCCAAGAGCAGAGGTTTGTAGAACAGCAGCAAGTTTCCCTTAAGTGAATCACCCAAGGTTTATCGAACTCAGGGAGGTAGAGGACAAAGATATCCCTCTCAAGCAACCCTGCAATCACGATACAAGAAGTCTCTTGTGTCCCCAACACACCTAATACACTTGTCAGATGTATATGTGCACTAGTTCGGCGAAGAGATAGTAAGATGCAGGTGGCATAGATGGTGATAATATTGCAGGAAGTAAAGATGCAGTAAAACAGTAAACAAACGGTGCTAGAAAATAGCTTGCTGGCGTGGGAGGCAATTCTCTGTGGTGTAAACAAGGCCTAGGGATCATACTTTCACTAGTGGACACTCTCAACATTGATCACATATTGAATAAACAAATACTACTTTCTCTACACTCTCTTGTTGGATGACAAACACCATTCATTGTGTCCCTCAAGCCGGAGTTAACAAGCTCCACAACATTCAGTGTTCATATTTAAGTAACCTTAGAGTGCATAATAGACCATTGCAATTATACCGAGTACTAACATAGCATGCACACTGTCACCATCAGGCTATGAAAGGGGGAATAGATCGCATCAATACTATCATAGTAATAGTTAACTTCATAATCTACAAGAGATCACAATCATAGCCTATGCCAAGTACTACATGATGCACACACTGTCACCATTACATCATGGAGGAGGAATAGAATACTTTAATAACATCACTAGAGTAGCACATAGATGATATTCAAATGGATCACAAGCCATCAGGTGACTCCTGGAATCCTGGGCAGCCTGCTGAGACTACTGAGGGCTGAGGTACATGAGAGAGATTGTAACCAAGAGCGCACTGCGCATGCCTCCGGGCTCGGGGAGAACCACTCCCTCCTCATCGCACAAGCAGCTGTCAAGGAGGCGGGTGTCGATGGAGATGCCCTTCCGGGGGCACCTCTGCCCCGGCGGGGTGCCGGAACAGAGACTTCTGTCCCCCGCATCTTGGCTTCGCGATGGCGGCGCTGGAAGGTTTCTCGTACCGTGGCTTGTCTGCCTCAAGTTTTAGGTCAGGGAGCTTTAAATAGGCGAAGAGTCGGAGTCGGAAGAGGGGGTCTGGAGGCTCCACACAACAGGGGGCGTTGCCCTCTGGTCGCGCCGCCACCATGTGTGGTGGCCCTGGGCCTCCCCTCTGGTCCCTCTTCGTGTTCTAGAAGCTTCGGGGAATTATAAGATCATGGGCCTTGATTTCCGTCCACCCCGAGAATATTTCCGTGTAAGATTTCTCTCAAACCAAAATAGCAAAAATGAACCGGCACCTCGGCATCTCGTCAATAGGTTAGTTCCTGGAAACGCATAATAATGACATATAATGTGTATAAAAACATGTGAGTATCATCATAAAAGTAGCATGGAACATAAGAAATTATAGATACGTTTGGAACGTATCAAGCATCCCCAAGCTTAGTTCCTACTCGCCCTCGGTAAACGATAACAAGAATAATTTCTGAAGTGACATGCTATCATAATCTTGATCATACTATTGTAAAGCATATGAGATGAATGCAACGATTCAAAGCAATGGTAAAGACAATGAGTAAACAACTGAACCATATAGCAAAGACTTTTCATGAATAGTACTTTCAAGACAAGCATCAATAAGACTTGCATAAGAGTTACTCATAAAGCAATAAATTCAAAGTAAATGCATTGAAGCAACACAAAGGAAGATATAAGTTTCAGTAGTTGCTTTCAACTTTAAACATGCATATCTCATGGATAATTGTCAACACAAAGTAATATAATAAGTGCAATAAGTAAACATGTAAGAATCAATGCACACGGTTATCACAAGTGTTTGCTTCTAAGATAGAAAGAAGTAGGTAAACTGACTCAACATAAAGTAAAAGAATGGCCCTTCGCAGAGGGAAGCATGGATTACTATTTTTGTGCTAGAGCTTTTCATTTGAAAACAAGAAACAATTTTGTCAACGGTAGTAATAAAGCATATGTGTTATGTATAAGATATCCTATAAGTTGCAAGCCTCATGGATAGTATACCAATAGTGCTCGCACCTTGTCCTAATTAGCTTGGATTAACATGGATTATCATTGCATATCATATGTTTCAACCAAGTGTCACAAAGGGGTACCTCTATGCCGCCTGTACAAAGGTCTAAGGAGAAAGCTCGCATTGGATTTCTCGCTTCTGATTATTCTCAACTTAGACATCCATACCGGGACAACATAGACAACAGATATAATGGACTCCTCTTTAATGCATAAGCATTCAACAAGAGATAATATTCTCATAAGAGATTGAGGATGAATGTCCAAACTGAAAACTTCCACCATGATTCATGGCTTTAGTTAGCGGCCCAACGTTCTTCTCTAACAATATGCATACTCAAACCATTTGATCATGAAAATCGCCCTTACTTCGGACAAGACGAACATGCATAGCAACTCACATGATATTCAACAAAGGTGTAATAGTTGGTGGCGTCCCCAGAAACATGGTTACCGCTCAACAAGCAACTTATTAGAAATAAGATACATAAGCTACATATTCAATACCACAATAATTTTTAAGGCTATTTTCCCATGAGCTATATATTGCAAAGACAAAGGATAGAATTTTTAAAGGTAGCACTCAAGTAATTTACTTTGGAATGGCAAGAAATACCATGTAGTAGGTAGGTATGGTGGATACAAATGGCATATAGCTGGCTCAAGGATTTGGATGCACGAAGAATTCCCTCTCAACATGTACAGGCTAGCAAGCAGTTGTTTCTGAAGCAAACTCAAGTATAAAAGGTGCAGCAAGACTCACATATGAACATATTGTAAGCATTATAAGACTTTACATTGTCTCCTTGTTGTTCAAACACCTCAACCAGAAAATATCTAGACTCTAGAGAAACTAATCATGCAAACCAAATTTTAACAAGCTCTATGTAGTTATTCATTAATGGGTACAAGGTACATGATGAAAGAGCTTAAACAAGATCTATATGAGCACAACAATCGCCAAGTATCACATTATTCAAGACATTATACCATTTACCACATGCGGCATTTTCCGTTTCCAACCATATAACAATGAATGAAATAGTCCAACTTTCGCAATGAACATTAAAGATGAAGCTAAGAACATATTTGTTCATACGAAAAAATGAGCGTGTCTCTCCCAAACAAAGAATGCTAAGATCCGATTTTATTCAAACAAAAACAAAAATAAAACAAAACAGACGCTCCAAGTAAAGCACATAAGATGACGGAATAAAAATATAGTTTCACTAGACAACCTGATAAGTTGTCGATGAAGAAGGGATGCCTTGGCATCCCCAAGCTTAGACGCTTGAGTCTTCTTAAAATATGCAGATGACATGGGGCATTGTCGAGGGTACTCGCAATGCCCTCCGGGATAGGGGCTTAGGCTGGGATGGAATCCCGCAAGCCGACACGAGACACCTGCCTGCACAAGCGGGGAGAGCAATTTACCCAGGTCGGGCCCTCGATGAGGTAAAACCCTTACGTCCCGCCTTTGCCTCTGTTTCTGATTATGATGATAATGGGTTACAATGGGGTGCCGAATAGTTCGGCGAGATCTCGTCGAGATGGCTATTGCTAAGGTGACCTAGCTATAAGCTTTTGCTGGCTAAGATTGCTAAGATTGATCGTGTGTCCCCCTTGGCAGCCCCTCTCCTGGCCTTTATATAGGAGGCTAGGTCTCAAGAGGTCTCACCGAGTACGACTAGGTTTACAGTAGTTTTAGATCCGATCTTTCCTTGTTCGATCGCTTCCTTGTCTTGCCCATCAAGGAACCTTCTGGTGCGCCGTCCTAGTGGCCCATCTCGCCTTCAGGTGTCTTCATGGGCCTTGATACGTCTCCGACGTATCGATAATTTCTTATGTTCCATGCCACATTATTGATGATATCTACATGTTTTATGCACACTTTATGTCATATTCATGCATTTTTCCGGAACTAACCGATTAACAAGATGCCGGCGCGCCTCGTTTTTCATTGTTTTTGGTTTCAGAAATTCTAGTAACGAAATATTCTCGGAATTGAATCGAAATCAACGCCCAGGTTCCTATTTTCACCGGAAGCATCCAGAACACGAGAGCCGCCAGAGGGGGGCCATGTGGGCCCCAGTAGGCTGCAGGGCGGTTCGGGCCCTGGCCGCGCCTCTATGGTGTCGCCGCCTCACGCCCCTCCGACCCGCCGCCCTATTTAAAGGTCCCTGACCTAAACTTCGACACGAAAAAGCCACGGTACGAGAAACCTCCGTGAGCCGCCGCCATCGCGGGCCAAGATCCGGGGGACAAATGAGTCATTGTTCCCAAGACGCCGCCGGGCGGGGAAGTGCCCCGAAGGCTCCTCCATCGACACCACCGCTCATCTCCATCAACGCTGGCTGCTCCCATGAGGAAGGAGTAGTTCTCCATCGAGGCCCGGGGCTGTACCGTAGCTATGTGGTTAATCTCTCCCCTATGTACTTCAATACAACAATCTCATGAGCTGCCTTACATGATTGAGATTCATATGATGATGCTTGTAATCTAGATGTCATTATGCTAGTCACGTGGGTTTTACTTATGTGATCTCCGGAGACTCCTTGTCCCACGTGTGTAAAGGACAGTCTGTGCACCATGTGGGTCTCTTAGGCTATATTTCACAGAATACTTATTCACTGTTATGAATGGCATAGGGAAGTGCTTATTTATATCTCTTTATGATTGGTAATGTGTTTTGTATCACAATTTATCTATGTGCTACTCTAGTGATGTTATTAAAGTAGTCTATTCCTCCTGCATGTGTAATGGTGACAGTGTGTGCATCCGTGTTAGTACTTGGCGTAGGCTATGATTGTGATCTCTTGTAGATTATGAAGTTAACTATTGCTATGATGGTATTGATGAGATCTATTCCTCCTGTGTGAAGGTGACAGTGTATGCTATGTTAGTACTTGGTTTAGCCGTGTTGATCTTTCATGCACTCTAAGGCTATTTAAATATGAATATTGAATATTGTGGAGCTTGTTAACTCCGGCATTGTGGTTCGTGTAATCCTACGCAATGGTGTTCATCATCCAACAAGAGGTAGAGTATGCATTTATCTATTCTGTTATGATCAAAGTTGAGAGTGTCCACTAGTGAAAGTCTATTCCTGTGCCTTGTTCCTAAATATCGCTATCGTCGCTTGTTTACCGTTTATCGTGTTACCGTTACCATATTACCACCATCAACTACACGCCAAGGAAGCTATTTTCTGGCGCCGTTACTACTGCTCATATTCATTCATACCACCCGTATTTCACTATCTCTTCGCCGAACTAGTGCACCTATTAGGTGTGTTGGGACACAAGAGACTTCTTGCTTTGTGGTTGCAAGGTTGCATGAGAGGGATATCTTTGACCTCTTCCTCCCTGAGTTCGATAAACCTTGGGTGATCCACTTAAGGGAAACTTGCTGCTGTTCTACAAACCTCTGCTCTTGGAGGCCCAACACTGTCTACATGCCGGGGAGGAAAGGTGAAAGGTACTCACACTCCGGATCTCGGCTACTAAGCTATTTTCGCCGTTGTAAGTACTCAAAGCTATTTCCTTTACATCCTGCAATTGCATCTTTTTGTTTCTGTTTACACTAGTTTGGCATAATGGACAAGAATGAGCTTTATTCTATTTCCCGATTTAAAACATGGATTGTTTGATGCGAAAATTAAAAAACCTATGAAATCTTATTTGCATGCTGGTAGTAATATTAGTATGAACGCTTTGAACACCATTGTTGATAATGATATAGAAATTTCTAAGCTTGGGGAAGCTGGTTTTCATGATCTTTTTAGTCCCCCAAGCATTGAGGAGAAAATTTTCTTGATGATACTTTGCCTCCTATTTATGATGATTATAATGATAGTGGTCTTTGGTGCCACCTACTATGGAGAGTAAATTTTGTTGTGATTATACTATGCCTCCTACACTTGATGAGAATAACAATGATAGCTACTTTGTTGACTTTGCTCCCCACTATAACTAATAAAATTGATTATGCTTATGTGGAGAGTAATAATTTTATGCATGAGACTCATGATAAGAATGCTTTATGTGATAGTTATATTGTTGAGTTTGCTCATGATGCTACCGAAAGTTATTATGAGAGAGGAAAATATGGTTGTAAAAATTTTCATGTTACTAAAACACCTCTCTATGTGCTGAAATTTTTGAAGTTATTACTTGTTTTATCTTCCTATGCTTGTCACTTGCTCTTCATGAACTTGTTTATTTACAAGATTCCTATGCATAGAAGCATGTTAGACTTAAATGTGTTTTGAATTTGCCTCTTGATGCTCTCTTTTACTTCAAATACTATTTCTTGCGAGTGCATCATTAAACCGCTGAGCCCATCTTAATGGCTATGAAGAAAGAACCTCTTGGGAGATAACCCATGTGTTTATTTTACTACAACACTTTTGTTGGAAGACCCCGGGTAGGGCAATGGACGCAGAACAGCCGGCTGGCCACCGGGCCGGCTCGCGGCAAAGGCCGGCTGAGGAGCAGCCGGCTGGCGCCGTGGCCGGCTGGTCCGGAAGCCGGCTGGCTCCAGGTCCTAGTCGGCCTGGCTACGGCCGCCAACGCTGTAGCTGGGCCGGCTTCTACAAGCCATATCCGACTGGGGGTTTGTACCTCAGACCGACTCGAGGCTGGCGAGTCTTGCACCGGAAGGAACTCGGGTTGGTGATCCGGGTTCCCAAAGTCCACGCTGACTTCATCTTCCGTAAAGCGGGGCACCGCGGGAGCACACAGTGCCACGCGCTCTGACAAGCCATCATGGCCTGGCGACGATCCGTACTGCTACGCGGGCCGACGGCGACAGTGGACACCTCTCCTCTCCATACCGCCGACCTTGGCAGCCGGATGGACAGTTATAAGGCCTCAACGGCTCCCGACGTCACCGCCGAAGGAGCGAGGCCGGAGCGCTGCCGGCCAAGAACTATAGGGTCTTATATGTAAAGTGCCGGTGCCTATATAAGCCGCGCTACCCTCTCGTGCAGGGGATCGATCATTCTCACTTCATTCCACCCTTAGCGCTGCCCTGTGAGAGAGACCATCGTCTCCCTTAGCCTCCCAGGAGCAGCCGGACACAGCTCTAGGAGCACCATTGTATTGTGTGATCATCATATACACTTAGCAGAGTAGAGGTTTTTACCTCCACCAGGCTCGAACCTGGGCAATGCCGCCGTGTTTCGGCTGCCAACCCGCATCTGGATACCGCCGTGAGATCCCTCAGGAACCACTTCGATTAGCCACCCTATGGCATATGCCGTGACGATACCACGACATTTGGCGCCCACCGTGGGGCCTTCAGCATCCTCGGCCGGTGTCTTCATCCGGACGGGCCTCACCATCACCACCGGCGAGCGAGTCGCTTCAGGCTTGATCTGGAGATTCGGCTCCCTCGACTGGCGTCAGCGACAACGCTGGCTGCTTCGCCGACCGGCCCTTCCCAGCCGGCGGCAGCGTCATCTCCTTCGGCGGCCACGACGTCTACGTCGCCACCGTCGCACCACCGCGCTATCCGCGCCAGATCCTGCGCTGCGCAAGCCCTCCTCCGCGAGCCGGCAGCAGCGCTCCCGCCAGCCCCGCCGTCGTGCAAGTCATGATGGCTGGCGAGGAACTCCCCTCCAAGTCCACGCGCGTTCGCGGCCCCGACCTGAGCGCAACGCCGGCGGGCATGCATCCGGCTCGGGCCCAAAGGCGCCTCCACCTCCATCCCGGCTGGACGAAGTCCGGACGAAGCTGAGCTCCCCGCTCACCGCAGGCGCCGACGCCGCCACCGTCGAGGCAGACCTGGAGGCGCACCGCGTGCTCCTCCTCAAGCAGACTGAGGAGCTGGCTGCTGCTAAGCGCCAGTGGGACATCACCCAGCGCGAGTACAACCGCGCCCACGGCCTCACCCCAGGCGGCGACAACCCCAGCCGAGCCGGCCAGATCCGCCGCAGAGGCCGCGACCTAGGCGCCGAGATCGACCGCGACGGCGCGGACGCGCCGGCTCCGTCAATGGAGCTGCCCATCTACAACACCCCCGACAAGAACATGCTCGCGGCCGAAGCCGCCGCAGAAGAGCTGCACCGCCTCGAAGGTGACGCGGGTGACTGAGTTGCTAAAGGCTGCCAACCGGCAGTCGAAAGACCCCAGGTACGCCCAAGACCCTAGAGCTTCTCACGCTCGTGGTGCCGCAGGCAACGCCAGGGACACGGCCGAGTCCACCTCCCCAGCACCAAGCCGGCGCAGCGACTCCCGCGCCACGCACGCAACGTCGAGCCGGCCGAGCCACCAACCAGGCGGCGGCAGCAGCCGCAGCCGGGCCCCATCGAGCCGGAACCAGGAGCAAGACTCCGAGCCTCGGCGCCCACACCGGCCGGCCCAGAGCCAGCGGCGCCGCCAGCTCGGCCCATACCCGGCTGGGCCCGCGCATCGAGCCGGCGACGCCCGAGATCGCCTCGACCGGCTGGTCGAATCCCGCATTGCGGAAGAGGAGGAGCCGGCCCCAAGTGCTTCGGGCCGCGGATCCTCAACGAGCCCATGATCGACGGCTTCCAGCTCCCCCGCGACACGCCCATGTACGACGGCACGGCCAAGCCGGAGGACTGGCTGCAGGACTACTCCACCGCAGTCGGCACGCCCGGTGGCAACAAGCGCCGGGCGGCACGGCCATTCTCCCCCCGATGCTAGTCGGCTCCGCCCCGCACCCGGCTCAACAACCTGCCAGCCGGCAGCATCAACGGCTGGCTGGACTTCGAGGAGGCCTTCATCAGCAACTTCACCGGCACCTATCGCCGGCCGGGTCGCCCTCAACAGCTTGAGATGTGCAAGCAGGGCCCGGACGAGACGGACCGCGCATACCTGACGCGCTGGTGCGAGATGCGCAACTCCTGCGAGGGTGTGCATGAGATCCAAGCCATCAGCTTCTTCATGGGAGGCTGCCGGCCCAACACCATGCTGTGGCACAAGCTACGCCGCAGCGACCCCAAGTCGATGGCCGCCTTGATGGCCATCGCCGACAAGTACGCGCTGGCTGAGGAAGCCGGCAAGGCGCCGGCTGATATTTCACCGGCCCCAGCAAGACGGGACAACAACAAGCCGGCTGAGCACAAGCCGGCCGAGGGCGGCTCGCATGGCAGCCGGCGGGATAACTACCGCGGCAAGCGGCACAGCGACCAGCCGGACCGCCGGTACGGTTCCGCCCATGTGGCAGCCGTGTCGGACCATGCGGCGGCTGGCGGCAGCCGGCGCCAGAAGCAAACAGACCGGCAATGGAAGCCGAAGTACACCTTCGAGCAGATGCTCGACTCGCCGTGCAAGTACCACAGCGGCAAGAACCCCTCCAACCACACCACCCGCGATTGCCACTTCATGAAGCGGCTGACAAGCGGCGAACCCCTCCCGCCCCCACCCCCGCCTCCTCCAGCCGGCGGGCCGGGTGGCCAAGGCGGCGCAGAGAACGCCAACCTCGAGCACCACGAGGCTAACCAAGTGCACCATGGCCGATATCTGGCCGAAGATGCTACCTACATCATCTTCACCTCCGAGCCCGAGGACAAGACGAGCCAGCAGAGCCGTTCCCTCGAGGTCAACGCGGTCATACCGCCGGTCCCCCAGTACCTAAACTGGTCAGAGCAGGCCATCACTTTTGATCGCCGCGACACGCCGGCTGTCCTGCCGAAGCCGGGCAGCTACGCCATGGTCCTCGACCCCACCATCGCCACAACCCGGCGCAGCGTGCGCTTTTCGCGCGTCCTCATCGACGGCGGAGCAGCATCAACATCCTCTACCGCGACACCGCCCGCAAGCTGGGCATCCAGGAGGCCGAGTTGCGCCCCACCCCCACCGTTTTCCATGGCATCGTGCCAGGCCACTGGCCGATCGGCCGGACCACGCTGGAGGTGATGTTCGGGAAGCCGGATCACTTCCGCACCGAGAGAATCGAGTTCGAGGTGGTGGACCTCGTGAGTCCCCCACGCGCTCCTGGGCCGGCCGGCCCTGACCAAGTTCATGGCGGTGCCCCACTATGGGTACCTGAAGATGAAGCTGCCTGGCCCAAAGGGGTCATCACCATAGCCGGCGACTACTGCTGCCCATGGACTGCACCGTAGCTCCGAAGATGGCCCGTACGCCGGGTCATCGCCACCGAGAAGGCCATCCACGACGCCGTCGCCTCGCCAAGGCCGCGTTGGTACGCATGCTGCCGCGCAGGCAACCCGGTCGAGTCACTCAAATGGGCCGACAACACCAAGAAGCTACTGGACCCGGCGCAGTCGGGACAAGCACGTCACCACCTGCGCTCGCTGAAGGCAGGGCCAGGAAAGCTTGTGCCCACCGCCCTTCCTCCGTGAGAACGGACATCTTCGCATGGACTCCAAGAGACATGCCGGGTGTGCCGAGGGAGTTGGCTGAGCACCACCTCCCCGTCAGGCCCGAAGCCAAGCCGGTGAAGCAGCCTCTCAGGCGCTTCGCCGAAGAACGAAGGAAGGCCATCGGTGAAGAAATCGCCCGGCTGCTCGCAGCCGGCTTCATCATGGAAGTGCTGCGGCCTGGTTGGCGAACCCGGTCCTGGTTTTGAAGAAGAACGGCTCCTGGCGCATGTGTATCGACTACACCAGCCTCAACAAGGCGTGCCCGAAGGACCCCTTCCCCCTGCCGCGCATAGATAAGTTATAGACTCGACTGCCGGCTGTGAACTGTTGTCTTTCCTAGATGCCTATTCAGGCTACCACCAGATTCCTTTGAATCCGGCTGATCAAATAAAGACTTCGTTCATTACCCCGTACGGGGCTTATTGCTACACGATATGCCGTTCGGCTTGAAAAATGCAGGCGCCACCTACCAAAGGTGCATGCAAAAATGCTTGCAGGATCAAATCGGCAGAAACGTTCACGCATATGTGGATGATGTCGTTGTAAAGACCAAGGAGACGACTACCCTCCTTGATGACCTGAGAGAAACCTTCACCAATCTGCGAAGATTTCGGATGAAGCTCAACCCGGCCAAGTGCACATTCGGCGTGCCGTGCCGGCTGGCCAGCTCCTTGGCTACCTCGTCTCTCAGCGAGGGATCGAAGCCAACCCGGAGAAGATCAGTGCCCTGGAGAAGATGGAACTGCCGAAGTGCCTCACCCAGCCCGAAGATGGAGATTCCGAAGCTCTAAAGTAAGACTGGCGGCAGCCGGCACGAGCCGACCGCCCCCAGCCCGAAGATGGAGATTTCGGGCATAGGGCAGGCCCGGCGGCAAATGGCAAGTAACCATCGCCCCACTCGAAGATGAGATTCCGGGTTTCTAGTAAGATCAAGGCCCGGCACGAGCCGACTGCCCCCAGCCCGAAGATGGAGATTTCGAAGGATAAAAGAAAAAGCCTGGCGGCAGCCGGCAAGAACCGACTGCCCCCAGCCCGAAGATGGAGATAGCGAAGAAATCAGAAGTTTCTGCCGCCGGCTGCCAACGAAAGCCGGCAGCCGACAGCCGAAAGCCGGCAAAGGGAAAGGAACATAGAGATGCACTCACCCGACAAGCCGCGATCAAGCGCGCCAATCTCGTCCGTCCAGCGCTTGGCGGTAGCCGTCAGCTCCGTGGACTTGGTGGTGACCTCCTCCTGAAGCGCGAGCCGCTGCTTCTCCACCTCCGTCAGCCGCCGGCTCAGATCATCCACCTTCTCCTTCTCCGCCGCCCTAAGGGAGGTGAGCTGGAGATGCCCTGTTTCAGCCTGCGCAGCCGCTCGCTCCCCCTCAGCCACCTGAGCTTGGCGGCTGGCAGCCCGGCCCGCCTCCTCGCCGGCGCACTGGCGCGAGTGCTCGGAGATCCGCCTCCAGCCGGGACCTTGGCGGCCTCAACTGCGAGGCAGCCGGAAAGAAACGTCAGCCAACGAAGACTAAAAAGAAAGAAGACATCGAGTCGGAAGAAGCAAGATCTTACCCTTGACGGCCTCCAGCTCACGAGCCAAGCCGGCCCGGTCCAGCTTGGCCTTGTGGTAGTGGGTCACGGCGCGGTTGTACAGAGCGGTGCGCCGATCCGCCACAGCCTAAGGAAAAAAGAAAAAGTTAGTCGATCAGGCGAAACCCGTGCCGGCTCCAAGCAGCCGGCCCATGCCTCGGAGGGCTACCAGGATGATAACCAAATCAAAAAACAGATGAAGCTTACCTTGCTGGCTTCCTCCACCTTGGCGAGGTTGGCCGCGGCCTCGGCAGCCCTAGCCTTGAGGTTGGCCTGCAGGCTGGAGAAGAACATCTCCACCGACGCTTGGCCGGGGTTCCCCTCCCGGCTGGTCACCTCGTAGGAGTCGGCGCGGAGCCACGCCTGCTCCATAGTGCCAGCCGAGCCAAGGCTGGAGTCGGAGGCGGACGGCACATGCAGAAGCATAGCGCCCTTGGCCACGTGCAGGCCCTGCTGCGGCGCCGATGGGGCTCCCGTCCTCACCAGCGCGCGCGAGTCGGCGCCCTCCGTGCGCGCCGGCTCATCCCTTGCCGGCTCCTGCCTGGCCGGCTCCTCCGTCGTCGGCTCCGGCGGTGGCGGCGCTCCGGGCGAAGCAGATGGCCCAGTCGGCGCAGCCGTCTCCGGCGCCTGAGGTGCCCCCTCCGGGCTTTCATCCAGCACCACCACGCTCGGCCCGGCTGCCGGCTCCGGCTCCAGGCGGCGCAGCCCTGCCGGCTCCGGCTCCGGTCGAAGGCGGCATGCCCCGGCCGGCCCCGGCGGCGGGTCCAGAAGACGAGTCCGGCGCGGGAACATGTCGTCCAGCGTCGCTGGCGCATCGGCTCGGCCCGCGTGCCGCGATCGGCGCTGAGGCCAGCGGCACGGCGAAGGAAGCGCCCTTGCGGGAGGCGGAGTACCCGCAGGCGGCGGCGGCGTAGGTGCGCGCGATGAAGGCTGCGGCGTCGACTCCCTCCTTTGTCGAAGAGGTGGCGACACGACGCGCGGAGTCTGCCGGGAGCCGCCGCCCTGGGCAAACTTGATGGGAGCCCTAGCCGAACAGATAAGGAAAAGATAAGCATAAAAAGCAAGGAAAGAAAAGGAATCAAACAAAAGAGAAAAGAGAACTCACCCGGCCTGCTCCGGAACCTTCTTCGGCTGCAGCCGGCGGAGCTTCTTCGCCTTCGCCTCCAAGGCGGCAGTAGAGCGGAGGTCGCCGGCTCGCTTCTTCCCCTTGGGCGCCGAAGTCGCCGTGGTGCTTGGCGGCCTCGCGCGCAGGGGCACGGCGGGGATTGGCCCCGTGGTGGACGTCGCCGGCTCCTCGTCCTCCTGCTGCTCCGGTGAAGGGGGCGGATTGTGCTCCCCCTGGCCGCCTACGTCGGGCGCCTGCAGCAGGTCGTCGTCGCCAGCCTGGTCGCCGGCTTGGTCAGCCGGATCGGCGTGATCCGGCGTCCATCTCCTCGTCGCCGGGTCGCCATCCTCGACGTTTTGGCGGGAGAAGAGCTAGAAAAAACATGAACATGACAAGCCGGAAGTCGGCAGAAGAAAGGAAGTCGGCCTCGCAGCCGCAAGCCGGAAGTCGGCGGAGACACAAAACTTACCAGCTCGGGCGGGTGGTCCTGTCGCGGGGCGCCGGCCCGTAGTTCCACTCCTGGCATGTTGGCCTTGGTGATGTTGTTCACCCGGCGGGCGACCTGGGCCTTGGAGAGCAGCGCCTTGGACGTCCGGTTCGGATCGAACCGCCGGACATGCCCGATTTTGTGGGTGCGCATTTGGAGCGGCAGCACCCGGCGCTCGGCGATGGTGCAGAGGAGGTCCTCGGCGGTCAGCCCGTTCGCGACGGCCGCCCCCAGGAAGTCCCAGAGCTGATTCACCTCAGCATCCGGATCCGTCGTGCGGGCGTTGTAGCTCCAGTTGATCCGGCCGACTGGAGGAACCGGGTTGAACTCCGGAAGGTTGATCCGGTCGACGAGCTGGCCCTCGTTGCGCACGTAGAAGAACGACATCTGCCAATTCTTCACCGAGTCAACGGTTGGAATCTTGGGGAAAGGCGTACGGCCGAGTGTAGATCGAGGCGGCGCCGCAGTCCGCAGGCGGCCCTCGGTGGTTTGCGCCTTGTGTAGAACAGCCGGCTCCAGAGTCGATATCCGGCCACAAGCCGGCGTAGGCCTCCATGAATGCCACATAGCAGCTGAGGAGGACGCAGGCGTTGGCCGGCAGATGGTGCGGCTGCAGGCCAAAGTTGTCGAGGAACCGCGGAAGAAGGTGGAAGCCGGCAGGCCCAGCCCGCGATCGAGGTGCGCGCCGAAGACGACGCGCTCGCCGGGCTGCGGCTCGGGCTCCATCTCCTCGCCGGGCGCCCGCGTGACCACCGACGACGGGATCCGGCGGAGGCGCACCAGCCGCTCGATGTCGTCCTCCCGCATGTACGAGCCCCTCCACGATCCGCTGGCGGAGGCCATCGTCGAGGAAGAAGAAGAAGATGACCACGAGAGGCGAAAGGGCGAGGAAGAGCCTTGCGACGGCGGCGGCGACGACGGCGGCTGAGGACGCCCCGTTGAAATGCGGGGCCCCGTGGCGCCGGCTCGACGGAGTAGCGGCGGCGGATCGGCGGAGCGCTCGCCGGAGTTCGCCAGCGGGAGGCGTTCGCCGGAGCAGCAATGAGCTCGAGCGCGAAGAAGAGAGCGAGAAGAGAAGGAGCGCGAGGAAGACGAAGTGAGGCAAGTGGCCGCCTCGGTACCCTCCCCCGCGGCATTTATAGCCGACCGCGGCGGGCGGTTAGCCTCCAAGTGGCGATCGTGGCCACGTCGCCCGGATCCTCTGCGCATTAACTTCCCCCACGACCGCTGCCGTTACTGGAAACCGCCACGTCGCCCACGACCGCATCAAATCCGGAGGGGACATTGATGTGACCAGACGAACCGGCGGCAGAGCCCAGGCGTCAGACCGGTCAAGTCGGGTGCAGGACCCGAGGCGGCGGAGACTCCGGCGCGCCGCAAGCCGGAGCCGGACAATAAGTTCAACTCGGACCAAAAGTCATCAGCAAGGCGGAGACGCCATCAAAACTTGCGAGAAAGCAAAAGCTGCATAAGTGTAAATAGCAGCCGGCTAGAAGCAGCCGGCAAGAACGAGCCGGATGAGGGCGCAGCCGGCTGAATGGAAATTCTCAGTCGGCCCCTCCAAGTGCCGCCAAGTATATTCGAGAAGCCAGGAAAACCTGCCTAGGTCCTTCTAAACGCAGGACCTTGCCAGCTTCGGGGGCTAATGTCGGGGGGAAGACCCCGGGTAGGAAATGGACGCAGAGCCGGCTCGCTGGCAAAGGCCGGCTGAGAGCAGCCGGCTGGCGCCGTGGCCGGCTGGTCCGGAAGCCGGCTGGCTCTGGGTCCTAGTCGGTCCGGCTACGGCCGCCAATGCTGTAGCTGGGCCGGCTTCTACAAGCCATATCCGACTGGGGTTTGTACCTCAGACCGACTCGAGGCTGGCGAGTCTTGCACTGGAAGGAACCGGGTTGGTGATCCGGGTTCCCAAAGTCCACGCTGACTTCATCTTCCGTAAAGCGCGGGGCACTGTGGAGCAATAGTGCCACGCGCCGGACAAGCCATCATGGCCTACGACGATCCTTACTGGCTACAGTGGCTGACAGCGACAGGGACACCTCCTCTCCATACCGCTGACCTTGGCAGCCGGATGGGACAGGCCATAAGGCCTCAACGGCTCCTGACGTCACCGCCTCGGGAAGGAGCGGCCGGAGCCGGCAAGTGGCCGTAAACTATAGGGTATTATATGTAAAGTGCGGTGCCTATATAAGCCGCGCTACCCCCTCTCGTGTAGGGGATCGATCATTCTCACTTCATTCCACCCTTAGCGCTGCCCTGTGAGAGAGACCATCGTCTCTTAGCCTCCCAGGAGCAGCCGGACACAGCTCTAGGAGCACCATTGTATTGTGTGATCATCATATACACTCTAGCAGGAGTAGAGGTTTTACCTCCATCGGAGGGCCTCGAACCGGTACGTCGCCGTGTCGCTCGTGCCGAACCCGCTTCCGGATACCGCCGTGAGATCCCTCAGGAACCACCTTCGATTAGCCACCCTATGGCATATGCCGTGACGATACCACGACACTTTGTTTTATATTTGTGTCTTGGAAGTTGTTACTACTGTAGCAACCTCTCCTTATCTTAGTTTTGTTGCATTGTTGTGCCAAGTAAAGTCTTTGATAGTAAGGTTCATACTAGATTTGGATTATACGCAGAAACAGATTTCTTGCTGTCACGAATCTGGGCCTAATTCTCTGTAGGTAACTCGAAAATTATGCCAATTTACGTGAGTGATCCTCAGATATGTACGCAACTTTCATTCAATTTAATTTGAGCATTTTCATTTGAGCAAGTCTGGTGCCCTTTTAAAATTCGTCTTTACGGACTGTTCTGTTTTGACAGATTCTGCCTTTTATTTCACATTGCTTCTTTCGCTGTGTTGGGTGGATTTCTTTGTTCCATTACCTTCCAGTAGCTTTGAGCAATGTCCAGAAGTGTTAAGAATGATTGTGTCACCACTGAACATGTGAGTTTTTGATTATGCACTAACCCTCTAATGAGTTTGTTTTGAGTTTGGTGTGGAGGAAGTTTTCAAGGGTCAAGAGAGGTGAGATACTATGATCAAGAAGAGTGAAAGCTCTAAGCTTGGGGATGCCCCGGTGGTTCACCCTCATATTCTAAGAAGACTAAGCTCTAAGCTTCTGGCATGCCCAAGGCATCCCCTTCTTCATCGACAACATTATCGGTTCCTCCCTGAAACTATATTTTATTCCATCACATCATATGTACTTTACTTGGAGCGTCTGTTTGTTTTTGTTTTTTGTTTTGTTTGAATAAAATGGATCCTAGCATTCACTTTGTGGGAGAGAGACACGCTCCGCTGTAGCATATGGACAAGTATGTCCTTAGGCTCTACTCATAGTATTCATGGCGAAGTTTCTTCTTGGTTAAATTGTTATATGGTTGGAATTGGAAAATACTACATGTAGTAATTCTAAAATGTCTTGGATAATTTGATACTTGGCAATTGTTGTGCTCATGTTTAAGCTCTTGCATCATATACCTTGCACCCATTAATGAAGAAACACTTAGAGCTTGCTAATTTGGTTTGCATATTTGGTTTCTCTAGAGTCTAGATAATATCTAGTATTGAGTTTTGAACAACAAGGAAGACGGTGTAGAGTCTTATAATGTTTACAATATGTCTTTTATGTGAGTTTTGCTGCAGTTCATCCTTGTGTTTGTTTCAAATAACCTTGCTAGCCTAAACCTTGTATCGAGAGGGAATACTTCTCATGCATCCAAAATCCTGAGCCAACCACTATGCCATTTGTGTCCACCATACCTACCTACTACATGGTATTTCTCCGCCATTCCAAAGTAAATTGCTTGAGTGCTACCTTTAAAATTCCATCATTCGCTTTTACAATATATAGCTCATGGGACAAATAGCTTAAAAACTATTTGGTATTGAATATGTACTTATGCACTTTATCTCTTATTAAGTTGCTTGTTGTGCGATAACAATGTTTCCGGGGACGCCATCAACTATTCTTTGTTGAATATCATGTGAGTTGCTATGCATGTCCGTCTTGGCTGAAGTAAGAGAGATTTACCACCTTAATGGTTGGAGCATGCATATTGTTAGAGAAGAACATTGGGCCGTTAACTAAAGCCATGAATCATGGTGAAGTTTCAGTTTTGGACATATATCCTCAATCTCATATGAGAATAATAATTGTTGCCACATGCTTACGCATTAAAGAGGAGTCCATTATCTGTTGTCCATGTTGTCCCGGTATGGATGTCTAAGTTGAGAATAATCAAAAGCGAGAAATCCAAAATGCGAGCTTCTCCTTAGACCTTGTACGTGCGGCATGGAGGTACCCCATTGTGACACTTGGTTAAAACATGTGTATTGCGATGATCCGGTAGTCCAAGCTAATTAGGACAAGGTGCGGGCACTATATATTATGCATGAGGCTTGCAACTTGTAAGATATAATTTACATAACTCATATGCTTTATTACTACCGTTGACCAAATTGTTTCATGTTTTCAAAATAAAAGCTCTAGCACAAATATAGCAATCGATGCTTTCCTCTTTGAAGGACCATTCTTTTACTCTTATGTTGAGTCACCACCTATCTCTCTCCACCTCAAGAAGCAAACACTTGTGTGAACTGTGCATTGATTCCTACATACGTGCATATTGCACTTGTTATATTACTCTATGTTGACAATTATCCATGAGACATGTTACAAGTTGAAAGCAATCGCTGAAACTTAATCTTCCTTTGTGTTGCTTCAATACCTTTACTTTGATTTATTGCTTTATGAGTTAACTCTTATGCAAGACTTATTGATGCTTGTCTTGAAGTACTATTCATGAAAAGTCTTTGCTTTATGATTCATTTGTTTACTCATGTCATTACCATTGTTTTGATCGCTACATTCATTACATATGTTTACAATATGATCAAGTTTATGATGGCATGTCACCTGAAATTATCTTTGTTATCGTTTACCTCGGGACGAGCAGAACTAAGCTTGGGGATGCTGATACGTCCGACGTATCGATAATTTCTTATGTTCCATGCCACATTATTGATGATATCTACATGTTTTATGCACAATTTATGTCATATTCGTGCATTTTCTGGAACTAACCGATTAACAAGATGCCGGCGCCTCGTTTTCCGCTGTTTTTGGTTTCAGAAATCCTAGTAACGAAATATTCTCGGAATTGGACGAAATCAACGCCCAGGTTCCTATTTTCACCGGAAGCATCCAGAACACCCGAGAGCAGAGGGGGGTCATGTGGGCCCCAGACGACAGGGTGGCGCGGCCTGGGCCCTGGCCGCGCCCCCCTATGGTGTCGCCGCCTCGTCGCCCCTCCGACTCCGCCTCTTCGCCTATTTAAAGGTCCCTGACCTAAAACTTCGAGACGAAAAAGCCACGGTACGAGAAACCTTCCAGAGCCGCCGCCATCGCGAAGCCAAGATCTGGGGGACAGGAGTCTCTGTTCCGGCACGCCGCCGGGACGGGGAAGTGCCCCCGGAAGGCTCCTCCATCGACACCACCGCCATCTCCATCAACGCCGTTGTCTCCCATGAGGAGGGAGTAGTTCTCCATCGAGGCTCGGGGCTGTACCGTAGCTATGTGGTTAATCTCTCTCCTATGTGCTTCAATACAATAATCTCATGAGCTGCCTTACATGATTGAGATTCATATGATGATGCTTGTAATCTAGATGTCATTATGCTAGTCAAGTGGGTTTTACTTATGTGATCTCCGGAGACTCCTTGTCCCACGTGTGTAAAGGTGACAGTGTGTGCACCGTGTGGGTCTCTTAGGCTATATTTCACAGAATACTTATTCACTGTTATGAATGGCGTAGTGAAGTGCTTATTTATATCTCTTTATGATTGCAATGTGTTTTGTATCACAATTTATCTATGTGCTACTCTAGTGATGTTATTAAAGTAGTTTTATTCCTCCCGCACGGTGTAATGGTGACAGTGTGTGCATCCGTGTTAGTACTTGGCGTAGGCTATGATTGTGATCTCTTGTAGATTATGAAGTTAACTATTGCTATGATGGTATTGATGTGATCTATTCCTCCTACATAGTGTGAAGGTGACAGTGTGCATGCTATGTTAGTACTTGGTTTAGTCGTGTTGATCTTTCATGCACTCTAAGGTTATTTAAATATGAACATTGAATATTGTGGAGCTTGTTAACTCCGGCATTGAGGGTTCGTGTAATCCTACGCAATGGTGTTCATCATCCAACAAGAGTGTAGAGTATGCATTTATCTATTCTGTATGTGATCAAAGTTGAGAGTGTCCACTAGTGAAAGTCTATTCCCTAGGCCTTGTTCCTAAATACTGCTATCGCTGCTTGTTTACTGTTTTACTGCGTTACTATTGCTACCATATTACCACCATCAACTACACGCCAGCAAGCTATTTTCTGGCGCCGTTACTACTGCTCATATTCATTCATACCACCTGTATTTCACTATCTCTTCGCGAACTAGTGCACCTATTAGGTGTGTTGGGGACACAAGAGACTTCTTGCTTTGTGGTTGCAAGGTTGCATGAGAGGGATATCTTGACCTCTTCCCCTGAGTTCGATAAACTTGTGGGTGATCACTTAAAGGAAACTTCTTCTACAAACCACTCTTGGAGGCCCAACCTGTCTACAAGAATGCCGTTCATGGGCCTCCAACTAGGAAATATAGGATAGGGCAATGTCGGTTACCCGAAGGATAGTGCCCACGTCAGTAGCCCCCGAGTGTCTAGCCGAAGATAGTTCGGGTAGAGACTAAAGATGTTCTTCTCCTTCATTGTCCTTGTTCATCTTGAATCTGCTCATTTGCGGGGGCTGCCTCCCGATGGGAGTAGCCCCGAGTCTAGGTACGAATGCTCGCATCCGTGCGTAGACTCAAGTTGTACCACTCGAATATGTTTTCTCTGCCGAGTTTTTCGCTCTTCATAGGTCATCCGATATATTTTTTTATGCAAAGGATAATGAGTAACGTGCCCAACTTGTTTGTGCCGATGGCAAAACAACGGCATTTGCCACGAATCAAGTCCTCGGCATGATCCTGGGTGCAAATCTATCGTGCATCACGTGCTCCCGATGGGAGTAATAGCCCCCGAGTGTCTGGCTGCGAGCGCTGCAACCGAGTGCTGACTCAAACCTTCTTCCTTCGACTGCTCATTCTGTCGAGTCTCATTTTATCGGGTGCGCGTCGCTCCCGATGGGAGTAGCCCCCAGTCTAGGTACGGATTCTTCCGGCGTAGACTCAAGTCCTTCATCCGATAACTTTTTTTTTCCTTCGAATGCTTCCAAATTATGACGTCATTGTTGACGTGTAACTGCTGTGGGCTGATTGACGGGTCCACATGACGGGCCCACCCTAGCTCTGCGCAGGCAGTGTTTAGGGCTTGACCAATGCACGCGTGGCGATCGAGGCGTCTCCTCGATTTTCGCACGATGTGGGAATAATGGGCCGCCGGTTCCACTCCTTCTTCAAGCGCCACGTGTACAGCCAGATCCGCTCCACCTCCCACGACGCCTGTGGAGTTATAGCCACGATCTCGCACAAATTCTTACGGCATAAATAGGGGGCCTCCTCTTTTTTACCTTTCACGCCTCTTTACTGCTCATCTTCCTCAAGCTCCCAGCCTCCCCTGCTCTCCTCAGAAGCTCTTCGCCATGGGCAAGAAGAAGAGCACCAGCACCTCTGACGCGGCAAAGTTAGCCGCGATTGGAGCGCCTCCGCCATTTCCAACCGCGACATCAACAAGCTGCGCGCCCTCGGCTTCATCTCCGCATCTGAGGATGACATTCGTCTTCCAGGTGCGGTTACTCGCCCAAAGCCCCCGAAGGGTTTCACCGTCATGTTTGTCGCTTTCCTGTTTCGTGGCCTTTCTCTTCCGGCTAACGAGTTTCTTTCCCTCCTTTTTTCTATGGGATTCAGCTCTGGCAACTGACCCCAAATTCCATCCTCCACCTTTCCATTTTTATCACCGTCTGCGAGGCCTTCCTCGGCATTGAGCCTCACTGGGGCCTTTGGAGGAAGATCTTTTATGTGAAGCGTCACAATGACAGCAATGGCCCCCCTGTCGTCGGTGGCGTCGGCTTCGTCGTCAGGAAGGAGGTCGACTACTTCGACTATCCGATGAAGGAATCCGTCCAAGGCTGGCGCAACAAGTGGTTCTACCTGCGAGATCCCGCTGTTCCTGGGCGGCGTTCAAATCTCCCTCCTTTTGACGATGTCTTGGTGGCTCACAAGAAGAAGTCTTGGAACAACGCCCTTTCTCCCGAAGAAAAGGCGACAGCCGATGAACTATTTGAGCAGATAGTCACTTTGAAGAATACAGGAGGCCTGACGATGTGCGGCACTGAAGTAGTTTCAGTGTTCCTACAACGTCGAGTGCAGCCGCTGATGTCTCGCCCTCACCAGTTGTGGCTTTTCACTGGCAAGAACGACAAGTCGAGGGTCAACTCTGCCGACCTATCGGCAGATGAGCTCCAGAACGAAGTTCGTCGCCTAACATGCCTCAGCACCAAGGACACCATTGTCTTGACATCGGCGCGCCCTCCTTATGATTTCAAGCATCTTCCGTCCGAGGTAACCTTATCGTTCTTCGTTTACTGTCATTACTTCTTCTTTCTGTTTGTGCCTTACACGTTTTCTATCCTTCTGCAGGCTCCTGCTGTCGCCCAATGTTATCCTCCCTCACCCAAGAGCGGAGTGGTACTAGAGGATGACGATGATGATTCGAGGGAACCGAGGATGTTCAACACGTTCTTGAGGACAGCGACGTCCAAGAGGAGGAAGCTGCCGAAGATGACGCCTTTCTCAAGAGCAGACGTCGTAAGCAGGTACATGATGATCTTATCACATCGGCTGAATCAAGTCCTAGAGGAGGAGATAATGATGCCGATGAAGCTGCTTCGCCTCCTCCTGCTAAGAATAGTTCAACAAGTTTCTTTGTGGACGAAGATGATCTGGACCTGTGAGCATCTATACTCTTTTTCTCGTTAGTTTATTTCCTGTCATCCTGCATGCTAACTGTGCACTGTACTTAAGCAGCTCTGATGATGACGATGTTCCTCTCGCGAAGAGGGCCAAGCTCGCTTCTAAGAGAACAGCATCGACTAAGGATCTAATCCTTCTCCCGCCAAGTCAACGCCTCCTACCAGGGCGGCCGTAGAGAAAATTCCGGTGTCGAAGGTTATTCCTCCCGGTGATTCCCCCTTCGTTGGCTTTCGCGACCACGTAAGTTTTTATGTTGTCTTGTTTTGCTAAATTTCTCTTTTTATCGACTGAATCTCCCTTCTTCATTGCCGCAGCCGATTTATGCCACAGTCGACGCTGTGGCAGATTTTGGTGAGCAGTTTACCCGACTGGAGGCTGAAAATGCCCAGCTTCGGAAGAGCGTCAAGACCTCGGCTGATCAGGTGTTAGAAGCCAACAGGTTTGCTTCCGACGCCAAGAACGAAAATGCCTCGCTGAAGAGAGAGCTGTCGAAGCTGAGGCAACAAATGAAGGACGAACAAGAAGCCAGGCGAGCGGCAGCGATCGCAGTCGATAAGAAGGAAGGCGTCCTCCGCGAATCCGTCAAGGATTTATTAGGTGAAAACCCACGGTATCCCGCTTTTTTATTGGTGATTCTTTATTGGTTACTGATATATCTTTCTTTCAGAGGCCGCCAATATAACTGTCAGCCGTCGTCATCAGCTTCGAGTGGACTCCACATCGATGCCTTGTCACTTGCCGCTGAGTCTAATGTCCAGGTCCTTGGACTACTGCAAAAGACCAAGGGAGCATTGTCGAGGCTATACTCGATGATCTTCCCGAAGATGAAGCAGGACAAGACTCTCGACGAGATGGCGGATGCTTTCCTCGTTGATCCTTCCGAGCCCGTGGAGGTATTAAACGCCGTAGCCGCTTGATTGGGGCGGTTCTTACTTTTCAGTTGCTTATGGGCCATGGGATGGGGTCAGAATTGGAGAGTTATCTAAGGCACTGCCTGTTGATGATGAAAATCATCTAGTCGACCTTGAGCCTTTCAAAAGATCGGCAATAACTTGCGCCAACCGGCTTCTGAAGTTGGTGGATGAAGCACAAGCCGAGCCTGCTCCTGAGTCAGCCCCTGGTTCAACGTCGGCTAATCCTTGAACTGTTATTTGATTTGTTGTACATAATATTTTCGTAAGTAGCTTTTTAAATTCGGCTCTGTTGCCCAAACATCCTTTTGTCTGTAAAATGCATGCTGAACGCTCCCGATGGGAGTTTTTATGTTAATGCTTGGTCTGAACTGGGACTGTGCAGATTCCTTCATCTTCTTCCCGTGCCGAGCTTTCTCCGAATTCTTCGAGTAATGACGAGTCAGGCCTTGTTCGTCGCTTACGTGATCAGGTGTCTTGTCTAAATAAAGACATTACTTCTCTTCGTGCGATGGCAGCCTTGGTGAAGAAAAGGGGAGAGATAGCGACTGCTGTCGAGCAATATGCTCTCGATGGTCTTCATGTTGCTACCGAAAGCTTGGGCTGTAAGTAGTAGCCTATCTTCCGATTTTTGGCATAGCTTGAATGTTCTTTTATCTGACATTCGTCCCTTTTCCAGTCGTAGCTTCGGATGCAGCTGAAGAGGACAGGAAGATTCATGAAGAGGTTGAGGCGATGACCGACGTTGCGCACCCAACGCATGGTTTATGGCTGCATCGTCCGAAGGCCGTCGTCATGGCGAAGTTTAAGTACCGGGTGATGAAGGCGCATTACTATTTTGATAAGTACTATGCTCATCTCACGATGGTTTGGAACACCTTGTTTCCTCTGGACCAGGCACCCGAAACTTTGTCTGGCTTGTTCACCCGATTCAAGTCTCCCGAAAGGATTCGGCAGTTGGTGCGGAAAGAACTTCTGGCTGGTGCTGAGCTTGCCTTTGCTTCAATATTGGCGTGCCATCCAACTCTAGACTTGGGAGCCGTAGCAAACACTGAGAGGAGATTTAGGCCAGTACTATGATGTTGCTAGAGGTTCTGCTTACACCGTTGTTTCTCGGATGGAATCATGCCTTGAAAAGGAACTGAAGGCCCACTGGGACCGGGGAACCCGATTATAAATGTAATAAACATGTATCTGCATAAGATTGTTTACTGCGTACGCTGCACGCTATGTTAGTTGGATTGATATTTTATTGTCGAGTGCGGCTGAGTGATCAGTTCAACCTGCTTTCTCGACGACTTCGTTGAATTTTATGCAATGTTATTGCGAAGTCGATATGTAATTTATTGAGAGCTTGGCTTCGTCACGCGGTGCACCGGTTTGAGCCTTATCTTGTGATAATGTAACCATCGACTGCAGCACTCGCGTATTTTTCGAGGCTTGGATTGGTTGTTTTTGTGTGTCATTAATCTTAGCTCTCGCTGAGAGTATTTAATTAATGACACTGTGTAAGCATATTGCTTTTGGGCCTGAGCTCCCGATGGGAGTTATAGCCGATGGTAGGGGCTCCAAACGTTATGTTCGGATGCCGAAGCCTGAAGCAAGAAAAAGAGACAATCTGATTAGATCTTTATTCATAATGTAAAAGCAACCTTATAGGCCGTTGACAAAACAATCGTGTCCTATGTATAGAACCGTCGCAATTGCGCGATGTTCCACGGATTCTCGACGTCTTTTCCTGAAGCTGGATTTTTGAGCCGATAGGCTCCTCCTGGTATCACTTCGGTGATGATGTATGGTCCTTCCCATGGGGATTCTAGCTTCAAGGGTCTTTTTTGCTTCAGCCGCAGTACCATATCCCCAACATTGCTTCGACTGCGTATTCGTCGGCTGTGGTAGTTTCTCAACGCTTGTAGAACAGCGTTTTCCTTAAGTGGATCACCCAAGGTTTATCGATCTCAGGGAGGAAGAGGTCAAAGATATCCCTCTCATGCAACCCTACAACCACAAAGCAAGAAGTCTCTTTGTGTCCCCAACACACCTAATAGGTGCACTAGTTCGGCGAAGAGATAGTGAAATACAGGTGGTATAAATAAGTATGAGCAAGGCAACGGCACGTAAAAAGTGCTTTGCCCAGACAAGAAACGCGTAGTAACGCAGCAAAGAGTAACGCAAAGAACATGAAACAAGCAGCGATAGCGTATTTAGGAACAAGGCCTAGGGATTAGACTTTCACTAGTGTACACTCTCAACTTTGATCACATAACAGAATAGATAAATGCATACTCTACACTCTCTTGTTGGATGATGAACACCACTAATTGCGTAGGATTACACGAACCCTCAAT
Source organism: Lolium multiflorum (assembly GCA_030979885.1). Lineage (NCBI taxonomy): Eukaryota > Viridiplantae > Streptophyta > Magnoliopsida > Poales > Poaceae > Lolium > Lolium multiflorum. The sequence goes on from CM061753.1 coordinate 105,492,660, forward strand.
GCCGGAGTTAACAAGCTCCACAATATTCAATGTTCATATTTAAATAACCTTAGAGTCCATGAAAGATCAACACAACTAAACCAAGTACTAACATAGCATGCACACTGTCACCTTCACACTATGTAGGAGGAATAGATCACATCAATACCATCATAGCAATAGTTAACTTCATAATCTACAAGAGATCATAATCATAGCCTACGCCAAGTACTAACACGGATGCACACACTGTCACCATTACACCGTGCTGGGAGGAATAAACTACTTTAATAACATCACTAGAGTAGCACATGGATAAATTGTGATACAAAACACATTGCAATCATAAAGGGATATAAATAAGCACTTCACTATGCCATTCATAACAGGGAATAAGTATTCTGTGAAATATAGCCTAAGAGACCCACACGGTGCACACACTGTCACCTTTACACACGTGGGACAAGGAGTCTCCGGAGATCACATAAGTAAAACCCACTTGACTAGCATAATGACATCACAAGCATCATCATATGAATCTCAATCATGTAAGGCAGCTCATGAGATTATTGTATTGAAGCACATAGGAGAGAGATTAACCACATAGCTACCGGTACAGCCCCGAGCCTCGATGGAGAACTACTCCCTCCTCATGGGAGACAGCAGCGTTGATGGAGATGGCGGTGGTGTCGATGGAGGAGCCTTCCGGGGACACTTCCCCGTCCCGGCGGCGTGCCGGAACAGAGACTCCCGTCCCCCCATCTTGGCTTCGCGATGGCGGCGGCTCTGGAATTTTCGTACCGTGGCTTTTCCGTATCGTGGTTTTAGGTCCAGGGGCTTTATATAGGCGAAGAGGCGGCGTCGTAAGGTCAAGGACACTATAGTGGGGGCGGGGCCCCCTTGCCGCGCTCGTCCTAGGGTTGGTGGGCCAGGCTCCTCTCTCGGCGGTTCTCGTGTGTTCTCGGATGCTTCCGGGCAAAATAGGAACTTGGGCGTTGATTTCGTCAATCCCGAGAATATTTCGTTACTAGGATTTCTCAAACCAAAAAGCAGAAACAGAATGGCACTTCGGCATCTTGTTAATATGTTAGTTCCAAGAGAATGCACGAATATGACATAAAGTGTGCATAAAACATGTAGATATCATCAGTAATGTGGCATGGAACATAAGAAATTATCGATACGTCAGAGACGTATCAGCATCCCAAGCTTAGTTCTGCTCGTCCCGAGCAGGTAAACGATTACAAAGATAATTTCTGGAGTGACATGCCATCATAACCTTGATCATATTGTAAACATATGTAATGAATGCAGCGATCAAAACAATGGTAATGACATGAGTAAACAACTGAATCATAAAGCAATGACTTTTCATGAATAACACTTTCAAGACAAGCATCAATAAGTCTTGCATAAAAGTTAACTCATAAAGCAATAATTCAAAGTAAAGGCATTGAAGCAACACAAAGGAAGATTAAGTTTCAGCGGTTGCTTTCAACTTATAACATGTTTATCTCATAGATAATTGTCAATGTAAAGTCATATAACAAGTGCAATATGCAAGTATGTAGGAATCAATGCACAGTTCACACAAGTGTTTGCTTCTTGAGGTGGAGAGAAATAGGTGAACTGACTCAACATAAAAGTAAAAGAATGGTCCTTCAAAGAGGAAAGCATCGATTGCTATATTTGTGCTAGAGCTTTTATTTTGAAAACATGAAACAATTTTGTCAACGGTAGTAATAAAGCATATGAATTATGTAAATTATATCTTACAAGTTGCAAGCCTCATGCATAGTATACTAATAGTGCCCGCACCTTGTCCTAATTAGCTTGGACTACCTGATCATCGCAATACACATGTTTTAACCAAGTGTCACAATGGGTACCTCCATGCCGCCTGTACAAAGGTCTAAGGAGAAAGCTCAGCATTTTGGATTTCTCGCTTTGATTATTCTCAACTTAGACATCCATACCGGGACAACATGGACACACAGATAATGGACTCCTCTTTAATGCATAAGCATGTGTCAACAATTAGTGTTCTCATATGAGATTGAGGATATATGTCCAAAACTGAAACTTCCACCATGAATCATGGCTTTAGTTAGCGGCCCAATGTTCTTCTCTAACAATATGCATGCTCCAACCATTAAGGTGGTAGATCTCTCTTACTTAAGACAAGACGGACATGCATAGTAACTCACATGATATTCAACAAAGAGTAGTTGATGGCGTCCCAGCAGCATGGTTATCGCACAACAAGCAACTTAATAAGAGATAAAGTGCATAAGTACATATTCAATACCACAATAGTTTTTAAGCTATTTGTCCCATGAGCTATATATTGCAAAGGCGAATGATGGAAATTTTAAAGGTAGCACTCAAGCAATTTACTTTGGAATAGCGGAGAAATACCATGTAGTAGGTAGGTATGGTGGACACAAATGGCATAGTGGTTGGCTCAAGGATTTTGGATGCATGAGAAGTATTCCCTCTCGATACAAGGTTTAGGCTAGCAAGGTTATTTGAAACAAACACAAGGATGAACGGTGCAGCAAAACTCACATAAAAGACATATTGTAAACATTATAAGACTCTACACCGTCTTCCTTGTTGTTCAAAACTCTTTACTAGAAATTATCTAGACCTTAGAGAGACCAATTATGCAAACCAAATTTATCAAGCTCTATGTATTTCTTCATTAATGGGTGCAAAGTATATGATGCAAGAGCTTAAACATGAGCACAACAATTGCCAAGTATCAAATTATCCAAGACATTTTATCAATTACTACATGTAGCATTTCCCAATTCCAACCATATAACAATTTAACGAAGCAGTTTCAACCTTCGCCATGAAAATTAAAGGCTAAGAACACATGTGTTCATAGGAACCAGCAGAGCGTGTCTCTCTCCCACGCAACATTTATTCAAACAAAAACAAAAACAAAACAAAAGCACACAGACGCTCCAAGTAAAGTACATAAGATGTGGCCGAATAAAAATATAGTTTCAAGAGAAGGAACCCGATAAGTTGTCGATGAAGAAGGGGATGCCTTGGGCATCCCCAAGCTTAGATGCTTGAGTCTTCTCGAAATATGCAGGGATGAACCACCGGGGCATCCCCAAGCTTAGACTCTTCACTCTTCTTGATCATAGTATATCATCCTCCTCTTGACCCTTGAAAACTTCCTCCACACCAAACTCGAAACAACTCATTAGAGGGTTAGTGCACAATAAAAATTAACATGTTAAGAGGTGACACAATCATTCTTAACACTTCTGGACATTGCATAAAGCTACTGGACATTAATGGATCAAAGAAATTCATCCAACCTAGCAAAAGAGGCAATGCGAAATAAAAGGCAGAATCTGTCAAAACAGAACAGTCCGTAAAGATGGATATTTTAAAATGGCACCAGACTTGCTCAAATGAAAATGCCCAAATTGAATGAAAGTTGCGTACATATCTGAGGATCACGCACGTAAATTGGCATATTTTTTTGAGCTACTGCAGAGAGGCAGGTCGAAATTCGTGACAGCAAAGAAATCTGTAACTGCGCAGTAATCCAAATCTAGTATCAACCTTACTATCAAAGACTTTACTTGGCACAACAATGCAATAAAATAAGATAATGAGAGGTTGCTACAGTAGTAACAACTTCCAAGACACAAATGTAAAATAGAGGTACTGTAGCAAAATAAACACATGGGTTATCTCCCAAGAAGTTCTTTCTTTATAGCCATTAAGATGGGCTCAGCAGTTTTAATGATGCACTCGCAAGAAATAGTATTTGAAGCAAAAGAGAGCATCAAGAGGCAAATTCAAAACACATTTAAGCCTAACCCACTTCCTATGCATAGGAATCTTGTAAATAAACAAGTTCATGAAGAGAAAAGTAACAAGCATAGGAAGATAAAACAAGTGTAGCTTCAAAAATTTCAGCACATAGAGAGGCATTTTAGTAACATGAAAATTTCTACAACCATATTTTCCTCTCTCATAATAACTTTCAGTAGCATCATGAGCAAACTCAACAATATAACTATCACATAAAGCATTCTTATCATGAGTCTCATGCATAAAATTATTACTACTCACAACATAAGCATAGTTATTCTTATTAATTGTAGTAGGAGCAAATTCAACAAAGTAGCTATCATTATTATTCTCATCATCAAATATAGGAGGAATAGTATAATCACAACAAAATTTACTCTCCATAGTAGGTGGCACCAAAAGACCACTATCATTATAATCATCATAAATAGGAGGCAAAGTATCATCAAAGAAAATTTTCTCCTCAATGCTTGGGGGACTAAAAAGATCATGAAAACCAGCTTCCCCAAGCTTAGAATTTTCTATATCATTATCAACAATGGTGTTCAAAGCGTTCATACTAATATTACTACCAGCATGCAAATAAGGTTCCATAGGTTTTTAATTTTCTATCAAACCATCCATGTCTTAAATCGGGAAATAGAATAAGAAGCTCATTGTCGTCCATTATGCCAAACTAGTGTAAACAAGAACAAAAAGATGCAATTGCAGGATCTAAAGGAAATAGCTTCGAGTACTTACAACAGCGAAAATAGCTTAGTAGCCGAGATCCGGAGTGTGAGTACCTTTTACCTTTCCTCCCCGGCAACGGCGCAGAAAATAGCTTGATGTCTACGGTGCTTCTATTCTTGTAGACAGTGTTGGGCCTCCAAGAGCAGAGGTTTGTAGAACAGCAGCAAGTTTCCCCTTAAGTGGATCACCCAAGGTTTATCGATCTCAGGGAGGAAGAGGTCAAAGATATCCCTCTCATGCAACCCTACAACCACAAAGCAAGAAGTCTCTTGTGTCCCCAACACACCTAATAGGTGCACTAGTTCGGCGAAGAGATAGTGAAATACATGTGGTATAAATAAGTATGAGCAGTGGCAACGGCACCAGAAAAGTGCTTTGCCCAGGACAAGAACAAGCAGTAGTAACGCAGCAGTAGTAACGCAGTAAAACAGTAAACAAGCAGCGATAGCAGTATTTAGGAACAAGGCCTAGGGATTAGACTTTCACTAGTGGACACTCTCAACTTTGATCACATAACAGAATAGATAAATGCATACTCTACACTCTTGTTGGATGATGAAACCACTAATTGCGTAGGATTACACGAACCCTCAATGCTGGAGTTAACAAGCTCCACAATATTCAATGTTCATATTTAAATAACCTTAGAGTGCATGACAGATCAACACAACTAAACCAAGTACTAACATAGCATCCACACTGTCACCTTCACACTATGTAGGAGGAATAGATCACATCAATACCATCATAGCAATAGTTAACTTCATAATCTACAAGAGATCATAATCATAGCCTACGCCAAGTACTAACACGGATGCACACACTGTCACCATTACACCGTGCAGGAGGAATAAACTACTTTAATAACATCACTAGAGTAGCACATGGATAAATTGTGATACAAAACACATTGCAATCATAAAGGGATATAAATAAGCACTTCACTATGCCATTCATAACAGTGAATAAGTATTCTGGGAAATATAGCCTAAGAGACCCACACGGTGCACACACTGTCACCTTTACACACGTGGGACAAGGAGTCTCCGGAGATCACATAAGTAAAACCCACTTGACTAGCACAATGACATCTAGATTACAAGCATCATCATATGAATCTCAATCATGTAAGGCAGCTCATGAGATTATTGTATTAAAGCACATAGGAGAGATTAACCACATAGCTACCGGTACAGCCCCGAGCCTCGATGGAGAACTACCTCCTCATGGGAGACAGCGCAGCGTTGATGGAGATGGCGGTGGTGTCGATGGAGGAGCCTTCCGGGGCACTTCCCCGTCCGGCGGCGTGCCGAACAGAGACTCCTGTCCCCGATCTTGCTTCGCGATGGAGGCGGCTGGAAGGTTTCTGCATCGTGGGCTTTTCCTATCGGGTTTTAGGTCCAGGGGCTTTATATAGGCGAAGAGGCGGCGTCGGAAGGTCGAATACCGACACTATAGGGGGCGCGGGCCCCCTTGGCCGGCGCTCGGCCTAGGGTTTGGTGGGCCCGTGCCCCCTCTCCGGCGGGTTCTCGTGTGTCTCTGGATGCTTCCGGGCAAAATAGGAACCCGGGCGTTGATTTCGTCTCAATTCCGAGAAATTTCGTTACTAGGATTTCGAAACCAAAAAATGCGAAACAGCAACTGGCACTTCGGCATCTTGTTAATAGGTTAGTTCCAGAGAATGCACGAATATGACATAAAGTGTGCATAAAACATGTAGATATCATCAATAATGTGGCATGGAACATAAGAAATTATCGATACGTCGGATACGTATCACATATCCCCAACATTGAAACTTCGACTGCGTATTCGTCGGCTGTGGTAGTTTCTCAGCGCTTGCTGGTACACTGTTGTTCTTGCCAAGGCGATATCTCGTGCTTCGTCAAGGAGATCGAAACATCTTGTAGTGCGATGTTGGAGGAGGACTCGTGTATGCTGTCACTCGAGGCGCTTCAAAACGTCGGGCTGCAAGACGACTGCTTCGGCTCCGTGCACCAAGAAGAATGGAGTATATTGAGTCGACCTATTGGGTGTAGTACGCAAACTCCAGAGTACAGATGGTAACTCTTCGACCCAGGCTCCGGCTGCGCCTTTAAGGCGTTTCTTGAGGCCATCTCCTATTAGACCATTGATCCTTTCCACCTGGCCGTTGGTCTGGGGGTGAGAGACTGATGCGAATTTCAATTTGATTCCTCCATCATCACAAAATTTCCTGAACTCCTCGGAATCAAAATTGGAGCCGTTGTCTGTGACGATGCTGTGGGGCATACCGAATCGACAAGTTATTCCCTTGAAGAATTGAACCGCTGTTTCAGCTTTTTGGTTTCGCACAGGTACTGCCTCGATCCACTTAGTGAATTTGTCGACTGCAACCAACAAGTACGTGTGTCCTCCGGGTGACGATCTTGGCAGCGGCCCAACTTGATCGAGTCCCCATTGAGCGAAAGGCCATGCCAAGGGTATTGTCATTAGGTCCGTTGCAGGAGCGTGTGGTTTTGGTGAAAAACGTTGGCAGGGATCGCACTTCATGACTAGATCCCTAGCATCCGACGCTGCCGTTGGCCAGTAAAATCCTGCCCTAAAGGCTTTTGCCACAAGGGCCCTGCTCCCTGCGTGATGTCCGCAGGTTCCTTCGTGTATCTCGCGCAACAGTGCTTTTCCATCGTCAATGGCGATGCACCTTTGGAAGATCCCTGAGATGCTACGCTTGTAAAGCTCACCATTTATCACGGTGAAGGCCTTTGAGCGTCTGACGATTCGTCTAGCTTCCACAGATCCTCTGGTAACTCCTGCTTCGTTAGATACGCTAGGAACGGCTTGGTCCATAGTGGCTCGAGGAGGAGGACTTGTTCGGCAGGAGGAGTTGGAGATTCTTCAGCCGAAGGAGTTTGCCTTGAGCTTCTGATTCATCGATGACTTTGGAGGTGCCGACGTTTCTCTTTTATCGATCGTTGAGTGATCACTTCGTAAAACACTCCGTCTGGGATGGGGGAGCATGTGGACCCGATGTTTGCCAAAGTGTCGGCTTCCTCATTACTGGCTCTGCCGATATGTTTGAGCTCGCATCCTTCGAATTTAGCTTCCATATTCTGATACAGCCGCTGGTAGGCGATCATGTTGTCGCTGACTGCGTCGCATAGGTTCATCGACTGCTGCACCACCAAGTTTGAGTCTCCGTAGATCTCCAGACGAGTAGCACCACACGCCTTTGCCATTTTCATTCCGTGCAACAGCGCTTCGTATTCTGCTTCATTGTTTGTCGGCAGAGAGAAATTCATACGTAGTATGTACTTCATCTTATCTCCCTGCGGTGATATCAGCACCACTCCTGCTCCTGCACCTGTGCTTCGTTTTGACCCGTCGAAGTACATTATCCATGATCCCGACATGTCGGGTGCTGCTGGTGTCTGGGATTGGATCCAATCTGCCACGAAGTCTGGGAGGATTTGGGATTTTATCGCCGTTCGATTAACGTAAGTTATGTCATGTGGCGCTAGTTCAATAGCCCATTGGGATACTCGACCCGTGGCTTCCGGATTGGTCATTATGCTCTTCAGGGGTGCTTCTTACAACTTTGATCGGGTGCTCCGTGAAGTAGTGCCTCAGCTTGCGAGCCGACCTCCATACTGCATATGCCAACTTCTGGTGATGAGGATACCTCTGTCTTGCGGGGGTAAGTACTTCACTGAGGTAGTAAACGGGCCTCTGCACACCATGAACTCTCCCTGCTTCCTCTCGTTCGACGACTAAAACGCTGCTGAAGACTTGTGCTGTTGCAGCTATGTACATGAGCAACGTCTCCTTCTCGCGCGGAGTCACGAGCACTGGGGAGGTCGATAAGATTTTCTTCAAGTTGTCGAAGGATTCCTGTGCCTCCTTTGTCCACTCGAATTTTTCCGATTTTTTCATCAGGTTGTAGAAGGGCAAAGCTTTCTCCCCTAGCTTTGCAATGAACCTGCTGAGTGCTGCTAGCCGGCCTGCCAACTGCTGCACTTGGTGCAGATTCTTTGGCGGCTCCATATCAAGAATAGCTTTGATCTTTAAGGGATTGGCTTCGATTCCTCTGGCTGATATGAAGTACCCAAGTACTTGTCCTCCCGGCACTCCGAAGAAGCATTTTTTGGGATTCAACTTGATTTTGTATCTGTCCAGATTGTCGAAGGTTTCCCGTAAGTCATCGATGAGTGTGGCTGCGTGCTTCGTTTTCACCACGATGTCGTCGATGTAAACTTCAATATTTCTTCCAATCTGCTCCGCAAGGCAAGCTTGCATGCAGCGTTGGTAAGTAGCTCCTGCATTTTTCAACCCGAAGGTCATGACGTTGTAACAGAAAATTCCGTGCGGGGTGATGAACGTGGTTAGCTCCTGGTCTTCCTTCTTCAGCTTGATCTGATTGTACCCGGAGTATGCATCGAGGAAAGAGAGACGGTCGCACCCGGCCGTGGAGTCGACTATCTGGTCTATTCGAGGCAATGGGAAATGATCTTTCGGGCAATGTTTGTTAAGGCTGGTGTAATCGATGCACATGCGGAGGGCGGTTGTGTCCTTTTTTGGCACCATGACGGGATTGGCCACCCACTCAGATTCCTTAAGCTCCCGAATGAATCCTGCCTTACGGAGTCGATTGACTTCCTCGCCGATTGCTCTCCTCTTTGGTTCGGAAAATCGGCGCATTGACTGCTGCACTGGTTTGGCTGTCGGGTCAACATTTAGGGCGTGCTCAGCGAGTTCCCTGGGGATACCTGGCATGTCGGATGGTTCCCATGCAAATATCTCCCAGCGCGAGGAACTCGATGAGCGCCGCTTTCCTATGCGTCGATGAGGTCAGCGAAGTATTGACCGCCTTCTTCGGATCAGTAGGGTGCACCTGCAGCTTCTTAGTTTCCTTTGCAGCATCAAACTCATCGGATCTTACGTTTCGACTGTCGGCTGGTGGTTGTGTGTGGTCTGTGATGGTATTGATCGCGTTGAGTTCTTCTTTTGCTCCAAACTTCGAAGCGATCTTCTGGAATTCCCTGTCGCAGTTGTCTGATCGAGCGAAGCTGCCGTGAACGGTTATTGGGGTTCCGTTGTTGCCTGGCATCTTCAGTTTTAGGTATGCATAATGAGGCACGGCCATGAATTTAGCAAACGCAGGTCTGCCGAGGATGGCGTGGTACTGAGATTCCCAGTCGACTACCTCGAACTAGATCTTTTCTTTCCTGAAATTACTGGGCGTGCCGAAGACTACGTCCAATGATGTTTTGCCTAGCGAGTAAGCGGGTCGGGTCGGTATAATGCCGTGGAACCCTGTATTAGATTCTTTTAGCATGTCGACTTTTAAACCCATTGCTCTCATTGTGCTGGCGAATAGCAGGTTCAAGCCGCTTCCTCCGTCCATGAATACTTTGCTCATTTGTACCCTCCAATCTGTGCTCCAGGACAAGGGCCGCGTGACCGGGCCTTGGAACAACTTCGGGTGATCTGTCCTGCTGAAGGTGATGCTTTGTTCCGACCAGTCGATGAAATCCGGCGTGTCAACCATGGCGACTTCCGCGTATTTTACTTCTCGGGAGAACTTTTTGATTTCTCTTTTCGAAAAGCTGGTTTTGTGGATCATGCTGATTTGTCCACGTAGTGCTGGGAATACCTCGACTGGTTCATATTCATCTTTTTCCATAGGCTCGTATGGTTCTGGTACATATGGTTCACAAATGGTCGTAGGACCTTGCCTTCTCCTCCATCATGCGAACTCTTGACATAGCTTCGGCTCTAAGATCATCACAGAACTGTCGAATCTCTATGAAGTGTCGGCAGTTCCTCAACAAATGGCTGGACTTCTCCCGACCATCCTTTGGATCAAAGTATAAGTGGAGGTAACATGGCACCTCGAGTTGCTCTGAAAGATACGGAGAACGGGTGCGGTCCTCTGCCGATGTGTCGTGGCATCTTTGCTCGAAGCATCGAGATGAACTGCTCGCTTCCTTCCTCCTCACGGTGTGAGCTTCTTCGTCTCTTCCTTTGTCCAGCCGTGGTGTCGAGATTCCCTCGGTCGCTCCCTTGTATGCTTCGGGTGAAATTTTAGAGTTGTCGCTGAATGGGCACCCTGAGGTGCGGCCTTTGAGTCGGACGCGCCGGCCTTAGGGAGGCGAAGGAAACCTCCCGAGTCTGTGACGGTGGACGCCGCCAACAGCCTCCGTGTCATGAGATGATGCCATAGAGTTTGGGTGAAGTACTTGCGGCGCGGCACGAACTCGAAGGACCCGCAGCGGATCGGATCTGCTGACTGCTGGTGTTGGTGATTCGAGTAGAACGCCGCGGACGTGGACTGGTACTGCCGATGACTTGCCTTGTGCCGACAGGTTCCCACAGACGGCGCCAATTGTCGAGGGTACTCCTCGCAATCCGATAGGGGCTTAGGGTTGATGGAATCCTGCAAGCTGACACGAGACATCGGTTCACAGACAAGCGGGGAGAGCGATTTACCCAGGTTCGGGGCCCTCGATGAGGTAAAACCCTTACGTCCTGTCTGTCTGTTCTTGATTATGATGATGATGGGTTACAATGGGGTGCCGAATAGTTCGGCTGAGATCTCGTCGAGATGGCTATTGCTAAGGTGACCTAGCTCTAAGCTTTTGCTGGCTAAGATTGCTAAGATTGATCGTGTCCCTCGGCAGCCCCTCTCCTGGCCTTTATATAGGAGGCCAGGTCTCAAGAGGTCTCACCGAGTACGACTAGGTTTACAGTAGTTTTAGATCCGATCTTTCCTTGTTCGATCGCTTCCTTGTCTTGCCCGTCAAGGAACCTTCTGGTGCGCCGTCCTAGTGGCCCATCTCGCCTTCAGGTGTCTTCATGGGCCTCCAATTAGTCAATACAGGATAGGGTAATGTGGGTTACCCGAAGGGTAGTGCCCACGTCAGCATCCCCAAGATTTGACTTTTCACTCTTCTTGATCATATTGTATCATCCTCCTCTCTTGACCCTTGAAAACTTCCTCCACACCAAACTCGAAACAAACTCATTAGAGGGTCAGTGCATAATTCATATATTCAGAGGTGACATAATCATTCTTAACACTTCTGGACATTGCACAAAGCTACTGAAAGTTAATGGAACAAAGAAATCCATCAAACATAGCAAAACAAGCAATGCGAAATAAAAGGCAGAATCTGTCAAAACAGAACAGTTCGTAAAGACGAATTTAAAGTGGCACCAGACTTGCTCAGATGAAAATGCCCAAATTGAATGAAAGTTGCGTACATATCTGAGGATCACGCACGTAAATTGGCAGATTTTTTTGAATTTTCTACAGGGACTACTGCTCAAATTCGTGACAGCAAGAAATCTGTTCCTGCGCAGTAATCCAAATCTAGTATTGGCTTTACTATCAAAGACTTTACTTGGCACAACAATGCAATAAAATAAAGATAAGGAGAGGTTGCTACAGTAGTAAACAACTTCCAAGACTCAAATATAAAATAAAGTGCAGAAGTAAAATAATGGGTTTTCTCCTATAAGCGCTTTTCTTTAACGCCTTTCAGCTAGGCGCAGAAAGTGTGTATCAAGTATTATCAAGAGATGAAGCATCAACATAGGTGTTGGGAGTTTTCTCAACTATGCATTTTATCTTATCTATGTGAGTTTCAGAGGCTCCCTTTTCATTATTCTTAGGCTTGCTATCCTCGTCAAACAAATTTTCAGGAACAAGCCAACCATAGTTATTTTCTAGAGCTTCATTCATTCCTAGGAGCTTACAAGGTATTGTTGTCTTAATCTCCCCACCATCATTAATATTATTAGTGTACCTTACTCTCTCTATGTACATCTTTTCAAGGATACTAACAAAATTGGTAAAAGAGCCAAGCATATTATATTTAATAAAGACCTTTCTAGCCTCTCTTGCTACACCACCAAATTCTTTAAGAAGGGTTTCTAAAACAAAATCTTTCTTTTCTCCCTCTTCCATATCACCGAGTGTAAGAAACATGTGTTGGATTATAGGATTGAGATTAACAAATTTAGTTTCCAACATGCGAACTAAAGAAGCAGCAGGAATTTCATAAGTAGGAGCAAGTTCTACCAAGTGTCTATCTGCAAAATCTTCAGCGGTACTAACATGAGTGAAAAAGTCTTCTATATTATCTCTCCCAATTATAGACCCTCGTCCTACCGGTATGTCTTTCAGAGTGAACTTAGGAGGAAACATGATGAAATAAACTAAAGGTAAATAAAGTAAATGCAAGTAACTAATTTTTTTGTGTTTTTGATATAGAGAACAAGACGGTAAATAAAGTAAAACTAGCAACTAATTTTTTTGTGTTTTGATATAATGCAGCAAACAAAGAAGTAAATAAAGTAAAGTAAAGCAAGACAAAAACAAAGTAAAGAGATTGGAAGTGGAGACTCCCCTTGCAGCGTGTCTTGATCTCCCGGCAACGGCGCCAGAAAAAGAGCTTGATGCGTGCAGTCGACACGTCCGTTGGGAACCCCAAGAGGAAGGTGTGATGCGTACAGCAGCAAGTTTTCCCTCAAAGAAACCAAGGTTTATCGAACCAGAGGAGCCAAGAAGCACGTTGAAGGTTGATGGCGGAGGAGTGTAGTGCGGCGCAACAGGGGATTCCGGGCCAACGTGGAACTCCTGCACAACACAATCACAACTTTGCCCCAACGTAACAGTGAGGTTGTCAATCTCATCGGCTTGCTATAAACAAAGGATTAGATGTATAGTGTGGATGATGATGATTGTTTGCGAAGAACAGTAAAGAACAATTGCAGTAGATTGTATTTCAGATGTAAAGAATAGGACCGGGGTCCACAGTTCACTAGTGGTGTCTCTCCCATAAGATAAAGATGTTGGGTGAACAAATTACAGTTGGGCAATTGACAAATAAAGAAGGCATAACAATGCACATACATATATCATGATGAGTACTATGAGATTTAATCGGGGCATTACGACAAAGTACATAGACCGCTATCCAGCATGCATCTGCCCTAAAAGTCCATCTTCAGGTTATCATCCGAACCCCTCCGGTATTAAGTTGTAAACAACAGACAATTGCATTAAGTATGGTGCGTAATGTAATCAACACAAATATCCTTAGACAAAGCATCGATGTTGTATCCCTAGTGGCAACAACACATCCACAACCTTAGAACTTTCTGTCACTGTCCCAGATTTAATGGAGGCATGAACCCACTATCGAGCATAAATACTCCCTCTTGGAGTCACAAGTATCAACTTGGCCAGAGCCTCTACTAGCAACGGAGAGCATGCAAGAACATAAATAACATATATGATAGATTGATAATCAACTTGACATAGTATTCAATATTCATCGGATCCCAACAAACACAACATGTAGGATTACAAATAGATGATCTTGATCATGATAGGCAGCTCACAAGATCTAACATGATAGCACAATGAGGAGAAGACAACCATCTAGCTACTGCTATGGACCCATAGTCCAGGGGTGAACTACTCACACATCGATCCGGAGGCGATCATGGCGATGAAGAGACCTCCGGGAGATGATTCCCCTCTCCGGCAGGGTGCCGGAGGCGATCTCCTGAATCCCCCGAGATGGGATTGGCGGCGGCGTCTCTGGAAGGTTTTCCGTATCGTGGCTCTCGGTACGGGGGTTTCGCGACGAAGACCTTAAGTAGGCGGAAGGGCAGGTCGGAGGCCACGGGGCCATGGGCCGCGCGGGCCCCTGTTGGCGCGCCGCCCTATTGTGGCGGCGCCTCGTGGCCCCACTTTGTCTCTCCCTCGGACTTCTGGAAGCTTCGTGGAAAAATAGGACCCTGGGCGTTGATTTCGTCCAATTCCGAGAATATTTCCTTACTAGGATTTCTGAAACCAAAAACAGTGACAACAGGGCTCTTCGGCATCTCGTCAATAGGTTAGTGCCAGAAAATGCATAAATATGACATATAATGTGTATAAAACATGTGAGTATCATCATAAAAGTAGCATGGAACGTAAGAAATTATAGATACGTTTGGGACGTATCACACTATCATTATAATCATCATAAATAGGAGGCAAAGTATCATCAAAGAAAATTTTCTCCTCAATGCTTGGGGGACTAAAAATATCATGCTCATCAAAACCAGCTTCCCCAAGCTTAGAACTTTCTATATCATTATCAACAATGGTGTTCAAAGCGTTCATACTAATATTACTACTAGCATGCAAATAAGGTTCCATAGGTTTTTTAATTTTCGCATCAAACAATCCATGTCTTAACTCAGGAAATAGTTTAAAAAGCTCACAGTTGTTTTCCATTATGCCTTACTAGTGTTTAACAAGAAACAAAAAGATGCAATTGCAGGATCTAAAGGAAATAGCTTCGAGCACTCACACACCGGCAATAGTGCTAGGAAATAGCTTAATAGTCGGAGGATGTGAATACCTTTTACCTTACCTCCCCGGCAACGGCGCTAGAAAATAGCTTGATGTCTACTCACACTTCTTTTCCTGTAGACAGTGTTGGGCCTCCAAGAGCAGAGGTTTGTAGAACAGCAGCAAGTTTTCCTTAAGTGAATCACCCAAGGTTTATCGAACTCAGGGAGGTAGAGGACAAAGATATCCCTCTCAAGCAACCCTGCAATCACGATACAAGAAGTCTCTTGTGTCCCCAACACAACTAATACACTTGTCGGATGTATAGGTGCACTAGTTCGACGAAGAGATAGTAAAACACAGGTGGTATAGATGGTGATAATATTGCGAAGTAAAGATGCAGAAAAAACAGTAAACAAACGGTGCAGAAAATAGCTTGCTGGCGTGGGAGGCAATTCTCTGTGGTGTAAACAAGGCCTAGGGATCATACTTTCACTAGTGGACACTCTCAACATTGATCACATAACTGAATAAACAAATACTACTTTCTCTACACTCTCTTGTTGGATGACAAACACCATTCATTGTGTAGGGCTACAAGAGCCCCTCAAGCCGGAGTTAACAAGCTCCACAACATTCGGTGTTCATATTTAAGTAACCTTAGAGTGCATAATAGACCATTGCAATTATACCGAGTACTAACATAGCATGCACACTGTCACCGTCAGGCTATGAAAGGGGGAATAGATCGCATCAATACTATCATAGTAATAGTTAACTTCATAATCTACAAGAGATCACAATCATAGCTGATACGTCTCCGACGTATCGATAATTTCTTATGTTCTATGCCATATTATTGATGATACCTACATGTTTTATGCACACTTTATGTCATATTCGTGCATTTTCTGGAACTAACCTATTAACAAGATGCCGAAGAGCCAGTTGCTGTTTTCTGTTGTTTTTGGTTTCATAAATCCTAGTAACGAAATATTCTCGGAATTGGACGAAACGAAGACCCAGGGGCCTATTTCGCCACGAACCTTCCAGAAGACCGAAGAGCATACGAAGTGGGGCCACGAGGTGGCCAAACCACAAGGCGGCGCGGCCAAGGGGCCGCGCCGCCCATGGTGTGGGCCCTCGTGCCCGACTCTGCCCTTCCGCCTACTTAAAGCCTCGTCGCGAAACCCACGATGCGAAAAACCACGATACGGAAAACCTTTTGAGACACCGCCGCCGCCAATCCCATCTCGGGGATTCTGAAGCCTCCGGCACCTGGAGGAGGGGATTCATCTCCCGGAGGACTCTACGCGCCATGGTCGCCTGGAGTGATGAGTGAGTGTTCACCCCTGGACTATGGGTCCATAGCAGTAGCTAGATGGTTATCTTCTCCTCATTGTGCTTCATTGTTGGATCTTGTGAGCTGCCTAACATGATCAAGATCATCTATCTGTAATACTCTATGTTGTGTTTGTCGGGATCCGATGGATAGAGAATACCATGTTATGTTAATTATCAAGTTATTGCATATGTGTTGTTTATGATCTTGCATGCTCTCCGTTATTAGTAGTGGCTCTGGCCAAGTTGATGCTAGTAACTCCAAGAGGAGTATTTATGCTCGATAGTGGGTTCATGCCTGCATTGACACGGGACAGTGACAGAAAGTTCTAAGGTTGTGTTGTGCTGTTGCCACTAGGGATAAAACATTGATGCTATGTCCGAGGATGTAGTTATTGATTACATTACGCACCATACTTAATGCAATTGTCTGTTGCTTTGCAACTTAATACTGGAAGGGGTTGGACGATAACCTGAAGGTGGACTTTTTAGGCATAGATGCAGTTGGATGGCGGTCTATGTACTTTGTCGTAATGCCCAATTAAATCTCACTATACTTATCATGACATGTATGTGCATTGTTATGCTCTCTCTATTTGTCAATTGCCCGTGTAATTTGTTCACCCAACATGCTTTTATCTTATGGGAGAGACACCTCTAGTGAACTGTGGACCCCGGTCCATTCTTTAATACTGAAATACAAATCTGCTGCAATACTTGTTTTTACTATTTTCTCTGCAAACAATCATCTTCCACACAATTCGGTTAATCCTTTGTTACAGCAAGCGGTGAGATTGACAACCTCACTGTTTCGTTGGGGCAAAGTACTTTGGTTGTGTTGTGCAGGTTCCACGTTGGCGCCGAAATCCCTGGTGTTGCGCCGCACTACATCCCGCCGCCATCAACCTTCAACGTGCTTCTTGGCTCCTCCTGGTTCGATCTTTCTGAGGGAAACTTGCTGCTGTGCGCATCATACCTTCCTCTTGGGGTTGCCCAACGAACGTGTGAAATACACGCCATCAAGCATATTTTCTGGCGCCGTTGCCGGGGAGATCAAGACACGCTGCAAGGGGAGTCTCCACTTCTCAACCTCTTTACTTTGTTTTTGTCTTGCTTTATTTTATTTACTACTTTGTTTGCTGCATTATATCAAAACACAAAAAAATTAGTTGCTAGCTTTACTTTATTTACTGTCTTGTTTGCTATATCAAAAACACAAAAAAATTAGTTTACTTGCATTTACTTTATCTAGTTTGCTTTATTTACTACTGCTAAAATGGCCAACCCTGAAAATACTAAGTTGTGTGACTTCACTAGCACAAATAATAATGATTTCCTATGCACACCTATTGCTCCACCTGCTACTACAGCAGAATTCTTTGAAATTAAACCTGCTTTACTTAATCTTGTTATGAGAGAGCAATTTTCTGGTGTTAGTTCTGATGATGCTGCTGCCCATCTCAATAATTTTGTTGAACTATGTGAAATGCAAAAGTATAAAGATGTAGATGGTGACATTATAAAATTAAAATTGTTTCCTTTCTCATTAAGAGGAAGAGCTAAAGATTGGTTGCTATCTCTGCCTAAGAATAGTATTGATTCATGGACTAAATGCAAGGATGCTTTTATTGGTAGATATTATCCCCCTGCTAAAATTATATCTTTGAGGAGTAGCATAATGAATTTTAAACAATTGGATAATGAACATGTTGCTCAAGCTTGGGAAATAATGAAATCTTTGGTTAAAAATTGCCCAACCCATGGACTGACTACTTGGATGATCATCCAAACCTTCTATCCAGGACTAAATTTTTCTTCGCGGAATTTATTGGATTCAGCTGCTGGAGGTACCTTTATGTCCATCACTCTTGGTGAAGCAACAAAGCTTCTTGATAATATGATGGTTAATTACTCTGAATGGCACATGGAAAGAGCTCCACTAGGTAAGAAGGTAAATTCTGTTGAAGAATCCTCTTCCTTGAATGATAAGGTTGATGCTATTATGTCTATGCTTGCGAATGATAGGACTAATGTTGATCCTAATAATGTTCCATTAGCTTCATTGGTTGCCCAAGAAGAACATGTTGATGTAAACTTCATTAAAAATAATAATTTCAACAACAATGCTTATCGGAACAATTCTAGTAATAACTATAGGCCATATCCTTATAATAATGGTAACGGTTATGCTAATTCTTATGGGAATTCTTACAACAATAATAGGAATACACCCCCTGGACTTGAAGCTATGCTTAAAGAATTTATTAGTACACAAACTGCCTTTAACAAATCTGTTGAGGAAAAGCTCAATAAAATTGATATTCTTGCTTCTAGAGTTGATAGTCTTGCCTCTGATGTTGATCTTTTGAAATCAAAAGTTATGCCTAATAGGGATATTGAAAATAAAATTGTTACTACAGCAAATGCCATCCAAGTTAGAATTAATGAGAATATAAGATTAATGGCTGAACTGCGTGCTAGGTGGGATAGAGAAGAAAATGAAAAACTAGCTAAAGAGGAAAATGTAGCTAAAGTTTGGACTATTACCACCACTAGCAATGCTAATGATTCACATGTTGCTGCACCTCCTACTATCAATGGTAAAATAATTGGTGTTGGCAATGCTTCTACTCCTAGTGCAAAGCGCGCAAAATTACCTGAAACTGCTAAAACTGCTGAAACTGCTTGTGATAAAACTGCTGAAATTTTTTCCAACCTTGGGGATGATAATCCCATTGCTTTAGATTGTAATGATTTAGATTTTGATGATTGCCACATCTCTGAAGTTATAAAGTTCTTGCAAAAACTTGCTAAGAGTCCCAATGCTAGTGCTATAAACTTGGCTTTCACAAAACATATTACAAATGCTCTCATAAAAGCTAGAGAAGAGAAACTAAAACTTGAAACTTCTATTCCTAGAAAGCTAGAGGATGGTTGGGAGCCCATCATTAAAATGAGAGTCAAAGATTTTGATTGTAATGCTTTATGTGATCTTGGTGCAAGTATTTTTGTTATGCCTAAAAAAGTCTATGATATGCTTGACTTGCCACCATTGAAAAATTGTTATCTGGATGTTAATCTCGCTGATAATGCTAAAAAGAAACCTTTGGGGAAAGTTGATAATGTTCATATTATGGTTAACAATAACCTTGTCCCCGTTGATTTTGTTGTCTTGGATATTGAATGCAATGCATCTTGCCCCATTATATTGGGAAGACCTTTTCTTCGAACCGTTGGTGCTACTATTGATATGAAGGAAGGTAATATTAAATATCAATTTCCTCTCAAGAAAGGTATGGAACACTTCCCTAGAAAGAGAATGAAGTTACCTTATGATTCTATTATTAGAACAAATTATGATGTTGATGCTTCATCTCTCGATGTTACTTGAGTTACACTTTTGCGCCTAGCTGAAAGGCGTTAAAGAAAAGCGCTTATGGGAGACAACCCATGTTTTTACTCCAGTATTTTTGTTTTATATTTGTTTCTTGGAAGTTGTTTACTACTGTAGCAACCTCTCCTTATCTTAGTTTTATGTTTTGTTGTGCCAAGTAAAGTCTTTGATAGTAAAGTAAGTACTAGATTTGGATTACTGCGCAGTTCCAGATTTCTTTGCTGTCACGAATCTGGGTCTACCTCCCTGTAGGTAGCTCAGAAAATTAAGCCAATTTACGTGCATGATCCTCAGATATGTACGCAACTTTCATTCAATTTTAGCATTTTCATTTGAGCAAGTCTGGTGGCCTAATAAAATCCATCTTTACGGACTGTTCTGTTTTGACAGATTCTGCCTTTTATTTTGCATTGCCTCTTTTGCTATGTTGGATGAATTTCTTTGATCCATTAATGTCCAGTAGCTTTATGCAATGTCCAGAAGTGTTAAGAATGATTGTGTCACCTCTGAACATGTGAATTTTTATTATGCACTAACCCTCTAATGAGTTGTTTCGAGTTTGGTGTGGAGGAAGTTTTCAAGGATCAAGAGAGGA
Organism: Lolium multiflorum; assembly: GCA_030979885.1. Taxonomy (NCBI): domain Eukaryota; kingdom Viridiplantae; phylum Streptophyta; class Magnoliopsida; order Poales; family Poaceae; genus Lolium; species Lolium multiflorum. The sequence goes on from CM061753.1 coordinate 105,512,874, forward strand.
GTATGATGCAATATGATCAAGGAGAGTGAAAGCTCTAAGCTTGGGGATGCCCCGGTGGTTCACCCCTGCATATTCTAAGAAGACTCAAGCGTCTAAGCTTGGGGATGCCCAAGGCATCCTTTCTTCATCGACAACATTATCAGGTTCCTCCCTGAAACTATATTTTTATTCCGTCACATCTTATGTACTTTACTTGGAGCGTCAGTTTGTTTTTGTTTTTGTTTTGTTTGAATAAAATGGATCCTTGCATTCACTTTGTGGGAGAGAGACACGCTCCGCTGTAGCATATGGACAAGTATGTCCTTAGGCTCTACTTATAGTATTCATGGCGAAGTTTCTTCTTCGTTAAATTGTTATATGGTTGGAATTGGAAAATGCTACATGTAGTAACTCTAAAATGTCTTGGATAATTTGATACTTGGCAATTGTTGTGCTCATGTTTAAGCTCTTGCATCATATACTTTGCACCCATTAATGAAGAAATACTTAGAGCTTGCTAATTTGGTTTGCATATTTGGTTTCTCTAGAGTCTAGATAACATCTAGTATTGAGTTTTGAACAACAAGGAAGACGGTGTAGAGTCTTATAATGTTTACAATATGTATTTTATGTGAGTTTTGCTGCACCGTTCATCCTTGTGTTTGTTTCAAATAACCTTGCTAGCCTAAACCTTGTATCGAGAGGGAATACTTCTCATGCATCCAAAATACTTGAGCCAACCACTATGACATTTGTGTCCACCATACCTACCTACTACATGGTATTTCTCCGCCATTCCAAAGTAAATTGCTGAGTGCTACCTTTAAAATTCCATCATTCACCTTTGCAATATATAGCTCATGGGACAAATAGCTTAAAACTATTGTGGTATTGAATATGTACTTATGCACTTTATCTCTTATTAAGTTGCTTGTTGTGCGATAACCATGTTTGGGGACGCCATCAACTATTCTTTGTTGAATATCATGTGAGTTGCTATGCATGTCCGTCTTGTCGAAGTAAGAGAGATCTACCACCTTTATGGTTGGAGCATGCATATTGTTAGAGAAGAACATTGGGCCGCTAACTAAAGCCATGAATCATGGTGGAAGTTTCAGTTTTGGACATACATCCTCAATCTCATATGAGAATAATAATTGTTTCCATATGCTTATGCATTAAAGAGGAGTCCATTATCTGTTGTCCATGTTGTCCCGGTATGGATGTCTAAGTTAAGAATAATCAAAAGCGAGAAATCCAAAATGCGAGCTTTCTCCTTAGACCTTTGTACAGGCGGCATGGAGGTACCCCATTGTGACACTTGGTTAAAACATGTGCATTGCAAAGATCCGGTAGTCCAAGCTAATTAGGACAAGGTGCGGGCACTATTAGTATACTATGCATGAGGCTTGCAACTTGTAAGATATAATTTACATAACTCATATGCTTTATTACTACCGTTGACAAAATTGTTTCATGTTTTCAAAATAAAAGCTCTAGCACAAATATAGCAATCGATGCTTTCCTCTTTGAAGGACCATTCTTTTACTTTTATGTTGAGTCAGTTCACCTATCTCTCTCCACCTCAAGAAGCAAACACTTGTGTGAACTGTGCATTGATTCCTACATATTTGCATATTGCACTTGTTATATTACTCTATGTTGACAATTATCCATGAGATATACATGTTACAAGTTGAAAGCAACCGCTGAAACTTAATCTTCCTTTGTGTTGCTTCAATACCTTTACTTTGATTTATTGCTCTATGAGTTAACTCTTATGCAAGACTTATTAATACTTGTCTTGAAGTACTATTCATGAAAAGTCTTTGCTTTATGATTCACTTGTTTACTCATGTCATTACCATTGTTTTGATCGCTGAATTCACTACATATGTTTACAAATAGTATGATCAAGGTTATGATGGCATATCACTTCAGAAATTATCTTTGTTATCGTTTTACCTGCTCGGGACGAGCAGAACTAACTTGGGGATGCTGATACGTCTCGACGTATCGATAATTTCTTATGTTCTATGCCATATTATTGATGATACCTACATGTTTTATGCACACTTTATGTCATATTCGTGCATTTTCTGGAACTAACCTATTAACAAGATGCCGAAGAGCCATTGCTGTTTTCTGCTGTTTTGGTTTCAGAAATCCTAGTAACGAAATATTCTCGGAATTGGACGAAGCGAAGACCCGGGGCCTATTTCGCCACGAACCTTCCAGAAGACCGAAGAGCATACGAAGTGGGGCCACGAGGTGGCCAAACCACAAGCGGCGCGGCCAAGGGGCCGCGCCGCCCTGTGGTGTGGGCCCTCGTCGCCCCCCGACTGCTTAGCCTACTTAAAGCCTCGTCGCGAAACCCCACGATGCGAAAAACCACGATACGGAAAACCTTACCGCCGCCGCCAATCCCATCTCGGGGGATTCGGAGATCTCCTCCGGCCCTGCCGAGAGGGGGATTCATCTCCCGAGGACTCTACGCCGCCATGGTTGCCTCCGGAGTGATGAGTGAGTAGTTCACCCTGGACTATGGGTCCATAGCAGTAGCTAGATGGTTGTCTTCTCCTCATTGTGCTTCATTGTTGGATCTTGTGAGCTGCCTAACATGATCAAGATCATCTATCTGTAATACTCTATGTTGTGTTTGTCGGGATCCGATGGATAGAGAATACCATGTTATGTTAATTATCAAGTTATTGCATATGTGTTGTTTATGATCTTGCATGCTCTCCGTTATTAGTAGAGGCTCTGGCCAAGTTGATGCTAGTAACTCCAAGAGGGAGTATTTATGCTCGATAGTGGGTTCATGCCTGCATTGACACCTGGGACAGTGACAGAAAGTTCTAAGGTTGTGTTGTGCTGTTGCCACTAGGGATAAAACATTGATGCTATGTCCGAGGATGTAGTTATTGATTACATTACGCACCATACTTAATGCAATTGTCTGTTGCTTTGCAACTTAATACTGGAAGGGGTTCGGATGATAACCTGAAGGTGGACTTTTTAGGCATAGATGCAGTTGGATGGCGGTCTATGTACTTTGTCGTAATGCCCAATTAAATCTCACTATACTTATCATGACATGTATGTGCATTGTTATGCTCTCTCTATTTGTCAATTGCCGACTATAATTTGTTCACCCAACATGCTTTTATCTTATGGGAGAGACACCTCTAGTGAACTGTGGACCCCGGTCCATTCTTTAATTGAAATACAAATCTGCTGCAATACTTGTTTTTACTATTTTCTCTGCAAACAATCATCTTCCACACAATACGGTTAATCCTTTGTTACAACAAGCCGGTGAGATTGACAACCTCCTTTGTTTCGTTGGGGCAAAGTACTTTGGTTGTGTTGTGCGGGTTCCACGTTGCGCCGGAATCCCTGGTGTTGCACCGCACTACATCCCGCCGCCATCAACCTTCAACGTGCTTCTTGGCTCCTCCTGGTTCGATAAACCTTGGTTTCTTTCTGAGGGAAAACTTGCTGCTGTGCGCATCATACCTTCCTCTTGGGGTTGCCCAACGAACGTGTGAAATACACGCCATCAATAGCCTATGCCAAGTACTACATGATGCACACACTGTCACCATTACATCATGGAGGAGGAATAGAATACTTTAATAACATCACTAGAGTAGCACATAGATCACAAAGCTCATCATATGGATCTCAATCATGTAAGGCAGCTCATGAGATCATTTTATTGAGGTACATGAGAGAGAGATTAACCACATAGCTACCGGTACAACCCTTAGCCTCGGGGGAGAACTACTCCCTCCTCATCATAGGAGACATCAGCGTCGATGGAGATGGCGGTGGTGTCGATGGAGATGCCTTCCGGCCGTCCCGGCGGCGTGCCGGAACAGAGACTTCTGTCCCCCAGATCTTGGCTTCGCGATGGCGGCGGCTCTGGAAGGTTTCTCGTACCGTGGCTTATTCGTCTCGAAGTTTTAGGTCAGGACGACTTAAATAGGCGAAGAGTCGGAGTCGGAGAAGTCGGAGGCTCCACACAACAGGGGGCGCGGCCCCCTCTTGGCCGCGCCGCCACCATGTGTGGTGGCCCTGGGCCTCCCCTCTGGTCATTCTTCGGTGTTTTGGAAGCTTCGTGGAATTATAAGATCGTGGGCCTTGATTTCGTCAAATTCCGAGAATATTTCCTGTGTAAGATTTCTGAAACCAAAAACAGCAGAAAACAGGAACTGGCACCTCGGCATCTCGTCAATAGGTTAGTTCCGGAAAACGCATAATAATGACATATAATGTGTATAAAACATGTGAGTATCATCATAAAAGTAGCATTGAACATAAGAAATTATAGATACGTTTGAGACGTATCACACCTACCGGAGGCCAAACAGGCCTCAGCAGCTCGCCTTGTGCGTGCAGCGTGAGCATGAAACAGATCGGGATTATCTGACCCGTTGGAACTCCATAAGAAACTCTTGTGAAGGAGTAATCGAGGCACATGCCATTGCTTGGTTTTGCAATGGGTGCAGAAGAGGCTCACCGCTGTGGCAAAAGCTACAGAGAAACATGCCAACAACTATGGCAGAGATGATACGTGTAGCGGATAACTACGCGTTGGGAGATCCAATGCAACCGGCAGTACAAGCTGAGCCGGAACAAACGAACCAACCTCAGCAGCACCAACAGCAGATCGGGATAATGGCAACAAAATAAGGGAAGATTTTCCGAATAGAAGGTACGGGCAACAAGTAGCCGCGATGCAAGATAATTCCGGCGCCAGCGGAAGCCAGAGTCAAAAAACCGGATCGCAGCCATGGGCGGGTCCTAAAAAACAATGGGTTGAAAAGAAGCCGTGGGGAGAGAAAAAGAATTGGCAAGAACATGCAAGATACACCATGGAATCAGCGATGGACAACCATGCCGGTTCACACTCCGAATCCGGCGAAGCCGGCAAACCATTTGACAAAAGATTGTTCCTGGATCAAACACTTGATGTTGAAAGGTGCGGTAAAAGATGCGCAAGAACAAGGCTGTACTACGATACTACCACCATCGCAAGACATGTTGCGGCAACAACTGCCACCGCCACCACCGCCACTAGTAGGAAAACCCTTATAGGCGAAGCTTAGTTCTGTGGCGCACCGTTTTGAGTGCGCCACAGAAACTTATTTTGTGGCGCACAAAGCTCGGTGCGCCATAGAAATAGCTTAATTTTGTGGCGCACTTCTAAACCGTGCGCCACAAAAACTTGGTGGGCCCCACAACCTGTCACCCCCAATTATCAGTGTACGTATTTCTGTGGCGCACGCGGCGCGCTGCGCCACAGAAATTACTGTTTCTGTGGCGCACTTGCTTTGGTGCGCCACAGAAGTAGTTGATTCTGTGGCGCACTTGTTCTGGTGCGCCACAGAACTAAGGGAACTTAGCTATATCATCCCGTGCCCTCCCCCGCCCACGCCTGTTCACCTCTGATCCGTACCGCGCGCCTCTCCCCTCTCCCCTCTCCTCACCGCGCGCCGCCATGGTCGTCGCCATCGCCGTCGCCGCCGCCTTCCTACGCGAGGGCCGCCTGCCGCCACGCTCCTCCCATCCCCGCCACCTGCAGCACAAGCTGCCGCTACGGCGAGGAGGGGCCGGCGAGGAGGGGCCGCCGTCGCGTCAAGGTGGAGGAGCCGCCGCGACCTCCACCCTTGCCGTCGTCGTCGGTGAGCTCCTCCACAACTGTTGTTGTCGTCGGTGAGCTCCCTCCCTCTTCCTCCCCTCCCCTCCCTCTTCCTCCCCCGCGCGAGCACAACGTGCTCGACGAAATGCTCGCTCTGGATGTATTGCTGCTGTTGCTCTGGATGCATTGCCCCTAATCGTTTTGCTTCATATGGTGTTCATATGCATTGCTGCTGCTGCTAGTGATGCTTATTGGAGTGTTCTATATGTTGTTCTGAACCTGTACAATGTGACAATGAAATTGTTCTGAACCGTACCTGTATATGGTGTTCATATGCATTGCTGCTGCTGCTAGTGATGCTTATAGAAAGATGTGACAATGAAATTGTCTATGCTTATAGAAATTGGAGTGTTCTATATGCTTATAGAAATTGTCTATGCCTCTGCCTCTGCCTCTCTGTACTTGTTCTATAAATCCTTGTCTGAACCTGTACAAGGTAATGAAGACTTGCTCACTTGGTATTGCTTGCTAGTTGGACATTATGTCATTCATCGCAATCCCAGGATAATGTTGTTGCGAGGCATAATAGTTGAATATCACAGTCATTATTTATTACAAGCCATAATGTCTTACAATCTTGAATCACATGATTCATATTACACAAATAGTTGATCTCACCATCAACAACATACATAAGTTCATACATAGCGGAAGCGTAATAGTAACGGGACTCTCTAGTCCACAGGCCAACATTTGACGTCAGAAACCCCTAGTTGTCGTAGGCGTCCTGCTGGTCATCCTCGTGATAGTTCTGTTCATCCTCATACTCTGGCCATTTGAATAGCCAGGGACAAAGCCGTAAGTACTTCAAGTACTTGCAAACTAATACTATTGTAAAATGCCCATTAAAGAAACTAAGTTCTAATTTAACTTGCATAAGCCATATTTTAGTTCACAAGCTTGGATCATGTGCTAACTAACATAAGTGGGAACATTAGTGTCATTCCCACATCATTGGTTCAAAACCCAAGAGTCACCAAGTCACCATTCACATTTACTAAAGCTTTCAAAAATCTGACACCGGAAACTGTATGGCCCTTCCAACCGTCCGTAACCGTGGACACGGCTATTCGAATAGATTTACACTCTGCAGAGGTTGCACACTTGTGCCACAACATTTGATTTCATCCGTCGGAATAACTCCGAGTCACCGTATCACAGTACGCGGATCATCAACCATAACCTTTCACTTACACATCCTAGTATGAGCACCTCTCCCCATGAGCTTGGCCTCCCAGTGAAAACCAACTGTTAACCTGGGAACTGCACAGGGCTTGGCCGTACAATTTCACCTCAATTCACATCCTTTCTCAACAACGGAGGCAGCCTCGGCATAACCCCTATGATGTGTGTTCAGAGGGAACTCATACTAAAATCTATAAACTTCCAGTTAAGCCCTACCCATAATCAGGTATTGTGGGGGTACTCAAAATTTGGAAAGGTATCGCATTCAAACCAATATCAGGTTTTATCAAAAATCACCATCTTCTCTTGTTCACATTCAACTTCAAACTCTTCAATGGAATGCTTCATCATTCCAAGGTTTCAAAATCAACCATTCACATGCTCCCATCTAATATAGTCAAATTTTAGTACTTTAGCACTAGCACTAATCATGAGGGGTGCTACTTTGCTTTGCTATCTCTACTCATCTAGTAATCTTGTTCTCTATCCCAATTTTAGTTCATCTTTGGAAAACACAACAAGTAGAACTTGTATGGTGTACACATAAGATAGGCTTGTATAAAGAAAGGTAAGAATCATGTGCCTTGCTCAAGGTGAGCTTTGCACTTTGCAAGAGTATTATCTTGCCTTGGTAGTTCTCTAGGTTTTCTCCTTCTTCTTCAGGGTAGAATTCTCCTTCCTCTTGATAATCTCCGGTGCTAGCGTCTAAATTTGAATACGAAGTATAATCACCAAACAAGCTCAAAGGCTATACTAAACACATCATTACTTCACACAAACTATACTAAGCACACACATAAAATAAGTAAGTGTATTGGTGGGTGACTTGAGGAAAATGCTTTCCTCTTATTCATATGTGATAAGTAATGTTCATATGGTGTTTGGGGAATAAATTCCTCTCATTGAAATCTTCTTAAGATTTAATTTCTCCACAGCAATACATGAATCCTATGTTGACCCAAGTCAACCATTCATCATCATTATTGGAGAAAATGATTTAAATGAGGTAGACCACCTCATACTATTTAAATAACACTACATTTGATTTAAATCTCAAGTAATTCATATAAGAGAGTTTGAAACCAGGGGTCCAAACATCCCATGAATTCATGTGAGACAAGTTTAAATGAAGTATACAACTTCACATGATTTACTTTAATAGTTTTGGATAATATCAACTAGTTAAACTAGTCAAATGATCCATTAATTAAACTAGGGCATGATCATGCAAAGTGACCACACCATTTTCTTGCAGAAACAATTAGTGTAAGTCAAATGTGAGCTACTAGAGTTGGAATTAACTTAATATCTATTTTGGTTGATTTTTAATAATTATTTGAATAAGTAAAAGTCCCTGTCTTGTTATTTTTATCACATTTATTCTACCAAGAATCTGACCATGGGGCCAGTGGCATTAGTTAGGTCTTTTTCCTAGCTTTCCAACAATATAAAGTTCATCAAATTTGGTTTAGCCAATTTCAATCTATTGAATTTCAAAGTTGGAACCAGTATTGAAATTAAATGGATTTGGATAAATCGAATTTGAATTACTGGGCTACGCGGGAAAGCTAACTGGGCCCAAAGATTTAAAAACGGCCCAAGGCCAGCCCAACCACGGTCCACGACGCGCGGCGCTGACAGGGTGGGGTCCGCGCGTCGTGACTCGAGCGTCGAAGCGGTATGGGGCGAGGTGGTGCGTTGGATTAGAACACGGATCAACGGCTCGCGTTCATCGTCGTCTCCGACAGAACCCGACGTGCGGCGCCAGTAGGGGGTCGGCGAGCTCACCGTGGCTCCAGCTAGGGTTGGCAGTGGGCTCGACGAAGGTGTAGACGACGGCGATGCAGCCTGTAGTGGCGAAGCTCGAGGCGGCCTGGATCGACGGCGATTTCACCAGGGCTTCCGCGGCTCCGATCGCTCGATTGAGCTTGCTCCGGCGACGATTGAGGTGGCTAGCGGTGCGAGGCGAAGCGGTGGTGAGAGGTGGTCATGGTGGTGTGCTTGGTTTGGTCCGGGGAGTGCTCTATTTATAGGAGGGAGGGGGTGCTGCGGGGCGTGAGCAAGTCGTCGTGGGCGCGACGTCTCCGGCGAGCTAGAGGGCTAGGCGGTGACGCAGCGACGATCGGGAGGGTACGGCGAATCCGCGAGCGTCCATGGCGAGTTAATGCGAGGCGTACGGTGGTCGGGGCCGTGCGCGTACTGTCGCGGCCGTGGCGGAAGGAAGCTTCCTCTCCGGCGGCGGTAGGCGCTAGGGGGTGACGCGAGCATGTCCGGCAAGCTCCGCGTGGCGAGAGAAGTACTACGGCGCGCGGATATGGTCGGGTACGGCGAGATCTGGCGAGCGCCGCGTGGACGTGTCCGTGCACTGGTGACGTCGCCATGCCGTTGGCGGCGTACCTGGAGCGTACTGGGCGCGGCGATGGCGGGTCGTGGCGTCGTCCTCTCGTTCAACGGCGGGTACGGGCGATCTTCTGGGATCGTGGGCGACGCGTTGGACAAGGTTGCTTAGGCTGGAGATGGAGGGAGAGAGGGGAGGCGTCGAGGGGCGACGTGGCCGGCATGGCCATGGCCGGCCATGTTCTGGTCGTGTCCATGGTGTGTTTTTGCATGGGCTAGGTAGAGGGAGGTCCAAGGGTCATTGCTAGGTTGTCAAGGAGTGGTCTGGTTTGATCAATTTCAAAAATGTGATGATCTTGTTTTTATTAAAAAGTCTCTACTTTGCTTGATCCTAGCTCTTGATCCAAGATGAATTTGGTATGGTCCCTTTTACAAAAGTTGTTCATTTTGTTGTGTACTTGGATGACATGCAAAGAGTTGGATGTGTTTGGTTTAGAAATTTTGAAATAGAGAGGCTCAAAGTGATGACCAGATTGTAATTGTCAAAAATGACCATTATCTTATGTGAGCAAGTTTTAATTCTTAGCTTTGATTTAATTGGGGTTTCTTTGATTCTCAAAGTTGTAATAACTATTTAATAACATATTACCACTAGTGGTGAAGACTAATTGGGTCTAGGGTCAAAGTTTGTAAAAATATCATATGTCATATGTTAGGGTTTTTAGGGTTTTATTCTTATTTGATTTCTTTCTCTTTTTCATTTATTTGTTTGGTGATCATCATGGGATCACTCTAGGGTTGTGGAGTTTATTACATACACAAAATAACACTCATCATGGCATAGCACTCAAAATGCACAAGTCCTATGCAGGGCACTATATGAATTTTGAAAAGTTTTTGTTGGTTCTCAAATTTGGATAATTGGATTGGTTCTTCTTCCTTTATTTGAAATTTGAGGTGTTACAAACCCTTCCCCCTTACAAAAGATCTCGTCCCGAGATCTAAAAGAAAATTAGGTACTAAAGAGATCTGGGTACTCCTTCTTCATATCTTCCTCTCGCTCCCAAGTGGCTTCATCTTCGGTATGGTTGCTCCACTGTATCTTCAGAAACTTGATGCTTCGGGTGCGGGTGGTTCTGTATGCTTCTTCCAAGATGCGAATCGGCACTTCGCGGTATGTCAGGTCTTGGTTGATATCCACCGAACGGTGATCGATGTTCTTGAACACTTCCGTCTTCTCGGGGACTTCCAGGCACTTCCGGGAGTGAGATGTGAAACACATTGTGCACCGTTGACATTTCTTCTGGTAACTCTAGTTGATAGGATACTTCTCCTCGGCGACTCAGAACTTTGAAAGGTCCGACATATCTAGGGGCAAGCTTTCCTTTCAGCTGAAATCTCTGCATTCCTTTCAGGGGGGATACCTTGAGATAGACAAAATCTCCGATCTCGAAGGTCATCTCTCGGCGTCTCTTGTCGGCGTAACTCTTCTGTCGGGACTGAGCGGTCTTGAGGTACTCTCGGATCTTGTGCACCTTCTCTTCGGCTTCACGAAGAACATCAGGTCCAAAGACTTGGCTTTCTCCGACTTCTGACCAGTTCAGGGGGGTACGGCACTTCCGTACAAAGCTTCAAAGGGGGCCATCTGTAGGCTGGCTTGGTAACTGTTGTTGTAGGAGAATTCTGCGTAAGGCAGGCAATCTTCCCACTTGGATCCGTACTCCAGTACGCATGCTCTCAACATGTCCTCTAGTATCTGGTTGACTCTCTCGGTCTGTCCATCGGTCTGCGGGTGATAGGCGGTGCTGAAATTCAGACGGGTTCCTAGTCCTTCATGCACTTTCTGCCAGAATCTTGAGGTGAACTGGGATCCTCTATCTGACACTATCGACTTCGGGGTTCCGTGCAGGGCGACTATTCTGGAGATGTACAGCTCAGCTAACTTTGGTCCTTGGTAGGTGGTCTTGACGGCGATGAAATGGGCTACTTTGGTCAATCTATCCACCACTACCCATATAGAATCATTGCCTTTGCTGGATTTGGGCAAACCTGTGATAAAGTCCATTCCTACCGAGTCCCACTTCCATTCCGGAATCTGCAATGGTTGCAGCAGTCCTGCGGGTCGCTGATGTTCTGCCTTGACTCGCTGACAGATATCACACTTGGCGATGTAGCTTCCGATCTCCCTCTTCATTCCATGCCACCAAAATTGTTCCTTCAAATCTTGGTACATCTTGGTACCTCCGGGGTGAATAGAGTATAAGGTGTCATGGGCTTCCTTCAGAATGACTTGCTTCAATCTGAGTCTGACGGTACACATAGGCGTCCTTTGTACCAAAGAACTCCGGCTTCATCTACCGTGAATCCCGGGGCCTTTCCTGCGACTATCTGGGTCTTGATTCCATCAATGCTGGCATTTCCCTTCTGAGCTTCCTTGATATGTCCCATCAAGGTGGGTTGTAGCTCCATGCTAGCTAAGAATCCTTCACTGACTAACTCCATTCTAAACTGCTCAAACTCCTGGTATAGGCTGGGTTGTTCTTCGGCTATCATTGAGTTCAACTGACACGGCAGTCTACTCAACGCATCCGCTACCACATTGGCCTTGCCGGGGTGGTAGTGGATCTCCATATCATAATCCTTAATCAGTTCTAACCATCTCCTTTGCCTCATGTTCAGCTCCTTCTGGGTAAAGATATACTTCAGGCTCTTGTGATCCGAATAGATCTCGCAGCGATTACCCATGAGGTAATGACGCCACACCTTCAGTGCTAAAACTACGGCTGCGAGTTCGAGGTCATGGGTGGGGTAGTTCTGCTCATGCTGCTTCAGTTGCCGGGACAGATAAGAGATCACTTTGCCTTCTTGCATAAGCACACATCCGAGACCAATCTTGGATGCATCGCAGTAAACATCAAAGGGTTTGGTGATGTCTGGCATGATCAGAATTGGGGCTGTGGTCAGTCTAAGCTTGAGTTGTTGAAAACTCTCTTCACATTTGTCCGTCCATTCGAACTTCTTGTCCTTCTTCAACAATTGGGTCATTGGTCGAGCGATACTCGAAAAGCCTTCTACAAATCTGCGGTAGTATCCGGCTAATCCAAGAAAAGCACGGACCTCGGTCTGGGTGGTTGGGGCTTTCCATTCTGCAACGGTCTTGATCTTGGCGGGGTCTACGGCAATTCCTCCTGCAGACAAGATATGTCCCAGGAATCCAACTTCCTTTAACCAAAACTCACATTTGCTGAACTTAGCATACAGCTATGCTCCCTCAGGGTCTCTAGGACAGCTTCTAGGTGTTGTTCATGTTCTTCTTTAGACTTGGAGTAGATTAGGATGTCATCGATGAAAACGACAACAAACTTATCCAGAAAGTTCATGAAGATCTTATTCATGAGATTCATGAAATAAGCAGGGGCATTGGTTAATCCAAATGACATGACATTGTACTCGTACAATCCATATCTGGTGGTAAAGGCAGTTTTGGGAATGTCCGATGCTCGGATCTTCACTGGTGATATCCAGTCCTGAGATCAATCTTTGAGAACACTATGGCTCCGGTCAGCTGATCAAACAAATCCTCTATCTTCGGCAAAGGGTATTTGTTCTTGATGGTGACATCGTTAAGTTACGATAGTCCGTACATAAACGACTAGCACCATCCTTCTTATCCACAAACAAAACTGGGGATCTCCAAGGTGACGCACTTGGTCGAATCAGACCTTTGGCTAACAGTTCATCCAGTTGCTTCTTCAGCTCTACTAGCTCTGCTGGGTTCATGCTGTAGGCTCTCTGGGCTATAGGTCCGGTTCCAGGAATTAACTCGATGATAAACTCGATATCCCGGTGCAGGGGCATACCGGGTAAACCATCCAGGAACACATCAGGATATCGACAAACGACCCTGATTTGATCCAGAGTTGGCTTGGCTACGCTCTGGTTGCAAGTAAACTTTCTAGGTAGCAGTTCAGAGACATGTTCCACTAAGATACCGGTGCTACTGGTCATGGTGATGGCTTTCTTGGCACAATCAATCATTCCATGGTGTTTTGCCATCCAATCCATTCCCAGCACTACTTCCAAACCTTTGGTTCCCAAAATTATCAAATTGGCATAGAACTCTACTTCATGAATTCTGATGGGTACATTTTTACAAAATTTTCTGGCTTTAGTGGTTGATCCGGGGATTTGAACTATCATGACATGTTTCAAACTGAGGGGTTGAATTTTACTTGTTGATGCAAAGTCTTCAGTGACAAAAGAATGAGATGCTCCGGAATCAAACAACACTCTGGCAGGTACTGAGTTGACAGGAAACATACCCAGTACAACATCTGGTGCTTCCTGGGCTTCTTCGGCATTCATGTGGAAGAGACGGCCGTTGCGGTTATTGGGGTTGTTGGGGGCGAACTTCTTTCCGGTGGAAACGCGGCGTTGCTGCTGAGCAGGTGCAGCGGTGTTGCCGGCGAGCTTGGCGAGTCTCTTGGGACACTCGTTGGAGTAGTGCCCCACCACTCCGCACTCATAGCAGGTGATAGTGGACTTGTCCTTGGTGGCGACAGGAATGGCGTTGCTTCCAGTCCTTGGAGCGGTGTTGGTGTTGTTGTTGTTGTTGGGAGCTCTGGGCGGAGCACGATTGAAGTTGTTGTTGTTGTTGTAGTGGTTGGTGTTGCCTCCTGGCCTGGAGTTTCCTCCACTCCGGTTCTGATAACCGGGGCGCGAGTTCTGCATAGGGGGCTTGTTGTTGTTCCTCGGAGTGAAACCTCCGCTTGAGCTGGGGCGATACTTCGGGGCATTGCTAGGCCCACTCTGGTGCATCATGCGACGTTTGCGGTTCTCATTGGCTTGGTTCAGCTTGCCTTCCATCTGGATGGCGGAGTCAACAAGGGCTTCAAGGTCGGTGAAGGGGATGTTGACGAGGACAGTCTGCATCTCATCATGCAGTCCGTTCAGGAATCTCTCCTGCCTCTTCTCGGTGGTGTCGGTCTCATCGGGGGCGTACCTTGACAGGGTAAGGAACCTGTCGCGGTATTCTACCACCGTCATCCTTGCTTCAGTTCACGGAACTCATTCCTCATCTTCTTGATAAGACCCGGGGGTACATGGTACTTGCTGAACTTGAGCTTGAAATCTGCCCAAGTCATGAACTGACCTCCATTCATGGCACGGGTGCTAATCCACCAGGCTCGGGCAGGTCCTGCGAGGTAATGAGTGGCAAACAGGACCATCTCGTTGGGTTCTACTCCCGCTACCTCCAAGTTGTTCTCCATGGTCTGAAGCCAGTCATCGGCATCGAGGGGTTCCTCCGTCTTGCTGAACACCGGAGGGTTGGTATTCTGAAAGTTCTTGAGCTTGGATCCGGGATGATCATGGTTTCCATGGCCTTGGTTTGCAAGGTTTTGCAGTGCAGTGATGTTGGCTTGACGTTCAGCTCTTTCAGTCTCCCTGTCTTGAAGCAGGGTTTGCAGCAGTTGCATCATGGCATCGTTGTTGTTGCGATTGGGAGGGGCCATCTGAACATACAGGAGATTATAAGATAAGAGGGAATTTCTATGGTTTATTTTGAATGAGTTTAAAAACTTGTAAAAACTTGAATGCTTTGGATGACACACACACACATTCATTCATTCCACATAACACATTACAAACTAACATACCATTCTTCCCATGGTTTTAAGAACCATTTCTCAGACTACGATACAAGGGATGGAAAACACACTCATACCCAGGGTTTTAAGAACCCTTCATGCTACGATACACGGGACGGGATACAACTCACACCTACATACGTGCTCAAGTGTGGCTACCCTCATCCTCAATGTCGATGGGAACGACATCATCAGGTCCTGGCTCCAGGAACGCGTAGTCCTCCTCCTCAGTGAACTCGTCCTCCTCGAAGTCGTCGTCGTCACTCAGGAAGGCGTCTCCTCCCTGAAGATCGATACCGACCTCGTCTTCCTCTATCTCCATCAGCTGCTCCTCCTGAGCCTTGACGGTGGCCTCAAGTGATGCTATCTGTGCGCGAAGGCGTGTAATGGTGACATCCTTCTTCGCGCACTTCAGGCGAAGCTTGTTGCGGCACCGGGACAGATGCTTGATGGCATCTCCATGCGTGGCCAGGGCGAGGTGAGTCTGGTTCGCATACATCCGGGCGTTATCCAGATCCAGCTGAGTGTGATACAGCATGAAGTCTAGATGCTCGGCGTGATGCCTCAGCTCAGGGTGGGACTGCAGAGCCATAGGTACTCCGCTGGCATCACGCTTCACTAGGTGAGCGAAACGGGACGCAAGCAGGCGTACCGTGTTCTGTCCGCAAAGGCGAGCCAGTGCCTCCTGCAGGCCGCGTGCCAGTCCATCGAGCCAGTTGCTCTCACGGAAAGAGAACAGGATCCTATCCGTGGTAGGAGACTCCATGTTCCCCCTCAAATCCACAGTAATGATCCACTGCAGCTCTCCGCCAGGCTGATCATCCACCTGGATCCCATGGAACTCGGGCTGGAGGCGCCCCAGAAAGTTCGAGACCGCAGTGAGATCGTGCTCGAAGATCAAGCTGCCTCCGTTACCAAGTTGGTAAAACTTGGTGTTGACAGGTGCGTTGGGCTCCATCTGAAAGTGAATTAGAGAGTAAGTTAGACATGTGATCA
The DNA here is from genome assembly GCA_030979885.1 of Lolium multiflorum. Taxonomy (NCBI): domain Eukaryota; kingdom Viridiplantae; phylum Streptophyta; class Magnoliopsida; order Poales; family Poaceae; genus Lolium; species Lolium multiflorum. The sequence goes on from CM061753.1 coordinate 105,528,726, forward strand.
AGTGTGGCAAAGTTTTAGGTAGACATAATAAGAAAGAGTATGTTTTTATCAAGTTTCGAACAAGCCTCCAAGACAAGAATATGAAGAATTTTTCATAAATAACCTTTTCCTTTGTATTTCAAAGTTATGTTTTTATGAACGCCCATTCTAACTAAGGTTTTCTAAGGTCAAACAATGGCTCTGATACCAACTTGTCAACACCCGGATTTTTAAGTCCGGATGCCTATTATGTCATTCATCGCAATCCCAGGATAATGTTGTTGCGAGGCATAATAGTTGAATATCACAGTCATTATTTATTACAAGCCATAATGTCTTACAATCTTGAATCACATGATTCATATTACACAAATAGTTGATCTCACCATCAACAACATACATAAGTTCATACATAGCGGAAGCGTAATAGTAACGGGACTCTCTAGTCCACAGGCCAACATTTGACGTCAGAAACCCCTAGTTGTCGTAGGCGTCCTGCTGGTCATCCTCGTGATAGTTCTGTTCCTCCTCATACTCTGGCCATTTGAATAGCCAGGGACAAAGCCGTAAGTACTTCAAGTACTTGCAAACTAATACTATTGTAAAATGCCCATGAAAGAAACTAAGCTCTAATTTAACTTGCATAAGCCATATTTTAGTTCACAAGCTTGGATCATGTGCTAACTAACTTAAGTGGGAACATTAGTGTCATTCCCACATCATTGGTTCAATACCAAAGAGTCACCAAGTCACCATTCACATTTACTAAAGCTTTCAAAAATCTGACACCGGAAACTGTATGGCCCTTCCAACCGTCCGTAACCGTGGACACGGCTATTCGAATAGATTTACACTCTGAGAGGTTGCACACTTGTGCCACAACATTTGATTTCATCCGTCGGAATAACTCCGAGTCACCGTAACACAGTACGCGGATCATCAACCATAACCTTTCACTTACACATCCTAGTATGAGCACCTCTCCCCATGAGCTTGGCCTCCCAGTGAAAACCAACTGTTAACCTGGGAACTGCACAGGGCTTGGCCGTACAATTTCACCTCAATTCACATCCTTTCTCAACAACGGAGGCAGCCTCGGCATAACCCCTATGATGTGTGTTCAGAGGGAACTCATACTAAAATCTATAAACTTCCAGTTAAGCCCTACCCATAATCAGGTATTGTGGGGGTACTCAAAAATTGGAAAGGTATCGCATTCAAACCAATATCAGGTTTTTATCAAAAATCACCATCTTCTCTTGTTCACATTCAACTTCAAACTCTTCAATGGAATGCTTCATCATTCCAAGGTTTCAAAATCAACCATTCACATGCTCCCATCTAATATAGTCAAATTTTAGTACTTTAGCACTAGCACTAATCATGAGGGGTGCTACTTTGCTTTGCTATCTCTACTCATCTAGTAATCTTGTTCTCTATCCCAATTTTAGTTCATCTTTGGAAAACACAACAAGTAGAACTTGTATGGTGTACACATAAGATAGGCTTTGTATAAAGAAAGGTAAGAATCATGTGCCTTGCTCAAGGTGAGCTTTGCACTTTGCAAGAGTATTATCTTGCCTTGGTAGTTCTCTAGGTTTTCTCCTTCTTCTTCAGGGTAGAATTCTCCTTCCTCTTGATAATCTCCGGTGCTAGCGTCTAAATTTGAATACGAAGTATAATCACCAAACAAGCTCAAAGGCTATTCTACACACATTATTACTTCACACAAACTATACTAAGCACACACATAAAATAAGTAAGTGTATTGGTGGGTGACTTGAGGAAAATGATTTCCTCTTATTCATATGTGAGAAGTAATGTTCATATGGTGTTTGGGAAATAATTTCCTCTCATTGACTCTTCTTAAGATTTAATTTCTCCACAGCAATACATGAATCCTATGTTGACCCAAGTCAACCATTCATCATCATTATTGGAGAAAATGATTTAAATGAGGTAGACCACCTCATACTATTTAAATAACACTACATTTGATTTAAATCTCAAGTAATTCATATAAGAGAGTTTGAAACCAGGGGTCCAAACATCCCATGAATTCATGTGAGACAAGTTTAAATGAAGTATACAACTTCACATGATTTACTTTAATAGTTTTGGATAATATCAACTAGTTAAACTAGTCAAATGATCCATTAATTAAACTAGGGCATGATCATGCAAAGTGACCACACCATTTTCTTGCAGAAACAATTAGTGTAAGTCAAATGTGAGCTACTAGAGTTGGAATTAACTTAATATCTATTTTGGTTGATTTTTAATAATTATTTGAATAAGTAAAAGTCCCTGTCTTGTTATTTTTATCACATTTATTCTACCAAGAATCTGACCATGGGGCCAGTGGCATTAGTTAGGTCTTTTTCCTAGCTTTCCAACAATATAAAGTTCATCAAATTTGGTTTAGCCAATTTCAATCTATTGAATTTCAAAGTTGGAACCAGTATTGAAATTAAATGGATTTGGATAATCGAATTTGAATTACTGGGCTACGCGGAAAGCTAAGTGGGCCTAAAGGTTTAAAAACGGCCCAAACCAACCCAGTTCAGCCCAACCACGGTCCACAGACGCGCAGCGTGCTGACAGGGTGGGGTCGCGCGTCGTGACTCAGCGTCACCGAAACGGTATGGGGCGTGGTGCGTTGGATTAGAACACGGATCAACGGCTCGCGTTCATCGTCGTCTCCGACGAGAACCCGACGTGCGGCGGCGGCAGTAGGGGGTCGGCGAGCTCACCGTGGCTCCAGCTAGGGTTGGCAGTGGGCTTGACGAAGGTGTAGACGACGGCGAGGCAGCCTGTAGCAGTGGCGAAGCTCGAGGCGGCCTGGATCGACGGCGATTTCACCAGGGCTTCCGCGGCTCCGATCGCTCGATTGAGCTTGCTCCGGCGACGATTGAGGTGGCTAGCGGTGCGAGGCGAAGCGGTGGTGAGAGGTGGTCATGGTGGTGTGCTTGGTTTGGTCCGGGGAGTGCTCTATTTATAGGAGGGAGGGGGTGCTGCGGGGCTGAGCAAGTCGTCGTGGGCGCGACGTCTCCGGCGAGCTAGAGGGCTAGGCGGTGACGCAGCGACGATCGGGAGGGTACGGCGAATCCGCGAGCGTCCATGGCGAGTTAATGCGAGGCGTACGATGGTCGGGGCCGTGCGCGTACTGTCGCGGCCGTGGCGGAAGGAAGCTTCCTCTCCGGCGGCGGTAGGCGCTAGGGGGTGACGCGAGCATGTCCGGCAAGCTCCGCGTGGCGAGAGAAGTACTACGGCGCGCGGATATGGTCGGGTACGGCGAGATCTGGCGAGCGCCGCGTGGACGTGTCCGTGCACTGGGTGACGTCGCCATGCCGTTGGCGGCGTACCTGGAGCGTACTGGGCGCGGCGATGGCGGGTCGTGGCGTCGTCCTCTCGTTCAACGGCGGGTACGGGCGATCTTCTGAGATCGTGGGCGACGCGTTTGGCAAGGTCGCTCGGGCTGGAGAGGCAGGGAGAGAGGGGTGGCGTCGAGGTGCGACGTGGCCGGCATGGCCATGGCCGGCCATGTTCTGGTCGTGTCCATGGTGTGTTTTTGCATGGGCTAGGTAGAGGGAGGTCCAAGGGTCATTGCTAGGGCAAGAATTGGTCAAGGAGTGGTCTGGTTTGATCAATTTCAAAAATGTGATGATCTTGTTTTTGTTAAAAAGTCTCTACTTTGCTTGATCCTAGCTCTTGATCCAAGATGAATTTGGTATGGTCCCTTTTACAAAAGTTGTTCATTTTGTTGTGTACTTGGATGACATGCAAAGAGTTGGATGTGTTTGGTTTAGAAATTTTGAAATAGAGAGGCTCAAAGTGATGACCAGATTGTAATTGTCAAAAATGACCATTATCTTATGTGAGCAAGTTTTAATTCTTAGCTTTGATTTAATTGGGGTTTCTTTGATTCTCAAAGTTGTAATAACTATTTAATAACCTATTACCACTAGTGGTGAAGACTAATTGGGTCTAGGGTCAAAGTTTGTAAAAATATCATATGTCATATGTTAGGGTTTTTAGGGTTTTATTCTTATTTGATTTCTTTCTCTTTTTCATTTATTTGTTTGGTGATCATCATGGGATCACTCTAGGGTTGTGGAGTTTATTACATACACAAAATAACACTCATCATGGCATAGCACTCAAAATGCACAAGTCCTATGCAGGGCACTATATGAATTTTGAAAAGTTTTTGTTGGTTCTCAAATTTGGATAATTGGATTTGTCTGAACCTGTACAAGGTAATGAAGACTTGCTCACTTGGTATTGCTTGCTAGTTGGACATTTGGTTGGTTTTGATGCTACTGGTTCATTTAAATGCATGAAATGCTACTATGGTATGCTACTGTGGTATCCTTGTGAAGAAAATGATGGATTCTTGTGAGCTTATGGTATGCTACTATGCTACTGTGGTATCCTTGTGAAGATTTACTTGATGGATTGTTGTGAGCTTATGGTATGCTACTATATTATTGGATTGTAGTGTCACTTGACTGTTCAAGTTTCAATGTTGGTTACTTTTCCTCTAGTGCAAGAAATGGTTGAGCAGATGTTTATCCACTGTTGGCCTTTATTCTTGGTAGCTCAAAGTGTCATGCACTTACTGGATCATCAAATGTTTCCCTTTGTCCCTGGTTGCCTCCTTAATTGATGCCCTATGATCCAAATTACTATATTATTGGATTGAGTGTTATGGCTACTGCTTGTTTGCTCTCCAAATTACCAAGTGATGAATATATAATCCCTTTGGAGCATCTGCCCCATGCTATATATGTGTATTTGACCATGCTTATGATGGATTTCTTTTAAGGACTCTAGCTAGATTAGAGGGGAAAAGTTGCTGCTTTGTTGCCTATGATAATGGATCATCAAATGTTTCCCTTTGTCCCTGGTTGCCTCCTTAATTGATGCCTTATGATCCAAATGACCCAAGTCCCTTGCATGATCCCATTTGTCCCTAATGTTGCTTAAGATGAATAAATTCCCTCTAATCACCATTTGGAGATCAAGACTAGTTCTTGATTTCCATTAGCTAGACTCCAATATTAAAAATGTCTCCCAAATATGGAGACAAACATTTTAACATTACCCCAATTGATGCCTTTGTCCCTGGTTGCCTCCTTAATTGATGCCTTATGATCTATTTCTTGTTGGCTTTGATGAAAATAGAGATATCCACAGTAGGGGATCATGTAAATGAATGCCACTGTGGTATCCTTTGAAGAAAAAGGACTGTTTCTGATGGTTTTAAAAGGCTAGGTGGTGCTAGGTGATTAAGTTGGCTACCAAGACTTGTCTCATCTGGTTAGCTGGGATATGCTATGTGTTGTTGCTTGTTTAGGCATATCTATCACTTACTGGATTTACTGGTTCTTGATTGGCCTCTCTTTTGCCAGCATCACTTGGTCTATATACCAAGTGATGAATAATCCCTTTGGAGCATCTGCTCCATGCATGCTATGTGTGTTTGTGCATCTTGACTTATGTCACCATGGTTGCTGGTTTGGTGGTGTTTTTGTACTTGTCGATGATTAGATGGTTGGTCGATCACTCGTACACTCGGGGGTGGAGCAAGTGAGGCTTGGTGTGATGGCACAAATATCAATATCTTGTGCATCCTACCTGGCCTCACTTACTCCATCCCTGGATGTTAATATTTGTTTCGACCAACAAAGTATGAGGCATTCCATTTAGTTCATACTAGCTACTTCTTAATTGCATTGGCCTTTCTTCCATTTTAGTGCCGATGATTAAATTGTTTGGTCACTTGTACACTCAATATACTTTGTAGGAGCCCCCCTTTCCCTGGCCGCCGTTCCGTGAACGAGTCCTTGATGAGACAACAACGCCGACATGCCTCTCCGGCGCAGCACCACTTTTCTTCTCTCGCCGTCCAGTACGTGAACGAGTCCTTAATGCCAAGACGGTGCCAGCCTCCCTAGCATCATGCCGACCCCTGTTGTCGCGCTTCAGGCCGTGTCGATCATGCGCCCTGCACTCTTCGCCTTTTTGCCCGGTGAACGAATAGACTAATCGTTGGAATAAGGAAGCCGATGACGGCCGATCGCAATTTAATCTTGCGACCGGCTGTCATCGGTTTCCTTATTCCAACGATCAGCCTATTGGTTCACCGGGCAAGAAGGCGAACAGTGCAGGGCGCGGGACACACGGCTTGAAGCGCGGCAACACGGCCCGGCATAATGCTGGGCAGGCCGGCACGGTCTTTGCATCAAGGACTCGTTCACTGGACAGCGAGGGACTGGCGTGGTTCTGCGCCGGAGATGCAGATCGGCGTTGTTGTGTCGTCAAGCACCCGTTGACGGAACGCCGACCGGGGAAAGGGGGCCCTTCTGCAAAGTATTTGTGTTGACCAACAATGTATGAGGCACATATTCTATTTTGTCATTCCATTTGCTTTGAGATTTTCAAAATGCCGATGATTAAAATGCTTGGTCACCGTACACTCAGGGGCGGTGTTAGTGAGCCTCGTGTGATTGCACAAATATCAATCTCTTGTGCATCCTACCTGGCTCGCTAACTCCGTCCCGGAATGTTAATATTTGTTTCGACCAACAAAGTATGAGGCCCTTGTCATTCCATTTGCTTTGGTATTTTCAAAATGCCGATGATTAAAATGTTGGTCACCGTACACTTGGGGGTGGCGTAAGTGAGCCTGGTAAGATAGCACAAATATCAATCTCTTGTGCATCGGACTTGGTCTCACTTACGCCATCCCTAAATGTTAATATTTGTGTTGACCAACAATGTATGAGGCACTTATTCCATTTTGTCATTCCATTTGCTTTGACATTTTCAAAATGCCGATGATTAAAATGTTTGGTCACCGTACACTCGGGGGCGGCGTAAGTGAGCCTGGTAAGATAGCACAAATATCAATCTCTTGTGCATCGGACTTGGTCTCACTTACACCGTCCCTGAATGTTAATATTTGTGTTGACCAACAATGTATGAGGCATTTATTCCATTTCTCTTGTGCATCGGACTTGTTGGTCTCACTTTCTTCCATTTTCATCATAGTAGGAACTGGATGAAGGACCCCGATGCAAGCGAGCCTGGTGGGTAGAGATGACGGAGCAAAGGAGGAACCGGATGAAGACTACTTTGTATCTCGAAATTGTGAATTTTGTATGAATTAAGAGTTGTATGCAAAACATTTGACACTTGCCACTATATATGTATCTCGATCGGGCTCTAAGTAATGTGATGATGATGTCTATGTTATATCTGTGCAATGTACATGATATTTATATTATATCTGAATGTTGCTGTATATAACCTGTGTATCTGTATTGCTGTCTATAAACTGCATGTGTATAGCAGGCAGCACAAAATCGTGTATAATACAAGCAAATTCTGTGGCGCACTAAAAACCAATTCTGTGGCGCACGCTTTTCTGTGGCGCACCTAAGAACAAGTGCGCCACAAAAACCTTAATTCTGTGGCGCATGAGCAGGTGCGCCACAGAAACCTTATTTTTGTGGCGACGTTTCTGTGGCGCACCTCCCATGCGCCACAGAATCCATTTTTCGTGCGCCACTGATGAGGCTTTTCCTACTAGTGCGCTTACCGGAGCGAACGCTCTACCGGTACAGCCTCAGCCTAACCGGCAGCAGCACCAGCAAGTTCATCAGGTGGGAGATGGTAATGGCCAACCACCACCGCCGGCACCTTTGGGCCGGAATATTTACCAGGATCCGGACTTGTGCTGTGTTGTGTTCGTTACTGAGCCAACTGACAAGCAAAGTGATACGTCTCAAACGTATCTATAATTTCTTATGTTCCATGCTACTTTTATGATGATACTTACATGTTTTATACACATTATATGTCATATTTATGCGTTTTCCGGAACTAACCTATTGACGAGATGCCGAAGGGCCAGTTGCTTTTCTGTTTTTGGTTTCAGAAATCCTAGTAAGGAAATATTCTCGGAATCGGACGAAATCAACGCCCGCATCTTAGAATTCCACGAAGCTTCCAGAACACCGGGAAGGACCAGAGGTGGGCCACGGGGCCGCGAGATGATAGGGTGGCGCGGCCGGGGGCGCCCCCTGTGTGTGGAGCCCCGTCGGCCCTCCGACTCCGCCTCTTCGCCTATTTAAAGCTCCCGACCTAAAACCTCGATATGAAAAAGCCACGGTACGAGAAACCTTCGAGAGCCGCCATCGCGAAGCCAATATCTGGGGAGGAGTCTCTGTTCCGGCACGCCGCCGGGACGGGAAGTGCCCCGGAAGGCATCTCCATCGACACCACCGCCATCTTCATCAACGCTGCTGTCTCCCATGAGGAGGGAGTAGTTCTCCATCGAGGCTAAGGGCTGTACCGGTAGCTATGTGGTTAATCTCTCTTCTATGTACTTCAATACAATGATCTCATGAGCTGCCTTACATGATTGAGATTCATATGAGTTTTGTATCACTATTCATCTATGTGTTACTCTGGTGATGTTATTAAAGTATTCTATTCCTCCTCCATGGTGTAATGGTGACAGTGTGTGCATCATGTAGTACTTGGCGTAGGTTATGATTGTAATCTCTTGTAGATTATGAAGTTAATTATTGCTATGATAGTATTGATGTGATCTATTCCTCCTTCATAGTGTGATGGTGACAGTGTGCATGCTATGTTAGTACTTGGTGTAATTGCAATGATCTATCATGCACTCTAAGGTTATTTAAATATGAATATCAAATGTTGTGGAGCTTGTTAACTCCGGCATTGAGGTGCTCTTGTAGCCCTACGCAATTAGTGGTGTTCATCATCCAACAAGAGAGTGTAGAGTGGTTTTATTATGTGATCAATGTTGAGAGTGTCCACTAGTGAAAGTATGATCCCTAGGCCTTGTTTCTAAGCATCGAAACTCCGTTTATTTACTGTTTTGTTGCATGTTTACTCGCTGCCATATTTTATTCAGATTGTTATTACCACTCATATACATCCATACTACTTGTATTTCACTATCTCTTCGCCGAACTAGTGCACCTATACATCGACAAGTGTATTAGGTGTGTTGGGGACACAAGAGACTTCTTGTATCGTGATTGCGGGGTTGCTTGAGAGGGATATCTTTGACCTCTTCCTCCCTGAGTTCAATAAACCTTGGGTGATCCACTTAAGGGAAACTTGCTGCTGTTCTACAAACCTCTGCTCTTGGAGGCCCAACACTGTCTACAAGAATAGAAGCACCCGTAGACATCAAGCACTTTTATGGCGCCGTTGCCGGGGAGGAAAGGTAAAAGGCACTCATACTCTGGTCCCAGGTAACTAAGTACTTTTCTGTTGCGTTGTGTGTGTGCTCGAAGCTATTTCCTTTAGATCCTGCAATTGCATCTTTTTGTTTCTTGTTAAACACTAGTAAGGCATAATGGAAAACATCTGTGAGCTTTTTGTACTATTTCCTGAGTCAAGACATGAATGGTTTAATGCGAAAATTTAAAAACCTATGGAACCTTATTTGCATGCTAGTAGTAATATTAGTATGAACGCTTTGAACACCATTGTTGATAATGATATAGAAAATTCTAAGCTTGGGGAGGTCGGTTTTGATGAGAATGATCTCTTTAGCCCTCCGGGTATTGAGGAGAAAGTTTATGTTGATTATGATATGCCTCCCATGTATGATGATTATAATGATAGTGGTCTTTTGGTGCCGCCTACTATGGAGAGTAAAATTAATTATGATTATACTATGCCTCCTATATTTGATGATGAGAATAATAATGATAGCTACTTTGTTGAGTTTGCTCCCACTACAACTAATAAAACTGATTATGCTTATGTGGAGAGTAACAATTTTATGCATGAGACTCATGATAAGAATGCTTTATGTGATAGAGTTTTTTCATGATGATACTGAAAGTTATTATGAGAGAGGAAACTATGGTTGTAGATGTTTTCATGTTACTAAAACACCTCTCTATATGCTGAAAATCTTGAAATTGTGCTTGTGTTGCCTTTCTATGCTTGTTGCATTATGCTTCATGAATTTGTTTATTTACAAGATTCCTATGCATAGGAAGCATGTTAGGCTTAAATTTGTTTTGAATCTGCTTCTTGATGCTCTCTTTTGCTTCAAATAATATTTCTTGCGAGTGCATCATTAAAACTGTTGAGCCCATCTTAATGGCTATAAAGAAAGAACTTCTTGGAAGATAACCCATGTGTTTATTTTACTACAGTACTTTTGTTTTATATTTGAGTCTTGGAAGTTGTTACTACTGTAGCAACCTCTCCTTAACTTTATTTTACTGCATTGTTGTGCCAAGTAAAGTCTTTGATAGTAAGGTTGATACTAGATTTGGATTACTGCGTAGAAACAGATTTCTTGTTGTCACGAATTTGGGTATGATTCTCTGTAGGTAACTCAGAAAAATCTGCTAATTTACGTGCGTGATCCTCAGATATGTACGCAACTTTCATTCAGTTTGGGCATTTTCATCTGAGCAAGTCTGGTGCCTCTAAAAAATTTGTCTTTACGGACTGTTCTGTTTGACAGATTCTGCCTTTTATTTCGCATTGCCTCTTTTGCTGTGTTGGATGGATTTCTTTGTTCCATTACCTTCCAGTAGCTTTGTGCAATGTCCAGAAGTGTTAAGAATGATTGTGTCACCTCTGAATATGTGAATTTTTGATTATGCACTAACCCTCTAATGAGTTTGTTTTGAGTTTGGTGTGGAGGAAGTTTTCAAGGGTCAAGAGAGGAGGATGATACAATATGATCAAGAAGAGTGAAAAGTCAAAGCTTGGGGATGCCCCGTGGTTCATCCCTGCATATTTCAAGAAGACTCAAGCATCTAAGCTTGGGGATGCCCAAGGCATCCCCTTCTTCATCGACAACTTATCAGGTTTCTTCTCTTGAAACTATATTTTTATTCGTTCACATCTTATGTACTTTACTTGGAGCGTCTGTGTGCTTTTATTTTCGTTTTGTTATTTTCTTTCTCTGAATAAATTGGATCACATCATGCTTGTGTGGGAGAGAGACACGCTCCGCTGGTTCATATGAACACACGTGTTCTTAGCTTTTAATGTTCATGGTGAAGGTTGAAACTGCTTCGTTAATTGTTATATGGTTGGAAACGGGAAATGCTACATGTGGTAATTGGTATAATGTCTTGAATAATTTGATACTTGGCAATTGTTGTGCTCATTTAGATCATGTTTAAGCTCTTGCATCATGTACCTTGCACCCATTAATGAAGAACTACATAGAGCTTGTTAAAATTTGGTTTGCATGATTGATCTCTAGAGTCTAGATATTTTCTGGTTAAGGTGTTTGAACAACAAGAAGACAATGTAAAGTCTTATAATAGTTACAATATGTTCATATGTGAGCTTTGCTGCACCTTTTATACTTGAGTTTGCTTCAAACAACCTTGCTAGCCTAGCCTTGTATTGAGAGGAATTCTTCTCATGCATCCAAATCCTTGAGCCAATAACCATGCCATTTGTGTCCACCATACCTACCTACCACATGGTATTTCTCTGCCATTCCAAAGTAAATTACTTGAGTGCTACCTTTAAAATTCTATCCTTTGTCTTTGCAATATATAGCTCATGGGAAAATAGCCTTAAAAACTATTGTGGTGAAGAATATGTAGCTATGTATCTTATTTCTTATAAGTTGCTTGTTGAGCGGTAACCATGCTTCTGGGGACGCCATCAACTCTTTTACCTTTGTTGAATATCACGTGAGTTGCTATGCACGTTCGTCTTGTCTGAAGTAAGAGCGATTTTCATGATCAAATGGTTTGAGTATGCATACTGTTAGAGAAGAACATTGGGCCCCTAACTAAAACCATGATTCATGGTGGAAGTTTCAGTTTGGACAAATTAATCCTCAATCTCTTATGAGAATTTTAACTGTTGTTGTATGCTTATGCATTAAAGAGGAGTCCATTATCTGTTGTCTATGTTGTCCCGGTATGGATGTCTAAGTTGAGAATAATCAAAGCGAGAAATCCAATGCGAGCTTTCTCCTTAGACCTTTGTACAGGCGGCATAGAGGTACCCCTTTGTGACACTTGGTTGAAACATATTCTATGCAATGATAATCCATGTTAATCCAAGCTAATTAGGACAAGGTGCGAGCACTATTGGTAATCTATGCATGAGGCTTGCAACTTATAAGATGTATTATGCATAACACATATGATTTATTACTACCGTTGACAAAATTGTTTCTTGTTTTCAAAATGAAAAGCTCTAGCACAAAAATAGTAATCCATGCTTCCCTCTGCGAAAGGCCTTTCTTCTACTTTATGTTGAGTCAGTTTACCTACTTCTTTCCATCTTAGAAGCAAACACTTGTATCAACTGTGTGCATTGATTCTTACATGTTTACCTATTGCACTTGTTATATTACTTTGTGTTGACAATTATCCATGAGATAAATATGTTGAAGTTGAAAGCAACCGCTGAAACTTATATCTTCCTTTGTGTTGCTTCAACGCCTTTACTTTGAATTTATTGCTTTATGAGTAACTCTTATGCAAGTCTTATTGATGCTTGTCTTGAAAGTATTATTCATGAAAAGTCTTTGCTATATGATTCATTTGTTTACTCATTATCTCCATCATTGCTTCGAATCGCTGCATTCATCTCATATGCTTTACAATAGTATGATCAAGATTATGATAGCATGTCACTTCAGAAATTATCTTTGTTATCGTTTACCTACTCGAGGGCGAGTAGGAACTAAGCTTGGGGATGCTTGATACGTCTCAAACGTATCTATAATTTCTTATGTTCCATGCTACTTTTATGATGATACTTACATGTTTTATACACATTATATGTCATATTTATCGTTTTCCGGAACTAACCTATAGACGAGATGCCGAAGGGCTGTTCTGTTTTCTCTGTTTTGATTTCAGAAATCCTAGTAAGGAAATATTCTCGGAATCGGACGAAATCAACACTACAAGAAAAGTTGCCATGGCCGACGAAGTTGAAGTCGCGCCGTGGTTGCTGGTGTACCATGGCCGACGATTTTGGTCCCTCCGTGGTGCATGTCAAAACTTTTTTTCTCGTTTTTGAGGCCACCTAGCCCGACGAAAGCGGCCAAAACGTCGCGTATGGTGGCCCGGGACGTGGTGCATCGCGAATTCTCGGGTTCGCCGGCCGAGTCAACGCAAATCCGCACCGCCGAGGGATGTAGGGCCCGGATGGCAGCCTCTCTGGCATTGTTTTTTTCTCGATCGCGCCATCTCGTTCAACGTTCTCCGATCGAGCCGTTTACGATGCAGGATCATGGGTCCCGCATGTCATCCTCTATGAACCAAAATTCTTTCTATTCTTGGATTTTTTTGACCCCCTGATTTCTGGCTACTTCCTTTTTCTTTTGATCCCTTGCCGCCTTGGAAACGTTGAGACCGCTGCTGCTAAATGGGACCCGCATGTCATCCTCTATGTGCAATCAACTTTCTTTTCTTGGAGTTTTTTTGGCACCTCAAATTTGGTCACTTGCCTTTTTCTTTCGATCCCCTGCCGCCTCTCAAACGGTGATACCGCTGTTGCTAAATGGGACCCGCATGTCATCCTCTATGTGCAATCAACTTTCTTTTCTTGGAGTTTTTTGGCACCTCAAATTTGGTCACTTGCCTTTTTCTTTCGATCCCTGCCGCCTCTCAAACGGTGATACCGCTGCTGCTAAATGGGACCCGCATGTCATCCTCTATGCACTATAAAACTTTCTTTTCTTGAATTATTTTTGGCACCTCATATTTGGTCACTTGCCTTTTTCTTTCGATCCCCTGCCGCCTCTCAAACGGTGATACCGCTGCTGCTAAATGGGACCCGCATGTCATCCTCTATGTACTATAAAACTTTCTTTTCTTGGATTTTTTGGCACCTCAAATTTGGTCACTTGCCTTTTTCTTTCGATCCCCTGCCGCCTCTCAAACGGTGATACCGCTGCTGCTAAATGGGACCCGCATGTCATCCTCTATGTACTATAAAACTTTCTTTTCTTGAATTATTTTTGGCTCCTCATATTTGGTCACTTGCCTTTTTCTTTCGATCTCATGCCACGTTTAAAACGTTGAGGAACCTGCTAGCTCATGGGACCCGCATGTCATCCTCTATGTCCATCAACTTTATTTTCTTGGATTTTTTTTACCCCTAATTTCTGGCTACTTTCTTTTTCTTTTGATCTCAAGCCGCATTTGAAACGTTGGGACCGCTGCTGCAAAATGGGACCCGCATGTCATCCTCTACGTACAATAAAGTTTCTTTTCTTGGATTATCTTTGGCTCCTGATATTTTGTCACTTGCCTTTTTCTTTCGATCTCATGCCGCCTTTGAAACGTTGAGTAAGCTGCTGGCTCATGGGTCCGCATGTCATCCTCTACGAACAATAAAAGTTTCCTTTCTTGGAGTTATTTTTTACCCCTAATTTCTGGCTATTTGCCTTTTTCTTTTGATCTCCTGCCCCCTTTGAAACGATGAGGACGGTGGCGGTCGGTCCCACATGTCATCCTCTATGAACAATAAAAGTTTCCTTTGATGGATTTATTTTGAACCCTAATTAATTTCTGGATATTTCCCCCGCCTTGGAATCGTTGAGGATGCTGCTGCCTCATGGGTCCCGCATGTCATCCTCTCGGAACGGTAAATGTTTATTTTCTTGGATTTTGTTGACCAAACGATTTTTGGCTTATTTTTCTTTCGATCACCTGCAGCCTTTAAAACGTTGAGGACGCTGCTGGCTCACGGGTCCCACATGTCAACCTCTATGAACAATAAACGCTGAGGATGCTGCCTCATGGGTCCCGCATGTCATCCTCTCAGAACGAAAATGTTTCTTTTCTTGGATTTTTTACCAACAGATTTTTGGTTTATTTTTTCTTTCCATCCCCTGCCGCCTTTAAAACGTTGGACGCTGTTGGCTCATGGGTCCCCGATGTCAGCCTCCCCGTACAAGAAACATATGATATCTTGATTATTTTGCAGACAATAAACAATGTATTGCGCTCTGAGCTATTTCAAACGGATAATTAAATCTTTATTTTTACATAAACAAACTTATATGTTGAATCTCCTTGTTTTTTTGTCTTTGCGAAGCATAGGACTTTCCTGTTTTTTAGAAAATTCGGAACTTTCCTGTTTTGGAGTGGGCTGAAATTGTACGAGTCAAAAGGCCTAGCAGGATAGTTCGAAGGCCCAGATGTCCAGATGCAGCCCAATTGAAATCTTTCTTCTTGGATTTTTTTCCCCCGATTTCTGGCTACTTCATTTTTCTTGGTTCTGTGCCGCCTTGGAAACGTTGAGACCGTCTGCAAAATGGGACCCGCATCTCATCCTCTACGTACAATAAAATTTCTTTTCTTGGATTATTTTTGGCTCCTGATATTTGGTCACTTGCCTTTTTCTTTCGATCCGTGCCGCCTCTCAAACGTTGATACCGCTGCTGCTAATTGGGACCCGCATGTCATCCTCTATGTACAATCAAGTTTCTTTTCTTGAATTATTTTTGGCTCCTGGTATTTGGTCACTTGCCTTTTTCTTTCGATCTCATGCCACGTTTGAAATGTTGAGGAACCTGCTGGCTCATGGGACCCGCATGTCATCCTCTATGTACTATAAAAGTTCATTTTCTTTGTTTTTTTTCACCCTATGATTTTTGGCTATTTCCTTTTTCTTTTGATCCCCTGCCGCCTTGGAAACGTTGAGTAAGCTGCTAGCTCATGGGACTCGCATGTCATCCTCTATGTCCATCAACTTTATTTTCTTGGATTTTTTTGACCCCTAATTTCTGGCTACTTTCTTTTTCTTTTGATCTCAAGCCGCATTTGAAACGTTGGGACCGCTGCTGCAAAATGGGACCCGCATGTCATCCTCTATGTAAATAAAGTTTCTTTTCTTGGATTATCTTGGGCTCCTGATATTTTGTCACTTGCCTTTTTCTTTCGATCTCATGCCGCCTTTGAAACGTTGAGTAAGCTGCTGGCTCATGGGTCCCGCATGTCATCCTCTACGAACAATAAAAGTTTCCTTTCTTGGAGTTATTTTTACCCCTAATTTCTGGCTATTTGCCTTTTTCTTTTGATCTCCTGCCCCCTTTGAAACGATGAGGACGCTATTGGCAGGTCGGTCCCACATGTCATCCTCTATGAACAATAAAACTTTCCTTTGATGGATTTATTTTGAACCCCTAATTAATTTCTGGATATTTCCTTTTTTTCTTTTGATCCCTGCCTTGGAATCGTTGAGGATGCTGCTGCCTCATGGGTCCCGCATGTCATCCTCTCAGAACGGTAAATGTTTATTTTCTTGGATTTTGAATACCAAATGATTTTTGGCTTATTTTTTCTTTCGATCTCCTGCCGCCTTTAAAACGTTGAGGGCCTGCTGGCTCACGGGTCCCACATGTCAGCCTCTAACATTAAACGCTGAGGATGCTGCTGCCTCATGGGTCCCGCATGTTATCCTCTCAGAACGAAAATGTTTCTTTTCTTGGATTTTGTACCACAGATTTTTGGTTTATTTTTCTTTCCATCCCTGCCGCCTTTAAAATGTTGACGACGCTGCTGGCGCATGGGTCCCCGATGTCAGCCTCCCCGTATAAGAAACATGTGATATCTTGATTATTTTGCAGACAATAAACAGTGTATTTTGCTCTGAGCTATTGCAAAGGGATAAATTAAATCTTTATTTTTACATAAACAAACTTATATGCTGAATCTCCTTGTTTTTTTTTCTTTGCGAGGCATAAGACTTTCCTGTTTTTTAGAAAATTCGGAACTTTCCTGTTTTGGAGTGGGCTGAAATTGTACGAGTCAAAAGGCCAAGCAGGATAGTTCGAAGGCCCACATGTCCAGATGCAGCCCAATTGAAATCTTTCTTCTTGGATTTTTTTCACCCCTGATTTCTGGCCTTAAACTTTTGACCCTGTGCAAAATGGGACCCGCATGTCATCCTCTATGTACAATAAAATTTCTTTTCTTGGATTATTTTTGGCTCCTAATATTTGGTCACTTGCCTTTTTCTTTCGATCTGCAGCCTCTCAAACGTGAGACCGCTGCTGCTAAATGGGACCCGCATGTCATCCTCTATGTACAATCAAGTTTCTTTTCTTGAATTATTTTGGCTCCTGATATTTGGGCACTTGCCTTTTTCTTTCGATCTCATGCCACGTTTGAAACGTTGAGGAACCTGCTGGCTCATGGGACCCGCATGTCATCCTCTATGTACTATAAAACTTTCTTTTCTTGAATTATTTTTGGCTCCTCATATTTGGTCACTTGCCTTTTTCTTTCGATCTCATGCCACGTTTGAAACGTTGAGGAACTGCTAGCTCATGGGACCCGCATGTCATCCTCTATGTCCATCAACTTTATTTTCTTGGATTTTTTTACCCCTAATTTCTGGCTACTTTCTTTTTCTTTTGATCTCAAGCCGCATTTGAAACGTTGGGACCGCTGCTGCAAAATGGGACCCGCATGTCATCCTCTATGTAAATAAAGTTTCTTTTCTTGGGTTATCTTTGGCTCCTGATATTTGTCACTTGCCTTTTTTTCGATCTCATGCCGCCTTTGAAACTTTAAGTAAGCTGCTGGCTCATGGGTCCCACATGTCATCCTCTACGAACAATAAAAGTTTCCTTTTTTGGAGTTATTTTTACCCCTAATTTCTGGCTACTTGCCTTTTTCTTTTGATCTCCTGCCCCCTTTGAAACGATGAGAACGCTGTTGGCAGGTTGGTCCCACATGTCATCCTCTATGAACAATAAAACTTTCCTTTGATGGATTTATTTTGAACCCCTAATTAATTTCTGGATATTTCCTTTTTTTCTTTTGATCCCTGAAGCCTTGGAATCATTGAGGATGCTGCTGCCTCATGGGTCCCGCATGTCATCCACTCAGAACGATAAATGTTTATTTTTTTATTTTTTACCAAATGATTTTTGGTTTATTTTTCTTTCGATCCTCTGCCATCTTTAAAACGTTGACGATTTCTGGCTCATGGGTCCCGATGTCAGCCTCCCCGTACAAAAAAATGTGATATCTTGATTATTTTGCAGACAATAAATAGTGTATTTCGCTCTGAGCTATTGCAAACGGACAAAAAAATCTTTATTTTTAAATAAACAAACTTATATGTTGAATCTCCTTGTTTTTGTTTTTGCGAAGCATAGGACTTTCCTGTTTTGGAGTGGGCTGAAACTGTACGAGTCCAAAGGCGTCAGCAGGATAGTTCGAAGGCCCAGACGGCCAGATGCAGCCCAATTGAAACCTTTCTTTTCTTGGATTTTTTTGACCCCCTGATTTCTGGCTACTTCCTTTTTTTTTGGTCCTGTGCCGCATTGGAAACGTTGAGAACTCTGCTGCTAAATGGGACCCGCATGTCATCCTCTATGTACAATAATTTCTTTTCTTGGATTATTTTTGGCTCCTGATATTTGTCACTTGCCTTTTTCTTTCCATCTTATGCCGACTTCGAAACACTGAGACCGCTGCAGCAAAATGGGACCCACATGTCATCCTTTATGTACAATAAAAATTACTTTTCTTGGATTATTATTTTTGGCTCTGATATTTGGTCACTTGCCTTTTTCTTTCGATCTCATGCCACCTTTGAAACGTTGAGGAACCTGCTGGCTCATGGGACCCGCATGTCATCCTCTATGTACTATAAAACTTTCTTTTCTTGGATTTTTTCACCCTCTGATTTTCTTTTGATCCCCTGCTGCCTTGGAAACGTTGAGTAAGCTGCTGACTAATGGGACCCGCATGTCATCCTCTATGTACAATCAATTTCTTTTTTTGGAGTTTATTTTTGACCCCCTAATTTCTGCCTACTTCCTTTTTCTTTTGGTCCTATGCCGCCTTGGCAACGTCGAGACCGCTGCTGCATGATGGGACCCGCATGTCATCCTCTATGCACAATAAAAGTTTCTTTCGTGGATTATTTTTGGCTCCTGATATTTGTCACTTGCCTTTTTCTTTCGATCTCATGCCAACTTTGAAACGTTGAGAACGCTGCTGCAAAATGGGACCCGCATGTCATCCTCTATGTACAATAAATGTTTTTTCTTGGATTATTTTTGGGACCTGATATTTGTCACTTGCCTTTTTCTTTCGGTATCATGCTTCTGAAACGTTGAGGAAGCTGCTGGCTCGTGGGTCCCGCAAGTCATCCTCTATGTAGAATAAAAGTTTCCTTTCTTGGAATTATTTTTACCCCTGATTTCTGGCTACTTCCTTTTTCTTTTGATCCCGCCTTGGAAACGTTGAGGCGCTGCTGCAAAATGGGACCCGCATGTCATCCTCTATGTACAATAAAGTTTCTTTTCTTGGATTATTTTTGGCTGATATTTGGTCACTTCCTTTTTATTTCGATCCCGTGCCCCTTGGAAACGTTAAGACCACTGCTGAAAAATGGGATCCGCATGTCATACTCTATGTACAATAAAGTTTCTTTTCTTGGATTATTTTTTGCTACTGATGTTTTGGCACTTGCATTTTTCTTTCGATCTCATGCCGCCTTTGAAACGTTGAGACCGCTGCTGCAAAATGGGACTCACATGTCATCCTCTATGTACAATAAAAGTTTCTTTTCTTGGATTATTTTTGCTCTGATATTTGGTCACTTTCCTTTTTCTTTCGATCTCATGCCGCCTCGAAACGTTGAGTAAGTAGGTGCCTCATGGGACCCGCATTTCATCCTCTATGTACAATAAAGCTTCTTTTCTTGGATTTTTACCCCCTGATTTTTGGTCACTTGCCTTTTTCTTTCGATCTCATGCCACCTTTGAAACGTTGAGGAACCTGCTGGCTCATGGGATCCGCATGTCATCCTCTATGTACTATAAAACTTTCTTTTCTTGGATTTTTTGGCACCTCGTATTTGGTCACTTGCCTTTTTCTTTCGATCCCGTGCAGCCTCTCAAACGGTGATACCGCTGCTGCTAAATGGGACCCGCATGTCATCCTCTATGTACACTCAAGTTTCTTTTCTTGAATTATTTTTGGCTCCTGATATTTGATCACTTTAAAACAACTTGTACGTAGAATGTCCCTGTTTTTTTGTGGTGAATCATAGTATCCGTGTTGCATTAGAAAAGGTATTTGTTGGAAAACTATGGAAGGGGAGTTTGTTGGTGCATGCATACGTTTGCGAGGAACCAAATGCAGCATTTTGACTTCACCAGACAACTGAACAGCATGTGTTCTTCACAATACAGCCAACACAAGCATTAACTAATGTAACTAGAGACATTGAGTACAGATTGAGCCTTCATGTTTAACATAACATTGTGTGTGGAGGAGCCACGCACATAGTATATAAGAGTACCATCATGTTGACCACAAATGCATCATCGAAGAGAGTGGTAAATATACTTATTGACCACCTCTCTACAAAAAAGTGGTAATTAGAACCGAACATGCACCACCTTATTTGAGCTGTGATCCATATTGTTCCTCCAGTGGTGCATGATTGCCTTTACACTTGATGACCTTCTCGCAGTTTTCGTGATCAAATACGAGCACCTTCAAGGATCTGGTGTCAATCCTCTTGAATACTGTGAAGTATCCTATCTTCAAGTCATGTGCTTTGACAAACGCTGACCAGCGTGCGTCCATAACAATCTTGCCATCTTCCTCCTTCAGGCCGACCTCCCAGATGCAATCGGTGGAGATCTTCAGCTTGATGGTCTCTGGCCACAAACCTTCAAACCAGGGCTAAAAGCACTGGGGATGAGCCCATCCAGTAACTTGCAGAAGCTGCCAGGGCGGGTCTGCTCACTGGCGTTTGGTGGCCTGATCATCAGGGCAGCTCCCTTTTTTTCGAAGATGAGCTCTCTACAAGCTTGATCTTGTTGCCTGAACAATGCAACAACAAAAATGGACCCAAATGGTATACTTATGAAGCCCACAATCTGAACATTATGCCTCTGGATCTAGTTTGGCTATTTCGTAGGAACGGTATATCAGCTTCAACTCATAAAACTGGGAAAAAACTAAGCAACAGGAATAGAACTATAGATAGCATGGCATGGTGGATGCATAGCCCGTGTTTGCAAATAGTTTGTGGGTAGCCCACACTTGCAAGTTCATATCAACATATATTTTCCCCGGAAATTATTGTATTGCAATTTCGACGATTCGCACTTGATCATACTTTTCATCGGCTGCCCAGTTTGGCTGACCGGTTTGTTTATTCGCTAGTGTCCTCCTTCCTATTCCTAGACACCCAAGTCCATCATCATGGGCACTGACAAGGTGTAATATAAGATATATGCCACAAAAATAATACGTAGGATTGATAATGAAAATAAGTTTCCAATGGTCCGTGTCCAACAAGGGACGAGTAGTTTCTCTCCACTTCATCCTGACGTGTGTGGTGAGCAAGCCCTCCCATCAGTATCAGAGGAATTTAATTTGACAAGGGCTACAGGAAGACATCACCAAGAAAGGGTGATGCATGTCTCCTTCAACAAACACAGCAGTACATGTCTGAAGCAAGTACATGAACACAAGTACACCACCATAATAATACTACATGAACACAAGTGATGCCGTCGGTTGGGGAGGCCTAAATAAAACTTAAACTTAATCCTAATCTAATGGACGTCGGTTGGGGCGCGCGACGGGTCTGCCTCGTCCTCGTTCTTCGCCTATGCCGCCTACGTCCGTGCCCGCTTCTGGTCCCATGCTTCGCGATAGGGGCGGCCCCAGGGGTATTCTTGCGTATGCAGCTGAATACCCAAGATTTTGACAAAACCTTAGAATTTCCTCATAAATCAGGGAAAAATTTGGCAAATACATGAGGATTTTGGCAAAATGAATACACAGGTTGAAAATGAATACCCAGCACTTCATCACTGGCGCAGCCACTGTTCGCGCTTCAGGCGGTCGAGCATGGCGGACGCCGTCAAAAGACCTTGCCGGCGGCGCTGTCCCAGCGGTTCAGTCCTTAGCCGAGAAATCTCCTTCTGGAAGAAGAGTATCGCTTGCTGGCGGGCGAACGCCTCATAATGGCGATGAGCCCTGTCCTCGCAGAACTTCCGTTGGGAAGCCTCCAAGATCCGGAGGTCGTGCTCGCTGTACTCCTCCTTCAACCGTGGGTCCTCGTCGTTATCGGAGCTGTACTCCGCGTCGGACTGCGGCTCCGGCTCCGGCTCCGGCTGCGATGGTGGTGGAGGCTGCGCGCGGACTTTGAGGCCAAGCCTACAGAACCTCGTTTTCCGATGGCGCGGCATTTTTGAGGTGGAGAGGAGAGAATGGAGCGTAAGCGGTGGTGGAAATGAGAGGATAGCACCGCGGGGGTGGACGGCGTAGTAGGTACTTTATGCTGGTGGTAGGCAACTACCCTCATTTACGGCGGCGTAGGCGACTGGACGCCGCGTGTCCGGCCGCTGCCCTCGTGGCCGCCTAGGTTTAGGCGCGGGAGACCATTAAACGCCGGGGACTACCAACCTTCCCGCGTCGCCTTTGATGCGAACAGTCGCGTCCTCCCGCTGACAAGGCGGCCCCACACGCGAAAACCGTCGTGCCGCGAGGCGCCGACGCGCCCGATTCGCGCCCTTCGCCGGTGTGAGCCCAAAAAATGCAACTACTACTACTGTACTAGCGTATAGGGTGAGCAGGCCCTCCCATCAGTATCAGAGGAATTTGACAAGGGCTACAGGACGACTAGTTACATCACCAAAAAAGGTGATGCATGTCTCCTTCACATGGTCTTCTTATGTCATATAGTAAGGCACTAGCAATGATCGGCGCGGCGTGTCTAACTAATATACTCCCTCTATCTCAGAGCTTAAGGCGTAAAAATAAATTCGATTTTTGATCAAAGCATAAGGCGTAGGGTGAACTCTATCCTATTTCTACCGAAGATGCCCCTCTCAGCCGTTTCTCGTTTGCTAAAAACAGGGAGACGATTGACCCAGCTATGGCATGCACACGGTATTCACGCTGAATTAACTGCTCCTCCAGTCAATCTCCTCTAAAACCGGTGCCTCATTGGTTGTATACGGTGCATGCATGAGATGGTAGTTAACGAGGAGTCTGATGCGGCTACTTTAGGGAAGAGAGAGAAATACGGAGTAAAAGGAGTGAGTTATTAGAGATTTATGAGGGGCAAGTATGGAAGCTAATTTGCACGCCAACCCTACTTAATCCTAGCGCCAATTTATTTACACCTTAAGCTGTGAGATGGAGTAAATGTTTAGCAGTTGTAAATATTTATGGGCTTTTCATCAGCAATGATGATGGCACAACATGAAGTGAAGTTTAGCAGTTGTAGCATGATTTTTTTTGAATAAATGATGCTCAAACTCACCGATTCTCAAACTGCCCTTACAACGTTAAGGGAGCTGATATTAGGCACATACCCACTTTCCCTAAGCCCTGAGACAACGCAATCAAACATCATGCTATCCGGAAGTCTGAAACAATCTCAACTGTGAAGAGATCAACATTTAATTTAACAAAACTGTCTAATCCTGATGTGTAGAGAACGAATCCGTTGCACATATTGCTGCAACTCATAAATAGATCACAACACAACTTCAGGATTATTTTTTACAGAACACAATTTTGTGATGCCATTTGTTATCACTCCTTGGTGTGTATCTTGTGCAGTATCGGTTAAATTGCTAGGCCATCTACTAATACTGATGGTTCATGTCTCCAGTTGTGAAAGTAAGAGTTCATATACTTAGCCAAATGCTCAGCTAGCTACCCCATGTAGGAAACTGACCGTGGGAAGGTAATTGCATCCTTCTCAGAATTTGATCTATTAAAAGACATCTGAAAACAAAAGACGGCTACCCTGAAGTAATTGAGTGTAAGATGAAATACTAAAATTGCTACACCAGCAAAAGTGGACAATTGCCTCATCTAAGCTGGTCTAGTGTACATCCATGTTTAACATGTGAAGATGTGAGCGTATGAATTAGTAGCCAAAAACAACAGACTATTTTCAGGGAAAGCACGGCAAAGTAAATGCAGATAATTCTACTTTAGCAATCGTCTCACCTTGACACATGTAATATGAACTATAGTTTCATGAACAGTAATTAGTAAGAACAGAGAAAAGTAACAGCTGCCTTAGTTGATATAATCTAAAAATAGTAGCTGCCCATTTCAGCTAATGATTTGTCCAGATGAAAAGCCCAACAGGAAACTAAGCATCAGAAACGTCTCAATAATATATAGAAAATAACTCTACATCAGGATAAGAATGAATTCAGTAGCTAACTCTATTTGAGTCTTTCTGTTACTTCGACTGATGTTTACATACTAAAGTGGTACTGCAATAATGTTTCTGTGACTGACATCGAGCATTCTTGCAGTTTTAGCATTTGTGTCATCTAGGTTATTATTGATGCCAAAACTAGACACTAGTTAGTGTATACACAGTTATATACTACCTCTGTCCCACCGAAAGTGTCTGAGATTTGTCCAAATTCAGATGTATCTAGACAGTGAAAGCATATAGATAGATTCAAATTTTGACAAATATATATCATCTTAAGTTTAAGTCCTGTGTTGTAGTTAATTCCCTTTGTCTTAAGTGATCTATTAGAGAGCTTCCCTGTGACCACCCGAAGGGTAAGAAATGTTTAACTGTATAAGTGGATTGCCTAGACCTTTCCATCAGTTCGGACTTTTGGTTGCGTTGGCTAGTCGATGAAGCTTGACATGGTGTCAGAGCCAGGGTCTCGAGTTCGAGTCCTGGCTTTCGCAATTTATCCTAAAATTGCCGCCCTTGCGATCAGTTCGGACTTTTGGTTGTGTTGGTAGTGCATTAAGCTTGACAAGAAAGAAATGCCTTTTTATAGCTAACCCCAAGTCTGGTAACATTTGCAAAATAGGTATCAGATGCAGCTATCCATTCAGTAGAAGAATTTGCATTTTAGAGTTGAAGGTTCATAATCTCTTCTCTACTATTGATAGTTAAGGGTACACAGGGTATTTGTTTACCTCATTTTCGCGTTCTAAAAAAGGTACGCCATATGGTTGTGCTAAGTTAAACTGATTTAAGTCTGTTCAAGTTTATCGAAAGTTATACTACCAACATCTAAAACATCAATATAGGCTCATATATTACAAAAGATATTTAGATTTTCTTTTCTCGAACACATGCCTAGTCGTGCATCATTATATATTAGAGCATACAGGGTTGTAGCAAGGCTACGAAAAACTGAGAAAGCAAAAAGAAAGAACTATACAGGGGACTACAGGCAGCTAACTTTGCTAGGCCTGCAGGTGCTAAATCTATATATATATATGAGGTTGTAGATATTAGTCGTAAACTTACTCAAACTTAAATAACACTTGATTAGGAAAAAGATAACCTGAGTTATTTTGAATGAGGGGACGTCACAATCACTAATCAAAGATAATTGTGGGAAACTGAAATCTATTCAAGAAAATGGGAGAAATAATGTATCAAACACAAAATTAATTATACCATTTTGCAGATTGTTCACCGATATAAACAAAGAACTGTTTGATCTGCATGTAGGTACATCCAATCAACGCTTTTTCCCCGATCTCTAGAAAATATAAGCTACGCATGTAATTACAAACGATTTTCTTCTATTTTTCTGTTTCTATGTTAACATTTGAGATACTTGTTAATTACATCCATATTCTGCAGTTGCATAGAGTTACTAATTCAGGAATGCATTCACATACGGAGTATACTATGTTTGCTGATGACTGACTAGTACTAATTCATTGCAAGCAACGGTTCATTCATATTCAGATAAAGGATGTGATCGTTAAGTCATATACTTATGAAAGTCCTTATGCATCTCTCTGATGCAGATGGCGGGGGTCTCTCGTCCTCCTTTTGGAGGCAAAATCAATTAGTTATATATGAAACAATGGGTGTAAAAGGTTATCAAAAAGGGTGCCTTCATAGTGCTACGTTATCTTTTGAGATACTGGTTAATTACATCCATATTCTGCATTGGCGTAGAGTTACTAATTCAGGAATGCAATCACATACTGAGCATACTATGTTTGTTGGTGGCTAATTAGTACTACTAATTCATTGCAAGCAACGGTTCATTCATATTCAGCAAAAGGGGGTGTGATCATTAAGTCATTTAAGAAAGGTAAAATATAAACAAGGTAGTTCATTAATAACTTCATTGGTTAAGGCAGTGTATCATGCAATGCAAAAGGACTGAAAAAATACCATTTGCGGTGTCCCAGAAGTACGTGGAGCCGTCAGTTTCGTCCACCGCAAAAACGTGGCCACGGAGTTCAATGGCATCACAGTAATTTGGATAATCAGGTGCAGGTGTAAGGGCCTCCAGCATGGGCATTCTCCAGTCGCCACCCCCTTCAAGGTAGAAAATCGTTTTGTCGAACAAGGCGATGAGCTTGTAATCTGCGTACCTCCCACCTTTTGTGGGCACTTGGCAGATTACAATCTTCAACAAATCAATTGCTGGACCCCAGTTAAAAGAGTATGCAGGTTGATATGAAAAACTACTATGATCGATCTTCGAAGCAGGTAGGGATGGAAGGGGGATATGTCGCTCGGTGTAGACGTTCACGAGGCACCACTGGTACCCATGATGATCGGCGGCGGCGATCCAGTCGCCGTTCGCGCCAAGCCATTTTCTGTCGTGCATGAACGGCAGGGCGACAGAACGGCGAGGATGGTCGAGGGGCACCAGGTCGTACACGGTATCATGCAGACGAGATGCTGTCGCCCAATCCCAGTGTTCATCGAACCAATAAGCAGGCGGAGGCATCAGCAGGCAGGGTTCACCCCAATGGTGCATCTTACCTTCATCCTTGCTGATCCGGTCGTAGAGCTCCCTGGAACATGCGGCAAGTCGGACGGTGTAGGTAACGTCCAGATGCGCAGCGATGAGGTCGGTGTTGTCGCCGGTGAGAGCCTCCCAGTGGCCTTCCCCGCCGCCCCGGCAAAGCCTAGAATAATTCATCACGTGAAGATGGATTTAGGTGGATGGCGGATGCAACCGCGCTTGGGGATTTCGGAGGAGAGGGCGAGCGGAACGATGCGGCGTGGTGGGGATCGAGATACTGCGCGTGCGCGTGATTCTGGGAGGGTGAAGAAGAATATGATAGACATGCAAGGGGCAAAAACTAGGTAGTACTCTAGGCTGCTGCTGCGACTGGGCGCCGATTTGACTGTTGGTATACTAGCACGCCACCCATCTATAAATTTGCGACGACGTTTGGTGCAGTGATGTCTCGTCACATCAGGTTGACCAGAGAGGTTTTTTTTACAGTTTCCATTTCGATATATTTTTCGCCAATAATCGTAGTTCTCTACATGCCAGAGACACGTACCTTAACACGTGGGCAGCATGCAACCGCGCGAGCACCAAAATGGAATGAGAGATGTTTTAGAGCAGAACTTCATTTTCAATGCCTTTCTTAGCTTGGTTTGGAAACCGGACAGAGCTTCAGTGACTTGATGCTTCCAAGATACATTGTGACTATGTGCCACCATCTACCATCCATTTGAGATCCAACGTTCCAAACTATTTCTTATTTCGAAGCTAAAAAAACTATTCTGAAAATTTTGAAAAAATCCAGTAATATGTAGATGCCTTGTTTTAAAATCTATGAAGCTTGTGATTAAATAGCTTCTTACGTACTCGAGCACTAGTTCAAACTAAATATATATTTGCTCACAAACCTATAATTCAAATCGAATGAAACTATGTGTGTATATATATAGTAATAATATTAACTTTCGCCATAACTTGGGTCCCATTTATCTTGTGAAGTTTCCCACTATGTATGATGAACTGAACCTTAGCATTAAGATGGGACCAACATGTATATGCTATTGGTGTACCCACATGCACGACAGAGGAATGAGAGATAAATTATTTTTGATTGCTAGTTGTTTGATTCTACGGGATTTTTTCCTACACCAGCTAGTTGTTTGATTCATGGGAACATATCCTATAGGAAATAATCCTATAGAAAATAAACATGAGGTCATATCTCATTGATTCATTTATTTTTTATTTTATGCTCATTTGAATATTGGTCAAATCCTAGGTTTGACCAAGATTTAAACAAGATTAAAACATCAAAATGAAAGGGTAAGCCTGGATCCTTCTTATGCACTCTAAAATGAAGCTTTTGGGTTTTTTTTAAAATGATCCTTCTTAGTCCATGTTTGAAACCCGAAACCACTTCTCTTCATGCTTGACTTCATAAGACAGAGTTTAATTAGGGTTAGGGGTATAGATACATGATTTGTCTGGTTTGAATATGTCTAGACCTTGTTTAACAACTTGAATGCTTACTATATGACATAAGAAGACTATGAACTTTGGTTTTTCATTTTTTGATTTTTTGTAATTTTCTGCCCATTTGAATCTTGGTCAAATCCTAGGTTTGAACAAGATTTAAACAAGTTTAAAACATGAAAATAAAATGGTAAGCATGGATCCTTCTTATTCTCCCTAAAATGAAGCTTTTGGGGTTTTTTGAAATTTCCATGTTTCAAACCCAAAACCACCACTTCTCTTTCATGCTTGACTTCATAAAGATAGAGTTTAGGGTTAGGGGTAGATATATACATGATTTTTCTGGTTTGAATATGTCTAGACCTTGTTTATCATCTTGAATGCTTACTATATGACATAAGAATGCTATGTGCTTTAGTTTTTCATTATTTTGATTTTTTCTGAAGAATCTTGGTCAAATCCTAGGTTTGACCAAGATTTAAACAAGTTTAAAACATGAAAATGGGAAGAGAAGCCTGTATCATCCTTCTTAGTCACTCTAAAATGAAGCTTTTGGGAGGTTTTTGAAATTTCCATGTTTGAAACCCAAAACCACCTCTCTTCATGCTTGACTACATAAGACAAAGTTTAGGGGTTACGGGGTAGATACATGATTTGCATAGTTTGAATATGTCTAGACCTTGTTTCTCAACTTTAATGCTTACTATATGACATAAGAAGCTTTTGGGATGTTCTTGAAATTTCCATGTTTGAAACCCAAAACGACTTCTCTTCATGCTAGACTTCATAAGATCGAGAGTTTAGGGTTAGGGGTAGATACATTATTTGTCTGGTTTGAATATGTCCAAACCTTGTTTATCAACATTTGAATGCTTACTATATGACATAAGAAGATTATGTGCTTTCGTTTTTTATTTTTTTATTTTTTATTTTATGCTCATTTGAATATTGGTCAAATCCTAGGTTTGACCAAGATTTAAACAAGATTAAAACATGAAAATGAAAGGGTAAGCCTGGATCCTTCTTATGCACTCTAAAATGAAGCTTTTGGGGTTTTTAAAAATGATCCTTCTTAGTCCATGTTTGAAACCCGAAACCACTTCTCTTCATGCTTGACTTCATAAGACATAGTTTAATTAGGGGTTAGGGGTATAGATACATGATTTGTCTGGTTTGAATATGTCTAGATCGACCTTGTTTAACAACTTGAATGCTTATTATATGACATAATAAGACTATGTACTTTGGTGTCATTTTTTTCATTTTTTTAATTTTCTGCCCATTTGAATCTTGGTCAAATCCTAGGTTTGAACAAGATTTAAACAAGTTTAAAACATGAAAATAAAATGGTAAGCATGGATCCTTCTTATTCTCCCTAAAATGAAGCTTTTGGGGTTTTTTGAAATTTCCATGTTTCAAACCCAAAACCGCCACTTCTCTTTCATGCTTGACTTCATAAGACAGAGTTTAGGGTTAGGGGTAGATATATACATGATTTTTCTGGTTTGAATATGTCTAGACCTTGTTTATCATCTTGAATGCTAGCTTACTATATGGCATAAGAATGCTATGTGCTTTGGTTTTTCATTCTTTTGATTTTTTCTGAAGAATCTTGGTCAAATCCTAGGTTTGACCAAGATTTAAACAAGTTTAAAACATGAAAATGAGAAGGGAAGCCTGTATCATCCTTCTTATTAATTAGTCACTCTAAAATGAAGCTTTTGGGAGGTTTTTGAAACTTCCATGTTTGAAACCCAAAACCACCTCTCTTCATGCTTGACTACATAAGACAAAGTTTAGGGGTTAATTAGGGGGTAGATACATGATTTGCATAGGTTGAATATGTCTAGACCTTGTTTCTCAACTTTAATGCTTAGTACTATATGACATAAGAAGCTTTTGAGATGTTCTTGAAATTTACATGTTTGAAACCCAAAACGACTTCTCTTCATGCTAGACTTCATAAGATCGACCAAGTTTAGGGTTAGGGGGTAGAGATACATTATTTGTCTGGTTTGAATATGTCCAAACCTTGTGTTTATCAACTTGAATGCTTACTATATGACATAAGAAGACTATATGCTTTTGTTTTTCATTTTTCTGGTTTTTTTTGAATTTAATGCCGATTTGAATCTCTTTAATTGTCAGATCCTAGGTTTGACAAATTAAGATTTAAACAAGTTTAAAATATGAAAATGAAAAGGTAAGCATGGATCCTTCTTAGTCACTCTAAAATGAAGCTTTTGGGAGGTTTTTGAAATTTCCATGTTTGAAACCCAAAACCACTTATCTTCATGCTTGACTTCATAAGACATAGTTTAGGGGTTAGGGGGTATAGATACATGATTTGTCTGGTTTGAATATGTCTAGACCTTGTTTATCAACTTTAATGCTTACTATATGACATAAGAAGACTATGTGCTTTGGTTTTTCATTTTTTTTTTTTTTTTTTGAATTTTCCGCCCATTTGAATCTTGTCAAATCCTAGGTTTGACCAAGATTTAGACAAGTTTAACACGTGAAAACGAATAAGTAAGCCTGGATCCTTCTTAGTCACTCCAAAATGTACCAATTGATAGATGTGTTAACTTTGCTTAATGGAAAAAATAATGTCATGTAAATGAGTTAACTTGGATTTCCTACCCTTGAATCCATAGGAAACTTTGCTCTAATGCACTATACTAATCAACCGAGTTTTTACACCAATAGGTCTGTCACTTACGTGTGGTGCCCATGCGTGGGGTCCCGCACTTCAGTGAGCACAGTCACGTGCAATAGGTACGCAAACTCCCACCATTTTCTTTGTCAAGAGAAGACGCATCAGATGCGTATTGGAAGTCTCTGGGTCCTTCGGGATCCTTCGGTTGTCCCTCTCACAAAAAAAAATCTCTCTCATTCTCGGCCTCGCTCGACTCGCTCGCTCGCTCGCACTTCCTCCTGCTCACAGACAAACCCTGCACAAAAGTCAACATCATCACCCGAAAAGGGGAGACACCATAATGCTCTCCCTTCTTCTCTCCTTCAAGTGATCCCTCTTCTCAGAGTTTCACTCGACAGGCAAACACACATGTGCTGCATAGTAATAATAAAAATGTAGAAAAATCAACCTACGAATCTATAATTAAATAGGTTAAACTAGGGTTTTGCCCAGTACTACAGATCAAGTTCAAAAAATCCAACTACGGGGTTCGAACAACCCCATTTCTAATCCAAGAATTTTTTCGACCTCATCCAAATGGCCTCAAACTATAGGGTTAATTAGCATCTAGTGCAATATGTGTGAACATGTATGCACTATGTGTGCTATAACTTGTATGTCTTTCAAATTTGAACCAAATTTGAATAAGTTTGAAATATTTGAAATGGGGCTTTTGGCTTAAACGTTTAAAACCCAAAACGACTTCTCTTCATGCTAGACTTCATAAGACCGAGTTTAGGGTTAGGGGTAGATATATGATTTGTCTGGTTTGAATATGTCTAAACCTTGTTTATCAACTTGAATGCTTACTATATGACATAAGAAGACTATGTGCTTTTGTTTTTCATTTTTCTAATTTTTTTGAATTTTATGCCCATTTGAATCTTGGTCAAATCCTAGGTTTGACCAAGATTTAAACAAGTTTCAAACATGAAAATGAAAACGTAAGCCTGGATCCTTCTTAGTCACTCTAAAATGAAGCTTTTGGGAGGTTTTTGAAATTTCCATGTTTGAAACCCAAAACCACTTCTCTTCATGCTTGACTTCATAAGACATAGTTTAGGGTTAGGGGTAGATACATGATTTCCTGGTTTGAATATGTCTAGACCTTGTTTATCAACTTAATTGAATGCTTACTATATGACATAAGAAGACATTGGTTTTTCAATTTTTTTTGATTTTTTTGAATTTTTATGCCCATTTGAATCTTGGTCAAATCCTAGGGTTGACCAAGATTTGAACAAGTTTAAATCATGAATATGAAAAATTAAGCATCTATCCTTCTTAGTCACTCCAAAATGTAGCACTTGGGAGGGTTTTTGAAATTTCCATGTTTGAAACCCAAAACCACTTCTCTTCATGATTGACTTCATAAGACATAGTTTAGGGTTAGGGGTAGATACATGATTTGTATGGTTTGAATATGTCTAGACCTTGTTTATCAACTTGAATATGCTTACTATATGACGTACATAAGAAGACTATGTACTTTGGTTTTTCAGTTTTCTATTTTTTAAATTTTCTGCCCACTTGAATCTTGGTCAAATTAATCCTAGGGTTGACCATGATTTAAACAAGTCTATAACATGAAATGAAAAGGTAAGCATGGATCCTTCTTACTCACTCTAAAATGAAGCTTTTGGGATGTGTTCTTGAAATTTCCATGTTTGAAACCCAAAACGACACTTCTTTTCATGCTTTGGTTTTTCATTCTTTTGATTTTTTCTGAACTTTTATGCCCATTTGAATCTTGGTCAAATATATCCTAGGTTTGACCAAGATTTAAACAAGTTTAAAACATGACAATGAAAAGGTAATTAATCATGGATCCTTCTTAATTAACCAGTCAGTCTAATTAAAATGAAGCTTTTGGGAGGTTTTTCAAATTTCCATGTTAATTTGAAACCCAAAACCACACTTCTTTTCATGCTTGACTTCATTTATAAGACACAGTGTAGGGTTAGGGGTAGATGACTTGTTTGATTTGAATGTGTCTAGACCTTCTTCATGAACTTTTGAATGCTTACTATATGACATAAGAAGATTATGTGCTTTCTTTTTTTATTTTTTTATTTCTTATTTTATGCTCATTTGAATATTGGTCAAATCCTAGGTTTGACCAAGATTTAAACAAGATTAAAACATCAAAATGAAAGGGTAAGCCTGGATCCTTCTTATGCACTCTAAAATGAAGCTTTTGGGGTTTTTAAAAATGATCCTTCTTAATTAGTCCATGTTTGAAACCCGAAACCACTTCTCTTCATGCTTGACTTCATAAGACAGAGTTTAATTAGGGGTTAGGGGTATAGATACATGATTTGTCTGGTTTGAATATGTCTAGATCGACCTTGTTTAACAACTTGAATGCTTACTATATGACATAAGAAGACTATGTACTTTGGTTTTTCATTTTTTTCACTTTTTTAATTTTCTACCCATTTGAATCTTGGTCAAATCTTAGGTTTGAACAAGATTTAAACAAGTTTAAAACATGAAAATAAAATGGTAAGCATGGATCCTTCTTAGTCTCCCTAAAATGAAGCTTTTGGGGTTTTTTGAAATTTCCATGTTTCAAACCCAAATTAAACCGCCACTTCTCTTTCATGCTTGACTTCATAAGACAGAGTTTAGGGTTAGGGGTAGATATATACATGATTTTTCTGGTTTGAATATGTCTAGACCTTGTTTATCATCTTGAATGCTA
Source organism: Lolium multiflorum (assembly GCA_030979885.1). Lineage (NCBI taxonomy): Eukaryota > Viridiplantae > Streptophyta > Magnoliopsida > Poales > Poaceae > Lolium > Lolium multiflorum. The sequence goes on from CM061753.1 coordinate 105,562,347, forward strand.
GCTTACTATATGGCATAAGAATGCTATGTGCTTTGGTTTTTCATTCTTTTGATTTTTTCTGAAGAATCTTGGTCAAATCCTAGGTTTGACCAAGATTTAAACAAGTTTAAAACATGAAAATGAGAAGGGAAGCCTGTATCATCCTTCTTATTAATTAGTCACTCTAAAATGAAGCTTTTGGGAGGTTTTTGAAATTTCCATGTTTGAAACCCAAAACCACCTCTCTTCATGCTTGACTACATAAGACAAAGTTTAGGGGTTAATTAATTAGGGGGTAGATACATGATTTGCATAGGTTGAATATGTCTAGACCTTGTTTCTCAACTTTAATGCTTAGTACTATATGACATAAGAAGCTTTTGAGATGTTCTTGAAATTTCCATGTTTGAAACCCAAAATTAACGACTTCTCTTCATGCTAGCTAGACTTCATAAGATCGACCAAGTTTAGGGTTAGGGGGTAGAGATACATTATTTGTCTGGTTTGAATATGTCCAAACCTTGTGTTTATCAACTTGAATGCTTACGATATGACATAAGAAGACTATGTGATTTGGTTTTTCATTTTTCTGATTTTTTTGAATTTTGTGCCCACCCATTTGTATCTTGGTCAAATCCTAGGTTTGACCAAGATTTAAACAAGTTTAAATCATGAAAATGAAAAGGGAAGCATGTATCCTTCTTAGTCACTCTAAAATGAAGTTTTTGGGAGGTTTTTGAAATTTCCATGTTTGAATCTTTTGGTCAAATCCTAGAGAAACAAGGTCTAGACATATTCAACCTATGCAAATCATGTATCTACCCCTAATTAATTAACCCCTAAACTTTGTCTTATAGTCAAGCATGAAGAGAGTGATTTTGGGTTTCAAACATGGAAATTTCAAAAACCTCCCAAAATCTTCATTTTAGAGTGACTAATTAATAAGAAGGATGATACAGGCTTCCCTTCTCATTTTCATGTTTTAAACTTGTTTAAATCTTGTTCAAACCTAATATGAAAATGAAAAGGTAAGCATGGATCCTTCTTAGTCACTCTAAAATGAAGCTTTTGGGAGGTTTTTGAAATTTCCATGTTTGAAACCCAAAACCACTTATCTTCATGCTTGACTTCATAAGACATAGTTTAGGGGTTAGGGGTATAGATACATGATTTGTATGGTTTGAATATGTCTAGACCTTGTTTATCAACTTTAATGCTTACTATATGACATAAGAAGACTATGTGCTTTGGTTTTCATTTTTCTGTTTTTTTTTTGAATTTTCCGCCCATTTGAATCTCTGTCAAATCCTAGGTTTGACCAAGATTTAGACAAGTTTAACACGTGAAAACGAATAAGTAAGCATGGATCCTTCTTAGTCACTCCAAAATGTACCAATTGATAGATGTGTTAACTTTGCTTAATGGAAAAAATAATGTGATGTAAATGAGTTAACTTGGATTTCCTACCCTTGAATCCATAGGAAACTTTGCTCTAATGCACTATACTAATCAACCGAGTTTTTACACCAATAGGTCACTTACGTGTGGTGCCCATGCGTGGGGTCCCACACTTCAGTGAGCACAGTCACGTGCAATAGGTACGCAAACTCCCAGCCATTTTCTTTGTCAAGAGAAGACGCATCAGGATGCGTATTGGAAGTCTCTGGGTCCTTGGATCCTTCGGTTGTCCCTCTCACAAAAAAAAACAAATCTCTCTCATTCTCGGCCTCGCTCGACTCGCTCGCTCGCTCGCTCACACCTCCTGCTCACTGACAAACCCCGCACAAAAGTCAACATCATCACCCGAAAAGGGGAGACACCATAATGCTCTCCTTCTTCTCTCCTTCCAAGTGATCCCTCTTCTCCGAGTTTCACTCGACGGGCAAACACACATGTGCTGCATAGTAATAATAAAAATGTAGAAAAATCAACCTACGAATCTATAATTAAATAGGTTAAACTAGGGTTTTGCCCAGTACTACAGATCAAGTTCAAAAAAATCCAACTACGGGGTTCGAACAACCCCATTTCTAATCCAAGAAATTTTTCGACCTCATCCAAATGGCCTCAAACTATAGGGTTAATTAGCATCTAGTGCAATATGTGTGAACATGTATGCACTATGTGTGCTATAACTTGTATGTCTTTCAAATTTGAACCAAATTTGAATAAGTTTGAAATATTTGAAATGGGGCTTTTGGCTTAAACGTTTAAAACCCAAAACGACTTCTCTTCATGCTAGACTTCATAAGACCGAGTTTAGGGTTAGGGGTAGATATATGATTTGTCTGGTTTGAATATGTCTAAACCTTGTTTATCAACTTGAATGCTTACTATATGACATAAGAAGACTATGTGCTTTTGTTTTTCATTTTTCTAATTTTTTTGAATTTTATGCCCATTTGAATCTTGGTCAAATCCTAGGTTTGACCAAGATTTAAACAAGTTTCAAACATGAAAATGAAAACGTAAGCCTGGATCCTTCTTAGTCACTCTAAAATGAAGCTTCTGGGAGGTTTTTGAAATTTCCATGTTTGAAACCCAAAACCACTTCTCTTCATGCTTGACTTCATAAGACATAGTTTAGGGGTTAGGGGTAGATACATGATTTTCCTGGTTTGAATATGTCTAGACCTTGTTTATCAACTTAATTGAATGCTTACTATATGACATAAGAAGACATTGGTTTTTCAATTTTTTTTGATTTTTTTGAATTTTTATGCCCATTTGAATCTTGGTCAAATCCTAGGGTTGACCAAGATTTGAACAAGTTTAAATCATGAATATGAAAAATTAAGCATCTATCCTTCTTAGTCACTCCAAAATGTAGCACTTGGGAGGGTTTTTGAAATTTCCATGTTTGAAACCCAAAACCACTTCTCTTCATGATTGACTTCATAAGACATAGTTTAGGGTTAGGGGTAGATACATGATTTGTATGGTTTGAATATGTCTAGACCTTGTTTATCAACTTGAATATGCTTACTATATGACGTACATAAGAAGACTATGTACTTTGGTTTTTCAGTTTTCTATTTTTTAAATTTTCTGCCCACTTGAATCTTGGTCAAATTAATCCTAGGGTTGACCATGATTTAAACAAGTCTATAACATGAAATGAAAAGGTAAGCATGGATCCTTCTTACTCACTCTAAAATGAAGCTTTTGGGATGTGTTCTTGAAATTTCCATGTTTGAAACCCAAAACGACACTTCTTTTCATGCTTTGGTTTTTCATTCTTTTGATTTTTTCTGAACTTTTATGCCCATTTGAATCTTGGTCAAATATATCCTAGGTTTGACCAAGATTTAAACAAGTTTAAAACATGACAATGAAAAGGTAATTAATCATGGATCCTTCTTAATTAACCAGTCAGTCTAATTAAAATGAAGCTTTTGGGAGGTTTTTCAAATTTCCATGTTAATTTGAAACCCAAAACCACACTTCTTTTCATGCTTGACTTCATTTATAAGACACAGTGTAGGGTTAGGGGTAGATGACTTGTTTGATTTGAATGTGTCTAGACCTTCTTCATGAACTTTTGAATGCTTACTATATGACATAAGAAGATTATGTGCTTTCTTTTTTTATTTTTTTATTTCTTATTTTATGCTCATTTGAATATTGGTCAAATCCTAGGTTTGACCAAGATTTAAACAAGATTAAAACATCAAAATGAAAGGGTAAGCCTGGATCCTTCTTATGCACTCTAAAATGAAGCTTTTGGGGTTTTTAAAAATGATCCTTCTTAATTAGTCCATGTTTGAAACCCGAAACCACTTCTCTTCATGCTTGACTTCATAAGACAGAGTTTAATTAGGGGTTAGGGGTATAGATACATGATTTGTCTGGTTTGAATATGTCTAGATCGACCTTGTTTAACAACTTGAATGCTTACTATATGACATAAGAAGACTATGTACTTTGGTTTTTCATTTTTTTCACTTTTTTAATTTTCTACCCATTTGAATCTTGGTCAAATCTTAGGTTTGAACAAGATTTAAACAAGTTTAAAACATGAAAATAAAATGGTAAGCATGGATCCTTCTTAGTCTCCCTAAAATGAAGCTTTTTTTTTTGAAATTTCCATGTTTCAAACCCAAATTAAACCGCCACTTCTCTTTCATGCTTGACTTCATAAGACAGAGTTTAGGGTTAGGGGTAGATATATACATGATTTTTCTGGTTTGAATATGTCTAGACCTTGTTTATCATCTTGAATGCTAGCTTACTATATGGCATAAGAATGCTATGTGCTTTGGTTTTTCATTCTTTTGATTTTTTCTGAAGAATCTTGGTCAAATCCTAGGTTTGAACAAGATTTAAACAAGTTTAAAACATGAAAATGAGAAGGGAAGCCTGTATCATCCTTCTTATTAATTAGTCACTCTAAAATGAAGCTTTTGGGAGGTTTTTGAAATTTCCATGTTTGAAACCCAAAACCACCTCTCTTCATGCTTGACTACATAAGACAAAGTTTAGGGGTTAATTAGGGGGTAGATACATGATTTGCATAGGTTGAATATGTCTAGACCTTGTTTCTCAACTTTAATGCTTAGTACTATATGACATAAGAAGCTTTTGAGATGTTCTTGAAATTTCCATGTTTGAAACCCAAAACGACTTCTCTTCATGCTAGCTAGACTTCATAAGATCGACCAAGTTTAGGGTTAGGGGGTAGAGATACATTATTTGTCTGGTTTGAATATGTCCAAACCTTGTGTTTATCAACTTGAATGCTTACTATATGACATAAGAAGACTATATGCTTTTGTTTTTCCTTTTTCTGAGTTTTTTTTGAATTTAATGCCGATTTGAATCTCTTTAATTGTCAGATCCTAGGTTTGACAAATTAAGATTTAAACAAGTTTAAAATATGAAAATGAAAAGGTAAGCATGGATCCTTCTTAGTCAATCTAAAATGAAGCTTTTGGGAGGTTTTTGAAATTTCCATGTTTCAAACCGAAAACCACTTCTCTTCATGCTTGACTTCATAAGACAAAGTTTAGGGTTAGGGGGTAGATACATGATTTGTCTGGTTTGGATATATCTAGACCTTGTTTATCAACTTGAATGCTTACGATATGACATAAGAAGACTATGTGATTTGGTTTTTCATTTTTCTGATTTTTTTGAATTTTGTGCCCACCCATTTGTATCTTGGTCAAATCCTAGGTTTGACCAAGATTTAAACAAGTTTAAATCATGAAAATGAAAAGGGAAGCATGTATCCTTCTTAGTCACTCTAAAATGAAGTTTTTGGGAGGTTTTTGAAATTTCCATGTTTGAATCTTTTGGTCAAATCCTAGGTTTGACCAAGATTTAAACAAGTTTAAAACATGAAAATGAAAAGCGAAGCGTGTATCCTTCTTAGTCACTCTAAAATGAAGCTTTGGGAGGTTTTTGAAATTTCCATGTTTGAAACCCAAAACCACTTATCTTCATGCTTGACTTCATAAGACATAGTTTAGGGGTTAGGGGGTATAGATACATGATTTGTCTGGTTTGAATATGTCTAGACCTTGTTTATCAACTTTAATGCTTACTATATGACAAAAGAAGACTATGTGCTTTGGTTTTTCATTTTTCTGTTTTTTTAATTTTTGCCCATTTGAATCTTTGTCAAATCCTAGGTTTGACCAAGATTTAGACAAGTTTAACACGTGAAAACGAATAAGTAAGCCTGGATCCTTCTTAGTCACTCCAAAATGTACCAATTGATAGATGTGTTAACTTTGCTTAATGGAAAAAATAATGTCATGTAAATGAGTTAACTTGGATTTCCTACCCTTGAATCCATAGGAAACTTTGCTCTAATGCACTATACTAATCAACCGAGTTTTTACACCAATAGGTCTGTCACTTACGTGTGGTGCCCATGCGTGGGGTCCCACACTTCAGTGAGCACAGTCACGTGCAATAGGTACGCAAACTCCCAGCCATTTTCTTTGTCAAGAGAAGACGCATCAGGATGCGTATTGGAAGTCTGGTCCTTCGGATCCTTCGGTTGTCCCTCTCACAAAAAAACAAATCTCTCTCATTCTCGGCCTCGCTCTCGCTCGCTCGCTCGCACCTCCTGCTCACTGACAAACCCTGCACAAAAGTCAACATCATCACCCGAAAAAGGGAGACACCATAATGCTCTCCTTCTAGACCTTGTTTATCAACTTAATTGAATGCGCGCATACTATATGACATAAGAAGACCTTGGTATTCATTTTATTTGAATTTTTATGCCCATTTGAATCTTGGTCAAATCCTAGGTTTGACCAAGATTTGAACAAGTTTAAAACATGAATATGAAAAGGTAAGCATGCATGTATGCTTCTCAGTCACTCCAAAATGAAGCTCTTGGAAGGGTTTTTGAAATTTCCATGTTTGAAACCAAAAACCACATCTCTTCATGCTTGACTTCATAAGACAGAGTTTAGGGTTAGGGGTAGCCACATACATGATTTTTCTGGTTTGAATATGTCTAGACCTTGTTTATCAACTTAATTGTATGCTTATTATATGACATAAGAAGACTATGTGCATTGGGTTTTCATTTTTTATCCCCATTTGTTGAATCTTGGTCAAATCCTAGGTTTAACCAAGATTTAAACAAGTTTAAAACATGAATAATATGAAAAGTAACCTGCATCGATCCTTCTTAGCCACACCAAAATGAAGCTCGTGGGAGGTTTTTGAAATTTCCATGATTTTTCTGGTTTGAATATGTCTAGACCTTGTTTATCAACTTGAATGCTTACTATATGACATACAGACTATGTGCTTTGGTTTTTGATTTTTTTGAATTCTTATGCCCATTTGAATCTTCGTCAAATCCTAGGTTTGACCATGACTTAAACAAGTTTAAGACATGAATATGACAAAGTAATCATGTATCCTTCTTAGTCACCCTAAAATGAAGCTCTTGGGAGGGTTTTTAAAATTTCCATGTTTGAAACGAAAAACCACTTCTCTTCACCATGCATGCTTGACTTCATAAGACAGAGTTTAGGGTTAGGGGGTAGATACATGATTTTTCAGGTTTAATACGTCTAGACCTTGTTTATCAACTTAATTGAATGCTTACTATATGACATAAGAAGACCTTGGTTTTTCAATTTTTTTGAATTTTTATGCCCATTTGAATCTTGGTCAAATCCTAGGTTTGACCAAGATTTGAACAAGTTTAAAACATGAATATAAAAAAGTAAGCATGTATGCTTCTTAGTCACTCCAAAATGAAGCTCTTGGGAGGGTTTTCGAAATTTCCATGTTTGAAACCAAAAACCACATCTCTTCATGCTTGACTTCATAAGACAGAGTTTAGGGTTAGGGGTAGATACATGATTTTTCTGGTTTGAGTATGTCTAGACCTTGTTTATCAACTTAATTGAATGCTTACTATATGACATAAGAAGACTATGTGCCTTGGTTTTTCATTTATTTTGATTTATTTTGAATTTTATGCCCATTTTTATGCCCATTTAAACAAGTTTAAATCATGAATATGAAAAATTAGTCACTCCAAAATGTAGCTCTTGAGAGGGTTTTTGAAATTTCCATGTTTGAAACCAAAAACCACTTCTCTTCATGCATGCTTTGACTTCATAAGACAGAGTTTAGGGTTTGGGGTAGACAGCACGCGCCGACGCGTGGACGAAATTTATTCTCTGTCCCCCTGACATGCACTTGCCAGTGTCTTCAACAGTCTGACACGAGCAGTGAAGCTTTTATGGAGCCCAGCGGAGAGGGGCTCCATTTCTCGAGCGGTAGCGAGGTGACATGGTGACATGCACCATGTCACCGTGTGACATGCGGCCTAAATCCAAATTTAAACATTGCGAAAAAATCTGAAAAAAATCATGCACGTTCACAGCTCATATTAAGATAACCCCTAAAAATTTCAGATCAAAATTCGAAACATACATCGAGAAACAAAAAAGAGAAACTCAGATGTGAATAGTCTACAGAGAAACTCAGATTTGAATTCGGGAACTATTCATGACAGATTTCTCTTTTTTGTTTCTCGATGTATGTTTCGAATTTTGACTTGAATTTTTTAGGGGTTATCTTAATATCTATGAACATGCATGATTTTTTTCAGATTTGTTCGCAGTGTTCAAATTTGAATTTAAACCGCATGTCACACGGTGACATGCAATAGGTGCATGTCACCTGATCTGCGGTGACGCTGGGGCTAAAAAGAAGACCTTTCCACCTCATTTCCTCCACTGTTTCACATATTTTAGCTTCTATTTATGCGGTGCCGTGGAGGTGGGGGTCTGGTCGTCACCCTCCTCCTCCCCACCTCATTTCCTCCACTGTCTCGCAACTCCTTGATCTACTACTCCTATCCATATACATGCCACTCAAATGGATGTATTTGTAGATACATCCATTTTAGTGGCAGTTAATATGGACCGGAGGAAGTACTAATAATATGAGGCATGTTTTTGAGCTGGCCCTGTTTAGTAGAGTTTACATTTGAGAGTTACATCTTTCTACCACCATTATTTTTGATTTAGCTTGTCTTTTGTGCCCACCATTTTATCGAGCAGGGTTAATGCAAGATCCATAGCAAACTAGCTTCTCATGACATTTTTTTGGCGGAGTGCATCTTCTCATGGCGAGCTAGCGACTTTGCCACTAGAGTTTTTTTTTGTTGAACTACATTTTTTGGATTTTCCCATTTTATTTGTGCACAAGCTATGAGCCGCCCGCAATTCAGCACCATATATTGGCGGGATTTTCTAGTTCAATTGTTTTGTACTAGGATATTAGCAGGATGCTATCTTCTAGGGCTTTCATTTCCCCTATATCCAGCCCCACCCACGGACAAGCAAGGGCCTCTCTCCCTACCTCGCACCTAGTCCGTCTCGCTCCCTCTCAGTCCTCCATCCGTAGCCGACATCCACCGCGCCGGAGCCAGCTCAGCGACGCCGTCAACCACACTCCGTCCGCTTCGTCGGATCTGCTTCCCCGACTCACTGGTTCATCTTACCGGCTGGCGAGATCGGTACACAAAGCGCCACCATGATCCACCGAACCAAAACGAACGGCCAACGCGCCACCTCCCCAGTCGACCAAGGTTGAACACTTTGTCCGGCAGCTTTTGTTATGTATTTGATTTCCGAGACTAGTTTATTGCTTGCTTCCACTGCTTGTTATTAGCATCTGTTTTTTTTGTAATGCCTGCTAGATATTCCCCTCGAGAATGCCTACGAAGAATCTCGGAGGCAAAATATCTTGCAGAATAAGATAATTGCAGCCAAGCTCGGCATACTGTGGAATGGGACAAAATCACCGCACCCCAAGTCGTTGCCGAGATTTTTCACCCGTGTGATGTGCCGCCAAAAGGACGATTCCGTGGGGCAGCTGCTGAAGAAGGTATTTAGCCGCACTGCTCAAATTTCATATGTGTTGTTTGCTGATTGATTTGATGAACTTTGATTTGCAGCAGCTAGCCACTGCTCATGTTCCTAACAAAGACAGTGAGCGCGCCAGTGATGCAGACATTGGTAGAAAGGAGGCGGGATTTGGTCCTATTGTTCTAGCAAGCAATCATTTGAGGGGCCGCCTAGGATCAGCACATCTGGATCCTCCTGAGCTCAACATTAAGGAGGTAATTTTATAATAGTGTTTTAAACATGACATAATCTAATGTACTGAAAGAGATCAAACTGTCAACTGGAGTGGAGTGGTATAGATGGTAGAGATATAGATATAGATTTCAGATTTCCTAATTTTTTCTTGAAAATAGGGTCGCCCCGGCCTCTGCATCCAAATGATGCACCCACCCTTTTATTGCAATGTTTTAGACTCCATTTAAGGTTTAGAAACTCATGGGTTGCTCAAAGTGGTGACATGAATCAACCAACATATTTCCTTTTAATCTGCTGATTGATTTTATGCATGGCAAATCGCAGAAGCAAGTGACTGCTCATGTCCCTGCCAAGCAGCATTGTAGCACAGATGTCCAGAGTTCCAGTGATGCAAACGTTTGTAGGAACAAAACAGAAGGATGTGGCAATGGGGAAGCTAAGATTAGGCGTCTTCAAAAGGACTTGGATGTGGCCACTTGGCGGAACAAAGAAATGAACCGAGGATGGAATTCTACAATTCAAGATGGCCTACATGCTGTTGCTGATCTGCAGAAGCTAGTGGCTGGCAACTTGGTTACCGCTTTGGCTGATGCAGATGTCCATGAGATCAACTGGACGATCTTGGAACAGGTGAAAGCACGAGCAGAAACTCTGCACTCATCTTTGCAGGTAGATGATTTTCAAAGGGTGATGCAAGAGCCGCTATATGAATAGATTGTTGTTTTCAGTTGATGATGTCCCTGGTTCTTTTGTTTACTTATGTGCTGGTAGTACTTAGGGGAACTAGCTTGTACAAGTAATTTTTTCCGATAAAGTTGTACAAGTAAATGGCACATGCTTCGCATGTTTGACCAATTAAGTTAAAAAGCTTCACAAAATCCTGCGTCGAAGTTGTTTCACTAAAAAAAAGAGCTCTCACGTGCAAGGCACGTGTAATTTACTAGTATATACTAGTACTAGTAGAGATGGTACACCTAGACATTAGAGATTTGTTTGTTTTAAAGATATTTTTAATTGTGTACAAGATGGAAAATATAACTTTAGGGCATCCACAATGTTGCTATTGCCAAATCTGATACGATGGTGAATTTGGCTTTGGTGTGAAATATAGCAATAGCTCCACAATGTAGTGGTTCCAAATATTTATAACGTGGGTCCCGCCATCAAGCTAAAACAACACATAAAGCCAATATGGAACTACTCTCACAATGTAGGGAACTAGTTCCAAATGCCAAAAGTGAAATTTGGCATCGGAGCACCTACTTGCTCCGGTTCCTTGTTTTTCTGGTTTTGGAACTACCTCTACAATGTATGGAACTAGTTCCAAAAGCCAAAAATCAAATATGGAACCACTTTTGGCTACACGTTGTGGATGCTCTTAGCAAATTCCTAGTATTTTTCATGGTCGATGTAAAAAAAGTATTTTTCATGGTTGATGTAAAAAAACAAGTTTTTTTCATGGTCGATGTAAAAAAAGAGAGAAAACATGTCTCATAAAAAGCCTTATGGTTAGCACATTTTTTTTACGGAGTAACTCTTTTTTACATAGCCCAAATTACTATTCGATTTTCCATTGAAATATTTTATGTGTATAAAGCAAGCGAAGAAGTACACATGCATTTTTCGTTTTATTCTTTTTTGACATTTCAAAATGTATAGAAGATGAATTTCGAAATAAAGAGATCATATGCACCCAAGAACCAACAAGCATATCCCCTTGACCCCGAACATACTCAGGGCCCTTTTTTTTTTGCCTTTTTGGCTTTTGGATTTTGGAAGCCAAAAACAAATATTATATTCTTTTGGCTTCCAAAATCCAAAAGCCAAAAAGCCACACCAAAAGGACCCTCAGCTTCAGACCTGGGATTTCGTAGGCTAGGGTTCCACAGTTTTCCACCAACCAGTAATAATTTCAACTCTGCCCCAAAATTCCCGCCGAAATCCCCCCCCCCCGCTTCCAAAATTCAAAGCGATGTGAAATAAGTACAGTGTCGATCTTATCCCCCCGGACCGCTCAATTCAGACCTATCACCGGCGGCGCCGAACCCCGCATCTCTCTCTCACGCTTCCACCCTGCATGACCCACCGGATCATCTCACACGCCGGCGCCGGCCCACTGTCCCACTCCCACACCAGCACTACTGCCTTCTCATCGGCCACCGTAGTGACCGACGACGTTCCGCCGTCTCCCTTGCTTTTTAGCAAGCCGGAGTAGCTTCCACCTCCCCCACCCCCACCGACGACCACTGTACCATACGAGCTCCTCCGTAGCCGACTTCCACCGCCGCCTTGTCAGCGACAGTCACCATCGCCGGGTTCTCGTATCTTAATCCCCTACTCCTTCCGTCCACCGGACTGGAGAGATGGGCGCCTCCATGGTCCACGGCAGGAAACCAAAGCGTACACGCGCCCACTTCCAAGAAGGTTGATATGGCCGCATTCGTTATGCATGTGATTTCGAAAAGTATTTTTTTGCTTACTTGCACCGCCATCTCATTAGCATTTTTTTTTGTAATGCATGCTAGATATTATTGCAATACAGAAGAATGAATTAAAAGAGAAACGGAGACGGAAGATATGTAGCAGATTTGCAAGCCGTGTGGGCACAAAAATCTGTAACGCTATTGCCTCTAGTGCAAACCTGAACAAAATCGGAGAAGAACCCTTTCCCCTCCCCAAAGATAAAGAACAATGTTATGATTCACAATTTGATCCTGCTGAGCCTCTTGGAGAGCTGACTCAGGAAGATGCCTTGCCTGACCATTCTCCTCAACCCCACCAGGTGATTTCTGTTTTTTTACTTGGAGATATCTGTTGCAACTTCCATGTGTTGTATACTTGTATCCTGAATCCCACCAAACATGTTCACATGCCACCTCTAGGTCTCCTTAACGCATCATATATATGTTTCAGCATGCACGTCATCCTTTACTATTCTTCATTCTATTCCATTTGCATATCATCATATATGGGACTTCTGTAGACTGAAATATCGTTTATGTGTGCTAGGAATCTGCAGCTTCAAGTAAGAATTTCGCAGGAACAACCAATGAGAGGAAGACCTTGCAACAGGTACCTGAATCGGTGATAGAACAGCTGCAACCAAAAAAGAAATCTGCTTCTGCTACTAGACAGTCTCAGCGATTCATGGCACTAGTTGAAGAAAATAACGCAAATGCTAAGAGTACTGAAATAAAAAAACGTGGTGAACACCCCAAGCGGTTGAATCAGCCACCTGTTACCAATCCAGTCAACCAGCGACAATCGGCAGCAGAACCAGTTTCCACAGCAACTTCTCAGCCACAATTGGCAGCAGAACCAGTTTCCACAGCAACTTCTCAGCCACAATTGGCAGCAGAACCAGTTTCCACAGCAACTTCTCAACAACAATTGGCAGCAGAACCAGTTTCCACGGCAACTTCTCAGCCACAATTGGGATCAGCAGTAGCTGTGGTAGGAAATACTGCCCAAGGACACACTGTACCAGTCCCAGCTGACACAACCACAACTGGCCAAACACTGCTAGCACAACATCAACAAACTGTTGATGATCTCCCACTGACCCATATTAGTCCTGCCATAGACAACTCCCCTGAGGATGAGCCCCACACCGAAGAAGGTACATTTTCCAATGCTTATAGTTTCATTCTCCGTTATAAAGTTATACTTTATAGATAAATAAATATATATATATATATATAAATATATATATCTACCTTGATAGCTTGATGTAATGCTTAACTTTGTAGTTGCACCACGATCAAGAAAAACGAGGGGCCCAACAGTAGGGAAAATGTTCGTAGCTAAGCTTGCTGGGATGGAATCAAGATTTCGCCTTTCATCTATCGTAGGTGGCAGAAGGCCACTGGACCCAGAAGAATCTTGTAAATTAGCATCGGATGTAGGAATTTTCGTCAGGAATGAAATTCCTATCTTCCCAACATGGAAAGAGCACGTAGACACCTCTGCGCATTTTGAAAAATTAGTGCACAGGTTACACGTAAGTCATCTTTCTCTTGGTAATGTTACTCATACTAGTATACCACATTGGCACGTCCCGTTCCTTCTAGCTTGTTGTTGGCTCTATGTATATCGCACCAACGGTTTATATTGTTGTGAACAGTTAAGGTTCGAGTTCGATGAGGACCAAGAGGAAGTAAAGCATGTTCTCAACAGTCTATTCTCAGACTGTCTGCGCCAGTATCGCAGCAGGCTAAAGAAGAAATACTTCACTGGAAAGATTACTGGGAGTGTTCCAACTATATCTCCTTTTAAGCAAATGACTGACAAACAGTGGGGAGATCTTGTGAAGCACTGGTCTGATCCAAAGAATATGGTATGATTTGTAAGACTGAGACCAGATCACATCTTGGATTCTTATTTATAGCAGTGTCTCACTAGTCTCCTTTTTGCAGAATTTGGCTAAACAGAATCAGAAAAACCGCGGTAAACTACTTTTACCTAGCCGTACGGGATCTCGTAACCTTATAGTGCACATTCGGCAAAAAGTAAGGACATGTTGTTTTATACTGCTATTTAGAAATATTTTAGTAAAAGATCATGCAGAGTATATACACCAGTGTGCAGCTTATATTATGATCCTCCATTTCAACCACGTTATTCGATTTATAAATGGTAGTACTAAAATGCAGATGTTACATAATGCAAGTAAAAGGGAACCAAACAAAGAGATGACTCTGCCAGAGATTTTTGAAGCATGCCAGAAGAACAAACTTGAAGTGATTGGAGAAGTCGCACAGAGTGTTCTTGTAAGTCTTCTCAAAGATTGAAATTTTGTGACGACTCACATCCCAACTTGTAGGAGTAGTAAAGTACACGTCAATATGATATTATATATGTTTATTAAAATTCATGTGATGTGAATCGGACATGCCAAACTGTAGGAATAAAAGTAGGTCATACACATGATAAATCTACTATCAGCAAGTTTCTCTGTAGTAACTATCATGTTTACACATGTGTACGAACTGAATTTTTTGCAGGAAGATATGAAATTAGAGATGGCAAAACCCGGTAAAAACGGTCTGGAAAAAACCGATGAAGAATGTGTGAAGGCATTTTCTATGGCAATAAAAAAGAAAGGCATTGCCAAAAACACTTTCTTACGGAATGCTGGACTGCTGAAGTGCAAGTCCATGTCCAAGTCAAAGTATTTGCATGCTCAAGTTCTAGAGGAGCAACTCCAAGTAGAACGAGCTGCATCAGCTGCGCTAAGACTAGAAGTCGACAATTTTAGAACGATAGCAGCACAGAAGGAGGCCCTACTGGAGCAGGTTAGGAATGCTAGTAAGTAGTAAGAAGAGTATCTGCTAGATAATTGGAGATGAACGGGGACAGTGACAGGTCATTACCTTCGTCTTGTAAAATGGTTCCTTAGTCTGAGCATATTTCGTAGGTGCATTTATCTGCAATTGCTATGATCTTGGTGGTCGTTTCCTTGTTGTGATGTGGATTTTTTTTTGAACCGGAACCCTGCTGATTGTTAATATTATAAGTGGATTGCCTAGCCCTTTCCATCAGTTCTGACTTGTGGTTCCGTTGGCTCGTGGATGAAGCTTGACATGGTATCAGAGCCCATAGTCTCAAGTTCGGACTTTTGGTCGCGTTGGCTAGTGCATTAAAGCTTGACACTGATGATTTTCTGTGATCCATTGATTTCCAGCTTTCTACATATAGCCCAGGTCTAGAAGCTTGTCAACTGGTCTGGTGGCATGGGGAAACTCTCATTTGCAACTAGTTGCGGCACCCCATTTTTTGTTGTGACACTTCAAGTTTCCAAAAAATGCAAACTAAAATTCTAGACATACATTGTGTTGTGTCTTGTGCATCTGTGAAGTTTCATCCAAAAATATGTCAAAATGTGGCCTACAAAAAAAGAACACATACGTAAATAGTGTCATGTACTATTTACACATCATTTGTTCTTTTTGTGTAGGCCACATTTTGACATATTTTTGGATGAAACTTCACAGATGCACAAGACACAACACAATGTCGCTGTATTGAGTGCAATGAACGGAACAGTGCTTCTCCTTTGTGTTGTGCTGCAACACAACAGCTGTTCCTGCTTCTGTACAGGCGAGTTGTGAACAAAGATACTTATGTATGCTACCAAATTTCGACTCCATATAATCAATAGCTTAACAACCGTCTAATTCAAAATCTCAACACTGTAGCATATACCTCCTGCCTATCGAATACAATTATTTCACACACTGAAATATTTTGTACGCGTTTTGAATTGGAGAACATGGGAACCGACTTTGGTTTCTGATTATGACTTGATGTGACCCTAGGCCCTGGATTCCTGAGCAGAAGGTATGTGTAAAAACAAAGAGATTACGAAGTGCTAATTCCCTTTTTTTTTGTAAGTCCTGGTGGCATTGACACTCCTTTCTTACTTGCTATATTTTTTTGGTGTTTATATATAATAGAGAATTACCAGCTTATTGTCGAACCCGTTAGATTTTGGGCAATAATTGTTACGTGGCTGCTTCTTAATTAAAGTTTATCATGTCATGTAGATGGATTTGTGAAAGATGCAGCGGGTCGTTCTTCAGATCGTCTACATGGGATTCCCATCTACATGTATGTTCATGGTTTCATGGAGTACTTCAGCTCATAGCAGCCACATACGATCCTGCAAGATTTGCATTTTTTTTGACCTTGCAAGATTTGCATTCAATGTATCGCCAAGGCGCGTCCGTGAGAGCAAGAACATCTTAGTCAACTCAATTTAGCATGTACAATAGTAAGCTATAAAAGTCTAGTACGGAGTACTTTAACAATACATGGCCCATCTTTTAGTCTCACATAGTGCCTAGGAGCACGTGTAGGGCTGGCTATTAGATAGTAGCCACTTCTCTTCTCTCTCCTCTCCTCCTCAACTAAGCAAACATATAATATTTTATCTCCTATAGCCAGCTGAGTGTACCGCTTGCCGTGAGAACTCTAGAAACATCTTCGTCTGACTCGTTTTGGCGCGCGCAGTTCCCGAGCGAATCCAATGAATTTTGACCGTTCTCTTAAAAAAAGGAACTTTGACCGTTGGATCAAGCGTTGGAGAACTGATGTGCCAACGGCCAATAATTATGATCGTGGTAACCGATTTTCAACGTGATGATGAATTGATGTGACATTTGGCCGTACTAGTACGGTCTCATATTTTTGTATTACTTAGTACTTGGACTGTGGCCAAATTCGAAATCTCATTCCAGCGGCAAAACTTCCCGCCCGAAAAATACAAATATTTCACACGCTTCTAACTTCCCATTCTACCCTCGTAAAGATGACAACAATGTCCATGTATAAGTCGGTTGGTGGGGGGTCTACCCGTCATTTTTTTTCGATCACCACCTCCCTAGCTCCGGAAACCCCCCGAAAAAAAATTCATTTCCCTCACTCTCTCCTCTGAGACCACCCACCGGAACTTCCCAAGTCCCTCTCTCTCCCACCTCCACGGCCACCGCACCGGAACATCCCCGCCGGACTTCCCTGGCCTACCCGAGGCCTCGCGATCCTCGTCATCCGGCTGTCTGCCGGAGCCGCTTCATCGACGCCGTCATCAACCGGACAGGATCATCCCCACCCGAACATAAAGAAACCATGTACTCATCCGGCGGAGTCTACCGCCCAGTCGTTTCAGCAGCGTATAAATCCCTGTGTCGGAGCAACCCGCAGGATCCGTCGTCCTGCCCATCGGATCTAGCTCACCGGCCTGCATGGCCATTAACCGGATCCGCTTCACCGGCGCCGTGCCACATCTAAACTCTTCTACGTCGCTTTTCTGTTGCTTTGCAAGTTCTTCTTTAATCTTGGGGGAACCTGTTTGTGCTAACGACGCGCCGTTACGTTTTTGCAGATGAGATGAGTAACCATGAAGTGTAATGGCCGTCTCTCCAACCCCAAGTAGCACATGTAGCGTACTTCATCACCGGATCTATCAACCCAGGAAGATCTCTGTGACTCCCACAGAGTGCTTCTCCTAATGTAAGTCCCTTGTTTTAGTGCCATGTTCTGGGTTCAGATGCTTGTTTGTCTGAAGCTCTTTTAGTTCATTCCTAGTTATGACCGTAACACCTTGCTATTTTCTACTTCATTGCTAACTTTAAGCGATTGAACATTTTGGTTTGCATTCCCTGCTCTGTAGATGTAAGCCATCATAACTTCTATCTTGCTCAGTCGTTGTTACAAAAATTATAGGTATTATAGTAACATCCTGCTATTATTTAGTTCATGGCCAATTTTAAGTAATTGCACATGTTGGTTCACATTTCCTGCTCTATAGCTTTTGGCATCGTAACTTCTATATTTGGTTTACATTCCCTGCTCTGTAGATCTAGCCATCATAACTTTATCTTGCTCAGCCGTTGTTACAAAAATTATGGCCTGCTACTATGTTGTTTGTGCCAATTTTTTACTCCATGAACATGTTGGCTTGCATTCCCTGTACTACAGGTGATGCCATTGTTTTGTATCTAGTTCATTGTAAGCTAACAAAGTAAGGACTTAGTTTGGCATGCTATCACTCTGCTATCTAGCCTATAGTACAAATATACTTGTCATACTACTAGATAATAATTTTGCGTGCCATCTTGTTCTTCAAAAGCTGCATTATTGACTTGTTTCTCTGACTTGGCATGACTCTCACATATGGAAAGCTGAACATATTGGTTTGCATTCCCTCTTATACAAGTTCCCAGGTGATCCCACTATATTCTGTATCTGGTCCATCCTAAGCTCCATCATTAACTATCCTCTATGTGTTGCTCATTACAAGTTTATATCCCGAAACATCTTGATTTGCATCCCCTTCACTATAAGTTCAGGAGTATTATTTAGTTCACGGGCAAAATGAAGTAATTGCACTTGGCACATGTTGGTTCACATTCCCTCCTCTTTAGCTTTTGCCATCGTAACTTCTATTTTTGGTTTACATTCCCTGCTCTGTAGATGTAGCCATCATAACTTCATCTTGCTTAGTCGTTGTTACAAAATTTATAGCCTGCTACTATGTTGTTCATGCCAATTTTGTACTCCCTGAACATGTTGGTTTGCATGGGACTCGACAGTAGTAAGTCTGCTGTTTCATTCTAACATGCTCTGTTATATTGGCTGTTGGTATGTGGCATGCACTCTTTGTTTGCTTATTGTGCGCATTACAATGATCTTGTTATAACGACGAAATGATGAGTTCCAAATTCTTTGGCAAACAATATTGCAGTGTCTTTGCGTTTCCATTGTTGTTGTCTTAACTTGTAATGTCTTTGTTTCAGATATAGGTGTTGCATGGACAACTTAAAATATTGCTGGATCGCTTCACTGTATTGCTAGGTTTAATTACCATTCAATTTCTCTGGGTTATGTAATATTTTTTAAACCTTACTGATTGATGTAATATTTAGTTAGTTTTTATAGTTCTTTCACGCATTTTTTCTTTGGTGCTTGTGGTAAGTGAGGCTATCCGACAGAAATCAATGCTGCGTAAATATTCTCAATATCTAAATCACGAATTCCCATCCCTTAAACGGCCCAATTAAGCGAAATCACATACGTGCCGGCCCGCAAAATCCTAAAGCGCCTTTTACGCCGGCATATAACCGGCAACCTAAAGCAGGTACAGCCGGCCACTTATTGGGCCAGCCCACTTGATTACTGTGGACCCCACACTTTTATTGGGGCCGGCCCACTTGCTTTAAGGTGGACCCAGCCTCTTGGGCCGGCCCCGCTGTAGTTGGCGGCCAATTGCTTTGTGGTGGTCATGCTAAATGGGCGGCCACCTTAAACAGTGGGACCCACTGTGTTTGACGGCCCACTGGCATGTTGGGCCGGCCCACTTGCTATATGGTGGACCCCACATACTAAATGGGCGCCTTTGACGGGGAAAGTGGGACCTTTGCTTTTGGCCGGCCCGCTGCGCGTGTTAGGCGGCCCACTTGCTATACGATGGACCCCACGTACTAAATGGGCCGGCCCTTTAACGGGATAGTGGGACCCGCGATGTTTGGCCGGCCATATCTTTATTAGGCAGCCCGCGGCTTTCTGTATAGTGGACCCACATACTAAATGAGCCAGCCCTTTAGCTGAGTAGGACCCCTGTGTTTTGGCCGGCCGCTCTCTTCATTGGGCCGACCCGCTTGCTATATTGTGGACACGTACTAAATGGGCCAGCCCTTTAAGCGGAAAGTGGGACCCTTTGATGCTTTGTGACCGCGGCTTGTTAGACGGCCATTTGATCTAATATGGACCCACGTACTAAATGGGCAGTCCGATAACGGGGAAGGTGGGACCCGCATGCTAATTGGGCGACCCACTAACTTCTTGGGTCGGCCCGGTTGCTTTAATGTGGACCCCACTTTGTAAATGGGCCGGCCCGATCTGAGAAAGTGGGTCCCACATGTCTTGTGGGCCGGCCCTTTTGCCTGTTGACCGGTCAAACGAGTGCATTCGGCC